>JAYESA010000017.1:117929737-118402237 GCA_036927795.1 Iris macrosiphon | reverse complement strand
ACACAAGATTTGATTCCTAAAATCGTGTCCATTGTGTCGGCCTAGGAGAAATATTATGTCCGTGCAAGATGTGATGCACGGCTATTACTAGACCTTTAGTGGGCTACTACATATACTAAAAGGGGCGACATAATACCATTGATTAGTCCTTATTGGTGTGCTACACCATTGACCATCATATAGTCAGATTGCATTGCTAACGATGGATTTGCAGGTGTTGTGCATTATAATCCTTGTTTTGCAGAAAGAAAAATTGGCCGTGGGTAAGAACCATGATAAATGGTATTTATATGTTATTCTACTTACATTGTTAATATGTTAATTGAACTTAGGAATAATAGAAAGATCACTTAATAATATTATTCTTCACATGATTACCGTGATGATATAAGTGGGTTTGGCTGATACCACACACCAATATATTCCCAATATGTTGACCCTTACCCTTGTAGGTGCGGAAAATATCTGGGAAGCTCCGAGATATTAGAAGTTCTAATCCTTCATCAAAGTTTTAGACTGTCGAATGTATTATTTCTTTTTAATAAATGACATGATATATGAAACATTATTATTTTATTTTGATTTCATATGTTGTAAGCCAAATTTGGCTATTTCAGTTGGCTAAGAAGAGCATATGTTTTCCGTTGTAATTGATAAATAAAATAGTTATTTTCATATATACGTTGTTATTAATTGACTGCTTATTTCTGCTGCATTAACCTTGAGTTTATTTAATGCTACATTCATGATGTGTACAAGTGCAACTTAGACTTGTACGACATCACACATTGTGGAATTATTGTAGAATATTTGGAGTTCTATTTTTATTATAATCTCTTGGGTATATATATATATATATATATATAGCCTTGCAACCCTCCATCTTACATAAAACTCCCTAATATATTATAATATACCAACACTCCTCCTCAAGATGCGCGAAAGATATTCACTAAGCCTATCTTGTCACATCCTCTAATCATATCTACAGAGCTAAGTCCCTTGGTCATATTGTCTGCTACCTGATCCTTAGTTGGAATGTGGCCTAGCTCCAGTAGTCCACTATCCAACTTCTCCTTGATGAAGAACCTATCGATCTCGTTGTGTTTGGCCTTGTCATGTTGCACTGGATTGTTGGCGATATTGATGGCTGATTGGTTGTCACACCACAGCTTCATCTTGGCTCCTTGATCTAGCTTTAGCTCCACCAGTATACTCTTTAGCCATAACAACTTTGCAACTCCCAAGGCCATAGCTCTGTACTCCGCTTCAGCTGTCGATCGCCACCACTGACTGCTTCTTACTCCTCCAAGAGACCAAGTTGCCTCCTACAAATATGCAATAGCCCGAGGTAGACCTCCTGTCATCAGCACAACTAACCCAGTCAGAGTCACAGTAGCCCTCGATACTCACGTGATCATTCTTCCTGAATATCATCCCCTTTCCGGGGGCACCCTTCAAGTATCTCAGAATCTGGTACACTGCGTCCATATGACCCTTCCTTGGGTCATGTATGTAGCGGCTCACCACACTCACTGCAAAGCAGATATCAGGACGTGTGTGGCGCAAATAGATCAACTTGTCCACCAGTCTCAGGTATCTGTCCAGGTCAACTGGTTCTCCAGCCTCAGCACCCAGCTTGAACCTCTGATTGGTCGGCGTCGCTGCAGGTTTGCATCCCAACATCCATGTATCTGTGAGAAGGTCCAGCGCATACTTTCTCTGAGAAAGAACAATTCCCTCTGCTTCTCAAGCAATCTCAATCCCAAGAAAGTACCAAAGAAGGCCAAGGTCCTTCACCTCGAACTCCTTGTCAAGCTTCCCATTGAGTCGGGCAATCTCCTGCTCATCATCTCCTGTGATAATCATATCGTCCACATACACCGCAAGCATGGTGATGTTGCCTCTACTCCAACGAAAAAACATAGTGTGATCAGCGTTGATCTGCCAATATCTCATCCCTATCATCGCCCTCCTGAATATGTTAAACCACGCTCGAGGAGACTGCTTCAGTCCATAGAGAGACTTCTTCAACCTGCAGACCTTGTCCACTGTCTTATCAGTGGAGAATCCTGGTGGTATCTCCATGTGCACATCCTCCACTAGATCTCCATGAAGAAACGTATTCTTCACATCCAGTTGGTGTAGCTTTCATCCACTATTCGCTGCCAAAGAAATCACGGTCCTGACGGTGCTTATCTTCGTCACTGGTGCAAAAGTCTCGTCGTAGTCAATATCGTACGCCCGACTGTATCATTTTGCCACCAGTCGAGCCTTGTAGCGCTCAACCTGTTCATATGGGTTATGCTTCACAGTAAAGATCCACTTGCATCTGCCTGCCCTCTTTTCCTCTGGCAGTTTTATCAATTTCCAAGTGTGGCTCTTCTCAAGAGCCCATAACTCCTCGTGCATCGCCACTTTCCACTTTGGATCGTTCTTGGCAACCTGCCAATTGTTAGGTACAGTAATACTATCCAAAGACGAAATAAATGCTCCATAAGAAGAAGAGATGTTATCATATGAAACAAACTGAGCAAGGTCCCAACCATATCTATCAGGAGGATTTTTCGCATTATTGCGAGTGGTCCTCCGTACTGATAATGGTGTGGAAGGAGTAGGAAGAATGATATCACCTGAAGGAAAATCTGGTGGTGGTGGTGTAGGTGTCTCAGGAGTCGAGACGGACGCAGGCAAGGGACTTGGTAGTGGCACTATAGGCATTATAGGTACTGGTCCTGCAATTTGCTTCTATTTCCTGCTGTAGGTAAGTAAATCCCCGAGCCGTGGGCCTAACACCTTCCATCTCCTCCCCTGTTCCTCTTCACTCTCCTCCTCAACCGTTCCTCCATGTTATACTCCTAAATCAGTCACCAAACTCTCACCAATCTCCCTCTCTCGCCTCACTCTCAGTGTCAGGTGAGTTGTCCATGGATGAGGTTCCCTCCTGACAGTAGTATGGCTCAAGCTCCCTGAAGTGAACATCCATGCTCACAAACCTCTTATTCTCCACTGGGCTCCAGCACACGTACCCCTTCTGAGTCGCTGAATAGCCCACGAAGACACACTTGATTGCTCTAGGGTCAAGTTTTCCAACAGACGGTCTGTTGTCCTTCACAAAACATACGCAGTCAAACACCTTCAGCGGGAGTATCCCACTATTATTTTTTTGCAATATCTCACATGGAGACTTACATTCCAGTACTTTCGAGGGCATCATGTTGATCAGTTGAGCTGCTGTCAACACTGTATGCCCCCACAGATTCTGTGGAACATTCATGGCGATCATCATGCTCCTTGCCACCTCCAGAAGGTGTCTGTTCTTCTTTTCTGCCACTCCATTCTGTGCTGGTGTGTATGCACAAACAGTCTGATGTTGTATCCCTTGGGCTGACAGATATTTCTCAAGTGCTTTGTTGGTATACTCTGTCACATTGTCAGACCTCAGTACCTTCACCAGAGTCTGAGTCTGGACATGTTTATGAAAGTCCAAAAAACAGGCAAAGACATTACTCTTATTCTTCATCAAATACAGTCAGGTAACACGAGAGGAACAATCAATAAAAGAAACGAAATACTTGTAATCATTCATAGTAGTTGTGGCGCATGGCCCCCAAACATCAGAATGTATAATATCAAAAACAAAAGCTCTTATGGCCCGCACTAACATATGAGCTACTAGTAAGTTTGCCTAAATCACATGCATCACAAACTAGTTTCTCCATATTTACTTTCTCATAAATAGATGGATACAACCTACTCAAAATACCAAAAGAGGAGTGCCCCAACCGCCTGTGGTGGAGTATCAGTGTATCCTTGGCACTCATCTTCGGTCCTCCCATTCCTGCCCTCTCTGCCACAAACACCAATGTCGAATCTAGCCCTTCCCGATCCAGGTACCACAGTCCATCATGCCAAGTGCCAATCCCAAGTCTTCGTCCCGTCCCCTTCTCCTGGAAGATCACCTTAGGAATATCAAAAAAGACAATGCATTTTAGTTGGAGGATTATAGAACTAATGGACAAAAGACTGACTGAAAAAAAAGGAGCATGCAAAATATTGGATAATTTTACTGAACCTGTATAATCGACAGTACTCTTATCGACCACTGGCTGAAAAGTACCATCGGCTGTTTGAATGTTGTTCGCCGATGCTAGGTGAGTGTAGAAGAGAATTCACTAACATTTCCTGTCACGTGTCGAGACGCACCCGAATCGACAATCCAGTCCGACGATCTAAGGGAAGACATAGATGCAAGGGCGAGTGAGTCGCCAGTACCTTCCGATGGATGGCATACATGGCAGCGTTGCCTCTGGCAAAGACTGAGGTGGACGCCTCCTCAGTCCCACTCCTCTCCATCGCTTGACGCTCTCTGTTTTCTCCTGAGTACCTCTAGCATGCCCAGCAGTGCCTGATCCTCCTCAGTATAGGCACCATCAGTCCCCTCCTCGCCTTCTGCTACCAGCAGGTTCGTCCGATAACCTCCTCGACCACCCCATCGACCCCCACGACTACGGCCACGTCTTCCAAACTGTCCACGTCCACCACCTGAATCTCCCTCCTTGGTGGTTTGGTGCAAGCATACCTCAGATGACCCACCTCTCCGCAGTTGTATCACTGTCGGGGGTCTCCCTTAGGTCCTGTGCCGCCTGAATTGGCAACCGTTGATGCTGACTTCACTTCAGGAGGACTACATGTCCCTGTCTGAAGCTTGATGCAAGTCTCCTCCTGGATCATAGCCGAGATAGCCTCCTCAAGTGTAGGGATCTTCGGTTGGGCTAGAAGTAGTGCTGTCCTCTGAGCAAACACTGTGGCCAGCCCCTTAAAAAACTTTATCGTCCTCTCCTGCAGACATACCTGTCTCTTCTTACACTTCGGGTCCTCGCAGCCCGTTCGATCTGAGGAGTGATCGTAATCCAACCACAGACGCTCCAACTCAGTGGCATACTCCTGCACCGTCTTCTCTCCCTGTACGGTGTCGTCGATCTCCCCTTGATCTGGAAAACCCTCAAGTTATTCCCCACACCATCGTAGGTCCTCCTCAACTTATCCCACACGTCATTTACCATCTCAAGGCCATCCACTGTGGCGGCGATCGACTGGACTAAAGAATTGAGTAGTCAAATGTATATCACCTATATGAGTGGACTTCCACTGGTCGCGTCCTGCCGAGCCCTCACCCGGCTCTGTCTTCTCTCTTGACAAGAAACCCTCCAGGTTCTTCCCTGCGAGGGTTCTCCAACTTCGCCGGTGTTCGTGTCGCGCTCTCACCAGCCGACAGTTTCATCAGCTTCATCAACGTTGCGACTTCCGCAGGGTCCAACTTCTTGATGATCTCCTCCATCGATCCTCCTATTCTCTAATCACCTCATATCCGTCCCACAATTCACGTTCGTCCTCTTCGTCCTCTCCTAGACCCGATCATGCCTCTCCTCCATCGGATCTAGGCCTTCGATGTCAACGTCCGGAACGACCCGCAAGAGACGCCGAAAACCGCGACAGAAGGCTCCGTAGGAGTCGCGGCTTCGCGGTGGTGGCGTGGTGGGGGCGACAACGGTGTTGGTGGGCGAGCAGTGCGGCGGCGGCTAGGGTTTGTGGCGGCTAGGGTTTGTGCTCTGATACCATATAGAATATTTGGAGTTCTATTTTTATTATAATCTCTTGGCTATATATATATATATATATATATATATATATATATATATAGCCTTACAACCCTCCATCTTACATAAAAATCTCTAATACATTATAATATACCAACAATTATCGATTCTTGGAATCGGTTCATGACATAATGGTATAAGAGCTCTAGGTTTACTTCCTTGGTCTCCTTTATTTATTTTTGAGAATCTAGATTAATTCCTTGACCGAAAGTACCTTCGATCTCTATGTTTTTATGAAATAAAAGTTTCATACATTAAGTCTATAATATTTTTATTATGTTAATGGAGTGTGTTTTTATTGGATAGCAATGACAACAATGAGTAAACCAAGAAGCTCAAATGCGGCAGGATCGTCCAACCCAATGGAGAAGGCAATGCGAATTTTTAAAGCACAATAGAAACTCTTCGTGGTTTAGATCTGAATTTCGACAAGGCCAAAGAAATAGATCGAGATTTGGTTTAGAGTAGGACGTGGATGAGGACTTATGTGATGGAGGCAAGCAAGAGGATGGAAGTATAGGAGATGGATTCCGGTCAAACCAGAGTAGTGGCTAGGTTTGTTCTAGGGCTTCTGGTGGATTTTAGGGTTAAGTCTAGGGATTTTTGTGTATTGTGAGGTAGGGTTTAGGGTTAGATTTGGAAGGTGGAGTCTATGGTTTGGGAAAGGTAGGAGAACTATTCCCAAGAGAAAGCTTGCTCCGATACCATGTTGAGAAGTTGAGTCAACTTAATGGACTTGATTAATTTGGAAATGGAGATTACAATATGTAGGAAACCATGACTTAGCCTTCCAAGTGTTTTGTCAATGTGGGACTAAAAACAAACCTAATATAAAAGAGCACCAATCACCATCCATGGCCTGTTGGATAAGAGGACCAGAAAGAAATAAGAATGATAGGTAGAGGAAGAAAGAGAAGCATAAGAGAATCTATGTTGCCACTCGGCCGCTGCTGCCCCGCTGCCTCTCTCAGCTGCAGACCACCGACAGCAACGACAAACCTGACAAGGAGAAGGGTTTGAAGAAAAAGAAAGGATGGAGATAGTTTCCTTTGTTTTAGGGCAAAATAGTCCCAAATAAGTCGGGCATAGTTCATATAGCAATTTGCACTAGTCAAGGCAAGTGCACATAGTGAGAGAAGGTTTACGGAGGATAGTTAATTAAAAAAGCTCCAAAACTTCATGGTACTAATTTGCTAATAAAAATAGTACGGGATAGTAATGTGCAAAATGGTGAAAGTTGAAGGTATTTAAGATTAAATTAACCCAGCCTATAGAAGTTGAGAAAAAAATTACAAAGAAACAAGTAACTACCATTGACCTATAGATCTTGACATCATCCATTCAGAAGATCATGTTGAATGAGTTAAACGAGATGGAGTATTATAAATTGTTCTGTAATCAGATAGTAGCAATATATGTAGAACTTCAATTTTTAATTGTATCAAAAGAAAGAAAATCCAACAAATGGTACCAGTGCCGATGAAGTGTGCTTCAGGATTTGCTGGATTATTGAACTGATCAAGAACATGTACATCCGGGCCATTCTTCTTCAGCTCCTCAACCTTGTCAAACACTCCCTGAATCCCCAATTTCATATCTACAACAATCAAAAAGAAAATGTTTAGTTGTAAAAATTGTACATCGAGTATAGAAACAGGAGGGACAATTCTTCTAGTGTACAAAGATTTGAATAAACTTTTAAGTTATATTAAATTTAAGAGCAAGCCTGGGTTGAGCACTCATTTAAACATAAATAATAAGTTGTGATGTTCTTGAGATGTGATTAAAGTTCTCGTAGCCGCATGGCTTTCTCTTACTGCACAGGATCTACAATGTCAGAGTATGATTGTGAACCAAATTAAGGATACAGAGTATAATAAGTGAACAAAAAGTTACTTAAGAGGTTGGTTGCACAGGACACCTTCAAGAAAATTATTATATTTCTAACTGAAAGCCTAGTACAAGCCTCCATCAAATGATGATGACTACAATGTTCCATATGTTGGAAAATCAGACACCAAGCATCTGGTACCAGACGTTGGGATCGGACACGTCCTACAAGAGCTCTGACACCGTGTCTAAAACTAACCGCAGCGAAAACTTAGGCTAACCCTCCTGAGATAACCAACCCACGTCTGAGGAACACCTAGCACAGATAAAGACAACGTATATGGTAGTGACTACGTCACTTGGACAAATCACAATCTATATAACTAAGGTAAAATTACAAGATTGACAAAAATAAATATTGAACCCTTTGTCCTAATAGGTTCAACTCCTTCACCACACTCAAGAAGAAAAGACAGAGATTACAATAAAATCACTCATCCTACCTGTAGCGATATCTCTGAACGAATGAGACGACTCATCGATCAGATCTCTTATTTCTTCTATCTTGGATGGCAAGTCCTAAGAGCAAAGTATGAACTTTCTCTTAGATCTTCTGTGGACAAGAACCCCGAATCTCTACTTTGTGCTCTATCTTTGTGTCTCAACCCTCAATCCATATATATAGTTGAGAAATTCTAGTTTAGGTCATAGGAATTCCTAAATAGGAAACCCTAAAATAGACAGCACTAATTATAGACATTCAAATTTGGTCAAATCAAATATTTGATACATATTTGTAAATCTAATCAAATAAAAACTTTGACCATATTTGGACTCCAAAATTTGTTGTTACAAAATCCAGACTGGACCCAACATACTCTCCCTCCAATCTGATGAGAGGGTGTTGACCTCATGGCTCCTCAATTGGACTCAATGTCTGTCGTCCCGCGACAGATTTCTGCTCCCCCATGCCACTAATCTCCGATCCCCCGAGCTGCTTTGCATCTTCCTTCGTCTCCAGCTCCCCAGCCGTCACGTCGATAGCTACTATGTGTAACATCCCATGCACCATTGGGATCCTGCCGATATCAATGACACGATGTCACGCCCCAGTTCTAAAATACACGGGACCAGGCCATGTGACAATGGCCAACTACGTATTCAAGCGAACTCCAGTCCAACTTGAATGCGTATAAGTTGTCCTAGAATTGTATATGTATCTCTAATTCTTCTATATAACTCAATCCACAAGACAAGAGCATAAAGAAAGAAAAATATGAGTACCAGTCTGCAGCCTAATAATCATATTTATCCGAATAGACTCGAAAAAAAAATACGAGTCTACAAATACTAGGCTACTAAGCAAAAACAAATTTACAGAAATTAAATATATACTACGGAAGAGTAAATACCTAGAATGGAATGGTACTCATCAACAATCCAGCAAAAGGTCTCTGTAACCCACTCAGCTAACCTGGAAGAAAACCAGATCCTCAGAGGGACGTAACAAGATATATAATATACAAGCCACTATGAAATAAAGCATACAATGTCCTTGGGGTACTCTACCAACTATGTGTAAATGCAATGAGAATATCGTTCGTCCGTATGGGACTCTCAGAACATGAGATAATCTTGTAGCGGCGCTCATCCGAGTCGCCTCATTGTCAACATCAATATACCAATAGCAGCCCCTACGTCTAGTAACTGTCCTTCCCACCCAATAAATCTATAACGGGTCGACTTCTCGCCACGTTCAATCCCTAACGTGAAATCCAGTATATAGCACGAATAAAAGTATCTAGTATGAACTAAGCCGACACACGTCCCGATCGTACGGATGATCAGTCGAGTATGTGGGTACATGTCCTTTATCTCTGTAACATCTCTCCGTGTCCAAGTAAGTGTCAAGGTCCTGCGGGATATCGGTGTATTCATAGTGCACTAAGGAAGGACTCATAAATACCTAGGTTGCCAAAGTAACTAACCAACACACACCGTTAGTTGCACCAGAGTCACGCTCGGACGCGCAGATAAAATATAACAATATAAAGTAGCAGAGCAGGTACTGAAATTGGAATAAAAATATAACATAGTGTCAAGGTATACTTGCCTAGATCTAGATATGTGGGTTGAGAATAGAAATATTGTCCAGCGTCCATGTCCAAGAATGCCTAAAGAACCTAGAGAATAGTTTTAGAACTATATTAATTATTTGGTTAATAATTAACTCATATCAAAATCTATATAGAAATTGGAAAGGGCTAGAAGTGACTATAGTCCAGAGCCCACATCGTTGCAATACCAATATCTACCTAGTAGTGGCCATATCCTTTACAAGCTACTGTTCTTAGAATATATTGATGTTCATCATACCTCTTCTAGGCAACTACAATTTAGTGCAACCTCTATTTAACTCTTCCCAAATAAGCCACACACACAGTCGATACTCACAGTGCAAATGAAACTATTAGCTATGCTTATCCCCAGAGATGGCCATGACTCATAACTCTACCAACTGAAGTTAATCAGGAATCTAAAAGAAGCCAGCACACTATTCCCTAACACTAGCTGAGAATTTCCACTCTTTATTGTTAGGCACGCCACACCCACACAATCATATTTATTTTGCTCTCTCTTTTCTTCCAAGCAACCACACAAGAACCACAAGAGACTTGTTCATCAATCAATACCCACAACAAGTTCAATATTTTCCCTTCTCATAAACACATACTAACCTGTTCAATAGTATCCACATGTTAGCTATTACCTCAATATACATACTGACTCCATCAGAATTAACCATTTACTATTTCATGAGCACATACTTCACTACTAAAATGGGTACAAACTATTCCTTTCCACAGCATATCAGTATATAAGCGACATTGAACCCCTGTTTTACTTGCAGGTTATCCCCCCACCCACAACTGCCTATCATTCTCCATTCATTCATTCATTCTTATTATGATTGACAACAATTGAATACAGTTGAATCTAGCACATAGTCACTACTGTACTTTCCTTCTCTAATCTAAGTCCTCCATGAGCACACACTTTACTTTTCTTATTAGGCTTTTCTTGCCAATTTATATACCACATGTCAAAGAATCTCAACACAAACAAATATCTTCTCCTACTTATCAAATGGAGGGGCACACAACCTATTCCCTGTTCTATTCCTACATATACTTCCTATAACAGTGAAGGTACAAGGAGAATGAAGCCATACACGGATTGCACCAAAGAAGGGGGAAGTGACATACCAATGAGGAAAAGAGAGTGGGCCTCTGCTCACACGAACGAGAAGAAGGTAGCCTCCTCTGGTCGTTGGACCCGTGAAGGAAGAGGAAGCTGCTCACTGACGGCCCCGCCGTACCAAGGAGGCGACCCAGAGGTGGCCTCGACCGTCATGATCGAAACGCTGCCTGCGCCGCGTGACTGTGGTGAATAGCTGCGTATATGAGATGCATTGGCGCTGGGGCCGCGAGGACAGAGTACTGGGTTACAGAGAGCGCGTGGGGACTGGGTTTGTCCGCCTCAAAATGGAAAACCAAATGAAATGGAAACTGAGTTTGGTCTTCTACCAGGTGAACTGAAATGGGAACAACCCATGTGCATACTAGGGAGGTTGTTCGGCCGGCCCTAAGTTCCATCAAGAAAACAAAAACTTATAAATTGCTTCATGGACCTGGGAAGGAATTTTGAATGGGTTGCAACACACCCACAAGAACTTAGATGGTGGGCCGGGAGAATATAAATTTGGAGAATGGCATAAAGATTTGGGTTAAATAATTTGGGGTAGCTTAACTAATATCATCTATAAAATTTAATTGACTATATGTAGGAGACATAAGGAAAAGAAAAGAAAAGAAAAGAAAAGATTGATCATAATTCTAAAGATTTATTAATACCAAGCTTATTTTGATTTAGATGAGAGGGGGTTTACACACGGCCAAGACCGAAGTCCCTAACGATTAGCCTCACCATAAGTCTTGGTTGTTTGTCCCCGACTTCCGTCTTCTACCGGAATGTACTACTGTTCCGACGAGCTTCTTCACCCTTGCCTGGCCCAACCAAGCGGACGATGCAGTTCTCCCGAGATACAGACTCATAAACCTGCCCACATTGACACTGAAGCTCTCTCGTACACATCCATCCTCGAGCAGAACTTCATGCACTGTGCACGTCGTCAATGACCCACAGCTCTTCCGAAACTGTGTAAATGGAGATACACCCTCCTCTAATTGAGTTTGTTGCACACCTTGATCTCCTCCCAGGTTTCAAACTGCTGAAACCAATGTCGCTCCGTGAAGATTTGGCAAACCATCTGTCACCAAAACCGGATCTGTAGAACAAACCCCACTTGGAGACCGACCAGCTGTTATGAGACCGACAGATTGACCCTCAATCTTTGACTCATCACCATTGTCGCTTTGTCTCGACGAACCGAATACTCCGTAACCCTCAAAATATCTCGAAGACCCTCCACAACAAGTTTTCGACGATCCATTAATTTCTGGCAAACACCCCTCGAGCCTCCATCTGATGTATGTGGCCTGCCTGTACAACTCAGCGGCTTGAGTTTGTATATGCCACAACATAAATCTTTTCGAGCTAGCTGTTGGGAACCCTTCGTAAGTATCCAATCTTTATCCCCAAATAAACTGCGGGAACCATCATCCGCCAGCCTCCCTACCAAAACTAAGTTGTAGTGCAAACTCGGTACATGTCACATACGCTTGAGAACGAGCTTCTCACCAAGCTCCATTGTCAAGTTCACATCACTGATGCCTACACTACAGTCGTCCCCTTGTTGTCCATCTTCACACATCCAAACCTACCGCCTTGGTATGACGTGAAGATCCTCCTATGTGGAGTAGCGTGATATGACGCTCTCGTATCCATGACCCAATCGCCATCATGACACATGCCACAAGATTTCTCTGCGTCAGTTATTGCGATGATGATATCTCCTACAGCCGTGAGATCCTCCTGATCATCCTTGCCTTTGGTCATCTTAGTTTTGAGCTTCATGCAGTTCCTCTTGATATGATCATTTTTGTCACAGTGATAGCATCCTTCTTGCGGTCCACAGTCGCAAGATCCCGAGAACTTTTTCCTGTCCTCGCTTGTGATTTGGGTATATTCTTCTCGTAGGAAGAAACCAGATCGGACTCCTACGACGATTCAACTTGCTTACGCCGGACCTCCTCATTTAACAAACTACTTTTGATTGTCTCTATCGTGACAACTCCATCCGGTGCATAGTTGCCCGTCGACACCACTAATGTCTCCCAGCTTTCTGTTAAAGAACTCAAAAGCAGCAGGGCCTGAAGCTCATCGTCAATCACTATCTTCATCGCAGACAACTGATTGATGATACCTTGAATCACGTTCAGATGTTGTGCCACTGGGGCACCCTTCAAGTACTTTGAGTTGACAAGTTGGCGAATAAGAAACGTCATATTGCCAGTCGTCTTACTTTCGTACAACGAATGCAGCTTCTCCCGCAATGCTTTTGCCGAACTCTCCATGGGTATGTGGTGAAACATCGAATCGTCCAACCATTGACGGATGAATCCAACGACCTTTCAATCCAATCGTTTTCAGTCTTCAGCAGCTTTGTACGGACTATGCAAGTCCTTGCACCAGAGTAGACCTTCCATGTTTGGCTTCCAGATCGTCCAGATTCCCCTGTGAGGGTGATCATATGTGTGTTCATCTACTCCGTAGACATGGTTGTACCTTCCCTTTTACGAACCTGAGAGTTCTAATACTAGTTGTTGGAAAATCAAACACCAGAACCAGATGCTCTAGTACCAGACCTTGGGATCGGGCACGTCCTACAAGCGCTCTGACACCGTGTCAAAAACTGACCACAACGAAAACTTAGGTCAACCCATCTGAGATAACCAACTCCCGTCTAACAAACGCTAAGCACAGATAAAGATAATGTATATGACGGTGACTATGTCACCTAGATAAATGATCTGAAGGACCATAATGGCAACTCTAGAGGGGATGAATAGAGTACAGCAGAATAATCAATCCAATTAAAAATTATATGCAATATGAAGGTAGCTAACAACTAACCGTGTCTATGCAAGACAGATATATATATAAAGCAGTAAGAGTAAGAGAGAGCAAACGAAAACACCGCGATGTATACTGGTTTTCCTCTGAGAGGACTAGTTTAGTCCCGAGAACTCTTGCTCGGAGTTTTATCTACTATAATCATCAATAGTGAAGCATAAGCTTTGATCTGAAGGCTCGAAAGACTTCACACGTGCGTTTGATGCGAAGGGCACACCGACTTCAAACTTGCTGAGGCAAGCTCTTACAACTCAGACAGACTTCTAATCGAGATCGTACTTGGCACTAGAAGGCTTGGGAGTTGATCTTGGAGATGAAAAATGTTAAAGCTCAGGGGTTTACTCACTTATAGGATAGAAAGATTGTGAATGGTTGAGTTGTTCAGAATGAGAAGTTCAATCCTATTTATAGGATAATAGCAAACCGAATTCGGCCAGAGTTCGGATTAGATTTAATTCAAAATTTTGAACGTTGGGCCACGAAATCAGGGATGCAATAACTGGGTTGATTTTATACTAAATAGGTGACCGAGTTCGGTCCGAGTTTGGCACGAATTCGGTCCATTTTCGATTGCCTATTCTAATAAAGTTTAGGTTTGAATGTAGGTTGATTTAGTGGCTACGTTCGAGGGTTTGTTTGAGTGGATGGGTTATGCTAGTGTGTCACGCCCCAGATCCAGAATACTGGAGAGCAGGGGAATGACTCAGCCAACCAAACCTTGCAGAATACCGAAGCAACCCGCAATGTGTTAAGGTTGTCAAGAGACAAGGGGGTGCATATTATAATCAAGTCTTCTAGGGTCAAGAACTTCTATGTCTCAATCATTCAAACAAGTAGCAATAACATAGAATATTTCAGAATAAGCAGTAAGGCTTCCCCAACGCCGCATTAGAATATTCTAGAGATCTAGCAAATACAAGTGATATGCCAGATACACAATCAAAATCATATATGACAGTAAGTCAGCTGCAGTCTGAATATATTAAATGTCATGTAGAGAACTAGTGTCCAGATTATTCGGCTAACATGTGCCGGTTGGCTAAACGTCCAAAAGATTATAGTTTACGAAAGACGCGTAGTGAATGAAGGAACCCACTCATGACCCTCAGCAGCCATCCTTCTGGTGCGTTCCATCAGCGAGGGAGAGATACGCTTGATCCTTTGGTGCTGGCTCTAAACCTGGCTATGCAAAACTACTGGGGTCAGACCCTAAATAGCAAGTACCACAAGGAAGCACAAAATAAAAAAATAAAACCAGTTCTATAGCATGAGATGCTTAATCAATGGCATATGTCCCATCCATGATATGACATGATACCCTTTCACCAAACAAGGACAGGAAGTGCCACATCGCATCAAGATAGAACACATCCTTTTATTATGGTCAAGCTAGAATAACTTTACGTCGTAGTTTCAGTCCACAGGCTATCGTAACACAATAGCGTAACCCAACAACCAAATAAGGATATGAGTTGAACTATCATACCACGACAGTCTATGTCCCTAATTCCACTCAACAGAAGGCACAATACACAAGCAGGTATACGACATTAAGTAAAATAGCATAGTGATGATAAGTGGCTTCGATATGTGTCCCGTTGTAACAACAACGCAACTCAACAACCAAACAAGGATATGAGTTGAATTTTCATGCTGCAACGGTCTACTTCTCTAACTAAAATAGATTTAACGGCCAAACATGTGTTACGGCTTGATATGTGATCTCTGAGTTATCCCAGTAATCCATTATATAAGTATCCTCAGATCGTGCCATAATCGAGCAGGGCTGGCTGAACCAATGATATACAAGCAAAAATATATGGTGCACCAATCCCTTATAAGGGCCCTGAGCTAATTTAATGATCAGTAGCAGTTCCAGGCTTTCTATAGGAAAGATACTGGCTCGGCTTATAAATAAGTCAGATACTGCACTCCACTAGTGCGGATGATATACAGTATCCGTGGTGGTCAGCCTTTACTCCCAGCTAACTTAGGGTGGTTCGACATGCACGATCTCAAAATATTGTTCCCTCCCAATGCTCTACAAATTAAGTTGCCTAGTTAACCCTAGGTGATTTAGAATCTCATGCCATGGTCACATGAACATTCCTTCCTAAATGTCGTACTTTAAGAACGGACACTCTTGATACGAATCCATATTCTCTCTTAAAGTTAAATCTGGATTTACCCAAGTGTGATACAATAATCAATACTATGTAGCCATGGCTAAAGTCACTGTCCAACTACCAGATTCGTGCAAGAAAATAATTACATATATCATGTAGCAAGTGTATATGGCACAATGGCTCACTATATATTGAGTAGCACTCTTGGTGCAATCAAGTGTATCAGCATTGATACAATAGTCAGTACATGAACAAGTTCTAGTATCAAGGTTATTGACAAGTTATCAAGTAGCAATGCATTCAGGATAGGATAAGCAAGTATTGGTCACAATAATTTATCACTTTATTATATCGGTGGATAAAATAAGAGTAATGCGAGAACCATCGAGATCAGATCCACAATCCTTAAACCAAACAAGGAGCGGGATTGCAGACCCTTCATCGAGTTAAACTATGCCCCTTATTCTGTCCAACGTATAATAAGGTGATCCAGGGGAAGTAGCAAAATCAGCAAGTAAGTCATGTAGGGCCATATCTACAGGCTCATGCCAGGTGCTTAGTCATTTAGTACGTGGTCACATCTGGGTCAAATAATTCATTTCTAAGTTAACACAGCATCATAATTATTTAATCAAATAAAAACATTAAGCCAAATAAGTGTCAAAGTGGATGCATGGGAACAGTTGACGCATGGGTCAGTTGGCCGCATGACCAAACGGGCCGCATGAACCAACAGACCGCATGAGTTCAAGGCCGCATGAGTAGAGTTAAGTCCACTTTTCGGCAAAAGTGTGATGTGACAAACAACAAATGCAAGTCAAGTCAAGTCAGAAAAGTGGCTGATGTGACATGTGATAAAAGTGACAGAAGAAAGGACAAAAGTAGAAAAAGTCGTGCCGAGTCAGTCAGTAGTTATGCGTCCAGAAGAAGAGGGACGCATAACTCATGGCCGCATGGTCGACTAGGCCGCACACTCCTCTGGGTCGCATGCACACTTGGCCGCATAAAATCTTTCGGGACTTGGAGAAAATTTTATTCGTTCAAGTTTCAAGCATTTGGCCAAGGGACTCATGTGAAGAAATCCATTCCATGCGTCCAACAAGATGGCCACATAAAATCTCTTGGATGAGAAGTCCAGGCCGCATGCAATCTGCTGGACGCATAGAGCTCCTTTGTCTCAATCCAGTTTGGCCACAAAAAAGCTCTGAGACCCAAACCTTATTTCTTTCACAGAAACATCAAACGAAGTCTAAATCCAGCAAAGTAAAGTTCTAAACTACTCAAAATCAAGTGCTCATCAACCTAGAACAATAAGTTTTCAAAAATATTAAGTTTTAAGAGATCAACATCCAAGAACATTCAAGAACACATAGAAAACCCTAAAACTTAAAACTAGATCTATACTATTCCATCCACCAAATTCAAAAATACCAAGTTCTAAATACATAAAAAATTATATAAGGAACATAATAGAATAAAAATATAAAGGGTTTTTCTATTTCTTGCAAGATGTACTTGCCTATGGAGGGGGAGAGAAAAAACTAAGAAATAGAATGGAAGAGAAAAAATGAGAGGTGAGATAGTGAAGTTGGGTTATATATTGAGGGTTTGAGGTTTGGACCATGGATTTAACTCATGATAAAACCAAACCAAACAAATAAAAAATAAATAAACCAAGAGCCGAGTGAACCAAAGAATAGGTCTAGTCTTTCTACAACATATAACTACGCTAGCAAAAAAATAATTACGCTCCAAATACGTATATTAGGAACGGGGAGTGACATCTCTACCCACCTTAGAAAAATTCTGTCCTCGGAATTCAAACTCAAGGCTAGCTAAAAATGTCAAAGCAAGCAACAAATATCTACAAGCAATCTATACATACAAATAAGCAAGCGAAACAACTTCATCCTATACGAGTGCTTGCCGATCACGGAATGAAAGATGCGAAGGCATACGAAGAAAATATACCTTATGAGTCAAATAGGTGTGGGTATCGAGATCGAATATCGAATATCGTCCTCGTGCTCCCATGTCGACTCTCTCAAAGAGTGATGCCCCCAAGCTACACGAACAAGACGGATAGTCCAATTCTTGAGTACCTTCTCTCTCTGATCCAAAATGGCCACAGTCCATTCCACATAAGTCAAGTCGGTACCAACGACTAACTCAGAGTGATTGAGGACATGACTCAGATCTACGACATACCTACGCAACTGAGACACATGAAAGACATCGTACACCTCACATAGCGAAGGCGGAAGGGCAAGACGATAAGCAACACCCCCTACCCTCTCGAGAATATCGAATGGTCCAATTTACCGCGGACTAAGCTTCTCGCGGACCCCGAACCTAGTGACTCCACGGGTAGGCAAAATTCACAAAAATACATGATCACCGATAGAAAACTCTAACGGCCTACGATGCTGATCTGCCCAACGACGATGAAGATCTTGTGCAACTCGAAGCCGCTCTCTAATCTGCTTAACCACTTTAATGGTCTGTGTGATCATCTCAGGCTCCAACATCTTCGGTTCACCAATGTCATCCCATACTAAAGGTGACCTGCACTTCCTTCCATACAGTGCCTCGAATGGAGCCATTTGTATGTTGGCCTGATAACTTTTATTGTACGAGAATTTTACTAAGTGAAGATGATCTTCCCATGACACAGCAAGGTCTAAAGTACAAGCCCGCAATATATCTTTCAATGTTTGTATTGTCCTCTTTGACCGACCGTCTGTCTGAGAATGGTACGCGGTATTGAATCTCAACTTAGCACCCAAGCAATCATGTAAACTTCTCCAAAAATGAGACATAAAGCGGGTATCACGGTCTAACACTATACTTGTTGGAACTTCGTGCTGCCTTACTATATGCCGCATAAACATCTTTGCTAATTTCTCTGTGGACTGCCCTAGTCGAAAAGGAAGAAAATGTGCCACCTTCGTGAGTCGATCTACTATTACACCAACTGCATCACGTCCAGTAGGGGATCTTGGTAAGCCGGTCACAAAGTCCATCGTAATGTGTTCCCACTTCCACTCTGGAATAGGCAGGGGTTGCAATAATCCTGCTGGTCTCTGCTGCTCTGCCTTCACTTGCTGACATATGAGACATCGTGAAATGAACCGAGCTATCTCTCTTTTCATTCCGTTCTATCAGAAATGTTGCTTAATATCATGGTACATCTTCGTTCCTCATGGATGAATATAATATTAAGAACTGTGTGTCTCGGTCATTACTTTCTGTCTGATATCTCCACTTGGCACATAAAGATGATTTCCAAATCTAAGTGTTCCATCTTCGTGAATCCTTAATTCTTTTCTAAGGCCTGACTCACATTCTGTCCTAAGCTTCTGAACCTGAGAATCTTCTGCTTGATCCGCCTTGATCCTCTCCACCAAGGTTGACTGAATATGAATACTGGCTAGTATTTCCGCTCCTTGAGGTAACGCTACCTCGATGCCCATCTCTCGAAAATCTACTAATATGTGCTTCTGAGTTGTCAAGACAAATGTGATGCCTCTCCTACTTAGAGCATCTGCCAGCACATTTGTCTTGTCTGGATGATACTGAAGTGCTACATCATAATCACCAAACAATTCTAGCCACCCCTCTGCCTCATGTTCTGGTCCTTCTGGGTGAATATGTACTTTAAACTCTTATGATCTGTGAATATCTCCACCCGATAGCCATATAGGTAGTGTCTTCATAGCTTGAGTGCAAATACTACTACTGCTAACTACAAATCATGAGTTGGATAATTTTTCTCATGATCTCGAAGCTGCCGAGACGCATAAGTTATCACTTTTCCGTGTTGCATCAACACACACCCGAGTCCTTTCCCAGATGAGTCGCAATAAACTGTGAACCCTCCCGATCCTAATAGAAGTGTAAGGATCGGTGCTGATATCGGTTTCTCTTTCAACTTCTCGAATGTTGCTTGACACTCTGCTGTCCAAACAAACTTCATCTCCTTGTGGGTTAGACGAGTCATTGGTGCTGAAATCCGGACAAAGTATGCCACGAACCTTCAGTAATATTTTGCTAACCCCAAGAAACTTCGCACATCTGCTACTGTCTTTGGGACTGGCCAATTCTCTACTGCTTTGACCTTCTTGGGGTCCACTGATACTCCTGTCCCTGAGATGATGTGCCTCAATAATGACACATAACCTAACCAGAATTCACACTTACTGAGCTTGGCATACAACTGATGCTCCCTTAAAACTTGCAACACTCTCCGAAGATATTCTTCATACTCTTCTCCACTGTTATAGTAGACAAGAATGTCATCTATGAATACTACTACAAATTAATCTAAGTATGGCATGAAGATACGATTCATCAAATCCATGAATATTGCTGGCACATTAGTCAATCCGAATGGCATAACTAAAAATTCATAATGCCCATATCGAGATCGAAATGCTGTCTTCGGTATATCTTGCTCCTGGATCCTTAGTTGATAATATGCCGATCGAAGGTCTATCTTGAAAAATACTTTTGCTTTGCTTAATTGGTCAAACAAGTCATCAATCCTAGACAATTGATACTTGTTCTTTACTGTTACTGCATTCAACTGGTTGTAGTCGATACACAATTGTGTCACCCCATCCTTCTTCTTTACTATAAGCGCTCATGCTCCCCATGGTGATCCAATAGCCCGAATAAACTTCTTCGCCTTCAGTTCTTCCATATATTGATATAGCTGGTTGAGTTCCATTGGTGACATCTGATAGACTTTGTTGAAAATTGGTTCTGCTCCTGGCCTCAATTCTATGTAGAACACTTATCTTACAGAGGGTAATCCTGAAAGATCTTCCGGAAATACATCAAGAAATTCTTCAATTATTCTGGAAAACTGATCCCCAATTCCCGCTACTGCTACTATTCTATCTTTATGCTGGTCCCTTGTCACGCCCCGGCCCCCGAACCGAGAGGCCGCCCGGCCGGACCACCGCCTCCCCCCGTAGCCGGATTAAACCGGACGCGAATCACCGCGCCTCGGCGCACCGGACGCGAATCACCGCGCCCGTCCCGCGGGTGCGAGGAAGGAGATGGCCCGTTGGGATTTATCGGGACGTGATGTCGTGCGAGCCTGGGGTTGCGCCCGCACAAGGCCTTATCGTTTAAGTTGTTTGTTGGCTATCATCGCATCTATCGAGTAAGCAGCGGAAAGGGACATTGTTGCAATGTAATGCATTTAGCCAACTGAGTATTCGGGACAATCGAGGGACTTGGGTTCTCTTATGCAAAGGCATTCGTTCCATACATTATGCTCCCTTATACGATAGCATTCTCGGGGCACAATCAAAACCATGATTTCCGGGTCTTAGGGACTGTGGCACGCCTATCGCTCCCTCGGACGATCCAGTACCTGCAAGCAAGTAAACTGTTGGTGGGTCAGCACTTTTATAAGTACTGGTGAGATAAAACAACTGAACAGAAACAAGCATTCACTAAAACCAACACTAAGAAATCATGTTGTAAAACATTCATTACTAGTGATCTTTCTAGTTTTACCTATGTTCGTTTCATTCAGTTCTAGCAGAGTCATATTACATTGTTTGGAAACATATTTAGAAAACAGAGTTTCATATTGAATAAGCAAGCAAGACAAGCCGATGTTCTGTTTCAGGGTGTGCGCAGCGTGTCTCGTGAGACTCGAGGGACATAATGCATAGCTAGACACACATGCACATCTTAGGGGCAGTCCATCTATCCAAGCCAACACAATGACTTAGCTATATGCAGGGCGGTCCCCGAGTATCTCAGGATCGGCAGCTGGTTGTACAGCATACCAATGACTCATTCATCTGAAGCTAATGGCAGCTGTGACTCATGGTTGCTTTTCACTATCATGGTAGCAGCCATGACACATGCAGTTCAGCTCTCCACCAAAAGCCATTGTCTGACCGATGCGAATGCATGAAACACTATCAAATAAACTCTAGTATACAGACGAGACGAACCATCAGAACAATTATCGTTGTTGCGGGGTAATCCGACTTATCACTTGAACACATTCAGGCATAATATGGTTCTTTCGAAGCGTAGACGATAGTGAACATGTTTATGCACTCTAGACAAGCATTTCAGGATTCTCGTCAGCAGACATGATCGTTTCAAAGACAAGCTAGGTGAGTTCGTTCATTAACATGCAAGGTAGGTTTTATCATTCTCTTATGAAAATATTTCAAGCAAAAACTTAGGTTATTATTAAGGCGTGCAAGAATCAGAGAACGAAGTTGTGGTGCCTGTTCCCCCTATTCGGGGAGCGCGGCTAAGAAATACTAGACGGTATCGTTCGATCGGGATAGATTGAATCAAGAACTCATCCTCGTTATGGATTTGTCTCTTCGGAATCGATTCCCATATTCAGTGGACCGTGCCCCAAGGATCGACTTAGCGGCAGAGTCAGGAGGGACCTCTCCGCTGCATTCTTTGTTGCCTAGTTTTCGCTGTCGCTTGTTGCTTTCGTGCCTTGAGTTGGTTTTCGAATTTGCTTGGGTTTTCTTGAACGATTTCGATGGATTTCATTGCTTTCGTTCTTAGGACTGCACTTCAATTCCGATAAGGGAAAGAGAGGAAGAAGTACTGATCAGCTGTTCGTGTCAATACAGGTGAACCAGCTGTAGGCGTCGCTCGAGCGGACTCCTAAAGCACTTCTTTCCTTTTCCTTCCAACTACCAAAGTGAGTGGCTACCAACCCGATTAGCTAGCCCTACTTGCTAGTCTTCACATCTAAATCTTGTGTTCGTGCTTTGCCCGATCAAACGATACCAAGTAAATAACTAAAAGATATCAAGATAATAAGGGAATAGACTTGGGAAATATTGCTTGTCAAATGAAACTTGTGAACGGTTACTTACTTATATGCTTGCTCGTTTGGAATGTTCATCATATGCATAAATATAAGTTAGAATGTATATTTCTTCTTAAAAACTGTGCTATGTATAGAACTCATTTTCAATGCAATAACTCAACAGGAAGACTATGCAAAAGTAGATCTTGTCCTGTTATTGCACTGTGCCTGATTTGCCTCAAATGTTAACTTAGTGTACTGCGTTAATCACGGACAACTTGTGCACAAGGTCTTAGTTCCTGCGGACGGTCGCTGGGGCACTGGCACCGATCCGATCCGGACGGAACTCACGATAGTCGTCTGCTTCGGATCGAGTGGCTTGTGGCGCCTCCTGTTCTCTGCGCCGCACGCCATCCCGTCCCGAGACTAGCCCGTCCATTATGGCAACGTGCCAGTGATCCCCTCATATATTTAAACCTGTTGCTACTAACTTGTGTTTTCTTGGCAGGGAAGGCAAGGTAAGTATTATGCAGGTGGTTCAGACGGGCAGGTAAATGTCACCGAACGGTGGCGAGTTATTTCAATGATTCTATATATATGTCTTGCTGTAAAATGAACTAAGGCAAGATAGAAACCCACAAATATGCATTCTTCATTAAAACAACGTGTTGATTGGTATAGTTGGGATAGCTTGCCTTCACCAGTACGTTTCGATGTACTAACCCTCGTTGAAACAGGTTTTCCGCGCTAAGGAGAGCCGAGCGAGGAGCAGGAGACAAACCCCCAATCCAGTCCAGCTGTAGGCACGTCTCGACCGTGCCAACCTTTGAAGCATTTTGAAGAAGAAGAAGCATTTTGAAGTTAGAAGCTAGCCACCAAGCAACCATGCAACTTTGTGGCAAAGCAGTCGTTCGGACGCAAGGTCTTATATTTTGAGTTTAGTAAAGGATGTAATGTAAAGGACTGCTATCTCATTTTGTGTCAACACTTTTGTAAGCCCATAGAGGCAATCCTTATGACTCAGTTCAAGGAGTTTGTAATAGATGTTCATATTATCAATAAAAGAGAACTTTTCCATGTTTCAATATGTGTTTCAATTATCTGCGTACTCTGAATATGTGCTCGCTATGCGAAACAAAAATACTTAGCTTGTGCGGTGCGCAACCTAGGCCCGCACGGCGGTCACGCCCGGGGGACGACTATCGATTCCGCGGAATCGGGGCGTGACAGAAGTTCTGCCCACTCACCTTGATATATAATGCCGACGCGGAGCGGGACATTACATCCCTTACCGTTCTGTTGAAGATAAATTATTTCTTGCCCGGGATGTTAAACAACACTCTACTCCTACGATAATCTATCGTCGCATGACTGTCTCTCAACCAGTCCATGCCTAGAATAAGTCGAAATTACCTATAGGGAACTCGATCAAACTTGCAGGTAATAAATGCCCGCACACTACGATTGGACATGCTAGACATACTCTATCAACTCCACGAGACCATTACCAGTGAGTATATTCAGCCTCTTTGGCAATGCCTTCAACTCCAATCCAATACGTGTCACAAATTGTACATATATAAATGAATGGGATGCTCCTGAATCAAATAATGCTATGGAAGAAAATGATGTAACGAGAATGTTACCTGCCACCACGTTACATGATGCCAAAGCCTCCTCCAGAGATAGGGTAAAAGCTTGCCCTTGGCCTTGATGTGCTCCTTGTTGCTGCCTCCCTTGGATACGCAGTTGTGGCCTTTGCTGTCTATACTATTGATTCCTCTGCTAGTCGTACATCTGAGTTTGCGTCGGTAATGGACACTGAGCCAAAGGCCTGACTGCCAGTGCTGGCCCCTGTACTGAGCTGCCCCTGGTGCTGGTAAGGCTAATCGCTGCACTGGCCCTTCAATCCTCTACATCATCGGACAATTAGCGATCCGATGGTCTGGACTACCACATCGTAGGTGCAACCCTTGTACTGCCCTACATACATCCTTGGTATGGCCTCCCTTGCCATAATACGTCATCCGACTGGGGCTCCCAATCGTTGTTGTTGTTACCTCGTCTGATATGGCCGAACTGGTGTTATTGCTGCCGATGCTACTAGCCTCCTCGACGTTGTGTCATGAATGCGAACGCCAGGAGATGGTGATGATGTCCGTTGTGCTGTTCCTCTTCCTCCGCTCTGTGCATGAGACCTCTTTTGGCCTCCTGTCCTCAAAGCTAACATTTGCATTGTCAGCTCATGTCACCTGGATGCGATCAATACTTCATTGAAGGTCTGGTAGTTATGGCCCTTTACCAGTTGCTAAATTTTCAGATGAAGTCCATACTGAAACCTCATCGCCCGCTCTGGTTCTGTTTCCACCATTGTTGGGGCAAACCTGCTAAATCTGCAGAACTCTGCTGTGTAGCCATCTACCGTCCTCCCAGACTGCTTAAGATTGATAAATCTCTGCTATAGCTCATGCTGCGCTACCACTCCAAAATATTTAACCCTAAAACGGGTTCTGAAGTTGTCCCATAAGACATGTTGTCTTAAACCAACCTCTTCTGCTGCCCACCAATCTCTGACAAGGTCCTGGAGTTACAATCGGACCTGATCAACTTGTTCCTCAGTTGGAACCCTTGCTGCTATCAGTATTGTCTCAATAATCTGCAGCCAAGCATCTGCGGTAATGGAGTCCTCCGTGCCATCAAAGTACCTAGGGTTGAGTCGGCAGAACCTCATCGACGCCCCTGAGTATGTTCTAACACTTCTCTCCAAGGCCGTCTGTAATCCTTGACGCAATAAGACATTTTGCTTCTATTGCTGAAGCTGCTGATATTGTTGAGCCGCCATTATTCTTCGAATAATCTATAGCAATGCTGGTATATCAAGTGCTACTGGCACTGCTGGTACAACCAGGGGTACTGGAACTTCTGGCACATGTTGTTCTTCATGCTCCTCTACGAATTCTACCCTGATCACTCCAGGAATAAATGATGTCTCTCATTGTGGGCCAACGAATCCTTATCCTGCTGAAACTACTGATGCTCCAACCACCGATTATGGAGAAGCCCTAAAGAAAATGACACAATATAAATCAAGAATATGACAAGAAGGATCGAGGAATCAATGGTACAGAAGTCAAGCTGAGTTCGAGAAGGCAGATTTAGGATTTCAAGGAGGAACATGTTTGATTGAGATTTCCTATAATCAGGCCACCCTCAAGTCTGAAAAATAGACCTGCATGGGCCACCACTAAAACCTTGTCATACCCCAGATTAAGAATACTAGAGAGCGGGGGAATGACTCAGCCAACCACACCTTGCGGAATACCGAAGCAACCCACAATGTGTTAAGGTTGTCAAGAGACAAGGGAGTGCATACTACAATAAAGCCTTCTAGGGTCAAGAACTTCTATATCTCAATCATTCAAACAAGTAGCAATAACATAAAATATTTTAGAATAAGCACTAAGACGTCCCCAATGCCGCATCAGAATATTCTAGAGATCTAGCAAATACAAGTGATATGACAGATACACAATCAAAAGTATACATGACAGTGAGTCAGCTGCAGTCTGAATATATTATATGTCATATAGGGAACTAGTGTCCAGATTATCCGGCTAACAGGTGCCGGTTGGCTAAATGTCCAAAAGATTATAGTTTACGAAAGACGAGCAATGAATAAAGGAACCCACTCGTGACCCTCAGCAACCATCCTTCTGGTGCGTGCCATCAGTAAGGGAGAGATACGCTTGATCCTCCGGTGCTGGCTCTAAACCTGGCCATACAAAACCAGTGGGGTCAGACCCCAAATAGCAAGTACCATATGGAAGCACGAAATGAAGAAACAAAACCAGTTCTATAGCATGAGATGCTTAACCAATAATCAATGGCATATGCCCCATCCATGACATGACGCGACATTCCTTCACCAAACAAGGACAGGAAGTGCCATATCGTATCAAGATAGAACACGTCCCTTGATTACGGTCAAGCTAGAATAATTTTGCGTTGTAGTTTCAGTCCACAGGCTAACGTAACACAATAGCGCAACCCAATAATCAAACAAGGACAACTATCATGTCACGACAGTCTATATCCCTAATTCCACTCAACGGAAGGCACAATACACAAGCAGGGATACGACATTAAGTAAAATAACATAGTGATGATAAGTGGCTTCGATTCGTGTCCCGTTGTAATACAACAACGCAACTCAACAACCAAACAAGGACATGAGTTAAACTTTCATACTACAACGATCCACTTCTCTAACTAAAATACATTTAACGGCCAAACATGTGTTACAGCTTGATATGTGATCTCTGAGTTATCCCAGTAATGCATTAAATAAGTATCCTCAGATCGTGCCATAATCAAGCAGGGCTGGCTGAACTAATTATATACAAGCAAGAATATATGATGCACCAGTCCGTTATAAGGGCTCTGAGCTAATTTAATGATCAGTAGCAGTTCCAGGCTTTCTATAGGAAAGATACTGGCTCGACTTACAAATAAATCAGATACTGTACTCCACTAGTGCGGATGATATACAGTATCCGTGGTGGCCAGCCTTTACTTCCAGCTAACTTAGGGTGTTTCGATATGCACGATATCTAGATATTGTTCCCTCCCAATGCTCTACAAATTAAGTTGCCTAGTTAACCCTAGGTGATTTAGAATCTCATGACGTGGTCATATGAACATTCCTTCCTAAATATCGTACTTAAGTATGGGCACTCTTGATACAAATCCATATTGTCTCTTAAATTTAAATCTGGATTCACCCAAGTGTGATGCAACAATCAATACTATCTAGCCACAGCTAAGGTCACTGTCCAACTACCAGATTCGTGCAAGGAAATAATTACATATATCATGTAGCAAGTGTATGGGGCACGACGGCTCACTATATATCGAGTAGCACTCTTGGTGTGATCAAGTGTATCAGCATGGATACAATAGTCAGGGCAGGAACAAGTTCTAGTATCAAGGTTATGGACAAGTTATCAAGTAGCAATGTATTCAGGATAGGATAAGCAAGTGATGGTCATAAAAATTTGTCACTTTATTATATCGATAGATAAAATAAGAGTAATGCGAGAATCCCTCGAGATTTGATCCATAATCCTTAAACCAAACATGGACCGGGATCGCAGACCCTCCCTCGAGTTAAACTATGCCCCTTATTCTGTTCAACGTATAATAAGGTGATCCAGGGGAAGTATCCAAATCAGCAAGTAAGTACATGTAGGGCCATATCTACAGGCTCATGTCAGGTGCTTAGTCATTTAGCACGTGGTCATATCTGGGTCAAATAATTCATTTCTAAGTTAATACATAACATCACAATTATTTAATCAAACAAAAATATTAAACCAAACAAGTGTCAAAGTGGACACATGGGAACAGTTGACGCATAAGTCAGTTCGCCGCATGACCAAACGGGTCGCATGAATCAACAGACCGCATGAGTTCAAGGCCGCTTGAGCAAAGTCAATCCACTCTTCGGGAAACGTGTGATGTGACAAACAAATGCAAGTCAAGTCAGAAAAGTGACTGATGTGACATGTGATAAAAGTGACAAAAGAAAAGATAAAAGTAGAAAAAGTTGTGCCGAGTCAGTGAGTAGTTATGTGTCCAGAAGAAGAGGGACGCATAACTCCTGACCGCATGCTCCTCTGGGCCGTATGCACACTTGGCCGCATAAAATCTTTCGGGACTTAGAAAATAATTTATTCGTTCAAGCATTTAGCCAAGGGACACATGTTCAGAAATTTATTCCATGTGTCCAACAAGATGGCCGCATAAAATCTCTTGGGCGAGAAGTCCAGGCCGCATGCAATCTGCTGGACACATAGAGCTCCTTCGTCCCAATCCAGCAAGTTTGGCCACGAAAAAGTTCCGAAATCCAAACCTTGTTTCTTCCACAGAAACCTCAAACGAAGTCCAAATCCAGCAAAGTAAAGTTCTAAGCTACTCAAAATCAAGTGCTCATCAACCTAGAACAATAAGTTTTCAAAAATATTAAGTTTTAAAAGATCAAAACCTAAGAACATTCAAGAAAATATAGAAAATCCCAAAACTTAGATCTACACTATTCCATCCACCAAATCCAAAATTACTAAGTTCTAAATGCATGGAAAATCATATAAGGAACATAATAGAACAAAAATATAAATAGTTTCTCAATTTTTTGTAAGATGTACTTGCCTATGGAGGGGGAGAGAAAAACCTAAAAAAGAGAATGGAAGAGGAAAAATGAGAGGAGAGAGAGTGAAGTTGGGTTATATATGGAGAGTTTGAGGTTTGGACCATGGGTTCAACTCATGATAAAACTAAACCAAACAAATAAACCAAGAGCCAAGTGAACCAAAGAATGGGTCTAGTTTCTCTACAACATATAACTACGCTAGCAAGAAAATAATTACACTCCAAATACGTATATTGGGAACGGGGAGTGACATAATGCAACTCGATGTACATAAGTCCTAGACTTAATAAATATCAAATTACATTGCTGAAAACCAAGAGCACTGATGACGCAAATCTTCTGAAATATCTGCTGACTTGAAGACGCTTTTTCCTTTGACGGCAGTTGTCCAAAGATAATCAGATCTGAAAATATGAATACCTTTCGGGGGTTTCGCCCCCGGACGCCCAAGGGGCGTGCTGCGCCCTTGACCCCCATCCGCTGACCGAACAACGGAATCCCCGGGTGAGTGGCTCTGGATAAGTCGTAGACGGTTCAGAGACATCTTCTGGTATAACGCCGTCTTTGACTCATCATCTTTTTTTCATAGCATATGTACATGCTTATCTTGTTTATTGCTTTTTTCAGATGAATGTTAGACGAACAAACCAATATACAAAAGCAAATATGAAAACATTAATGCATATCTAGACAATGCTGAGTTTAAGTAGAAGATACTATAGTGATTGATCGATTATCATACTGCTAAACTTAATCGATTAGCCATATTCAAAAATTCAACTTAAACATTGGGCCAACATGATCAATCTAAATAACTCAGGTGAATTACAAGATTGACAAAAATCAATGTTGAACCATTTATCCTAATAGGTTCAACCCCCTCACTACACTCGAGAAGAAAAGACAAATTGCAATTAAATCACTCACCCTACCCGTAACGATCTCCCTGAACGAAGGTGACGACTCCTCGATCAGATCTCATCTTCCTTCTGTCTTAGATGACAAATCCTAAGAGCAAAGTATGAACTTTCTCTTAGATCTCATGTGGACAAGCACCCTGAATCTCGACTTTGTGCCCTATCTTTGTGCCTCCACCCTCAAACCATATATATATATATATATATATATATATATATATATATATATATATATATATAGTTGAGAAATCCTAGTTTAGGTCCTAGGAATTCCAAAAATAGGAAACACATTACCTAAAATAGCCAGCACCAATTATGGACATTAAAATTTGGTGAAATTAAATCTTTGATACAAATTTGTAAATCTAATCAAATCAAATCTTTGACAATATCTAGACTCCAAAATTGACTGTTACCAAATCCAAACTGGACCCAACATATAGTGGCCCATGCAGGTCTTCCTTTCTCTAAATAATAAGTTGAGCACTCATTTAAGAACATGCCTTGGTTGAGCACTCATTTAAACATAAATAATAAGTTATGTTCTTGAGATGTGATTAAAGTTCTCGTAGCCGCATGGCTTTCTCTTACTGCACAGTATCTACAATGTCAGAGTATGATTGTGAAACAAAGGATACAAAGTATAATAAATGAACAAAAAGTTACTTAAGAAGTTTCAAAGAACACCTTCAAGAAAATTATTATATTTCTAACTGTTTGCAGCATAATTGGACTGTAAGGATCCGATAATAGTTACCATATAATGGGTTATGTACTTAGTTATAAGTGACCTACTTAACCATTATTTTGAGAAAACCCAAAATAATGCACAAACTGGCAACAGCCAGGAGGTAACCAAGCTGGCAAAAACTAGTCCACTGGATCTCGGTACAACTACCTGAGTTTTTCCAAAAAAAAAAAGGAAAAAAAAGAAATGGATCCTATAATGTACTGACAGAAATTTCGCTATCCAAAATGAAGCACAAAAGAATTATCAATAGTCGCCTGAATGCTAATATGATGCTCTAGGGCATAGTTGTTCTACACCATATGAGTACATCATAGTTTTGGTGAAATTGAGTGCCTAGTACCAGCCTCCATCAAATGATGATGACTACAATGTTCCATACATACTAGTATCTTATCTCATTAATAGCATCTAAAAATGGGTGTTCTTATGTTCTTGGTCCAGGGATGATTAAAGATTAATTGCAATACACATTCATTGGAATTTCTCCTTAATGGTGGACCCAATTAACCGGATGAATACTTGTCTGATCAGTTGCTGATCAATCTAATATACAGAATATTGTAAGGAATTCCTGAACATCTATGCTATTTGTGTGGAACAGTTACTACATTTTGAGACTCGAAACTACATTTGTACTCTGACTTATTATAAATACGTCTGAAGTTGATAGAAAAATTCCTTAAGACCTGTTGGGTGAAATGGAGGAGTGCTTCTAGAGTTTAGTAAAGTATATAGGTAAACTCAACAATTTAATAATTAGTAGGCCTAATATTCCTATTAAGGTTTGAAAATGTTTGGAGGAGACAAAATTGGTGTGGCTTACTAATTTATTCAACAAATCATAAGGATCAGAAGGTACTCGATGAATGGAGAAGTAGTACTATAATACCCATACACAAAAACAAGGGAGAGATACATAGTCCTAACAATACTATCGAGGAATTAAGTTTACAAGTTATACCATGACATGATACCATAGGAGAGCGTAAGTGATCAAAGATTAAGAAAAGAGACAAGAGTTAGTTTGGTTTTAAGCTGTGGACATATACAATAGAAAAAAGGTGTCTACTTGTTAAGAAGATTAATGGAGAGAGAGAGAGAGAGAGAGAGAGAGAGAGAGAGAGAGAGAGATTTACATATGGTTTATGAACTTAGAGAAACTTAAGGTCATGTTCCTAGAGAGGTAATATGTACGATAGCGAAGAAACAAGTTCACAGTAGTTTTGGGAGGTATTAAGAATATGTTTGATAGAGCTACAACGATCATGCAAACTATAAACCATTACCTATTACCATTGGCTTGCATCAATGACCAGCCTTAAGTCTAATATAGTAGTTAATGGAGCCGCTAGGATAAGAGATAGGCTTAGACGAAAATGATGTGAGATTATGAAGAAGAATATGATCTTTCTAATTTTGTAAACATTAGACATGAACAGAGCCAAATGGAAGAAGAGAATTCAACCAGCCGACGACACAAATTTGCGATAAAGTCTTTGTTAATTGTTGTTGTTGGGCCGAATATCTAATCTGCTGGCGTATGGTCATTCAATTGTGAGTGCTCCAAGAGAGCCTCATTGGGAAGTTTTAATTTGTATTCGGCACCTCCAAGTCGGCACTTCCCTCTGATATTTGTTTTATGGTTCTCAGTCTCATACTAAAGTAGTGGTTGAGATTAAATCAGCTAATTCGGCAATATAAATATCAAGCAAAAGTAACTTATGGATATTTATCTTTATTTATTGAGTAGAAACCTATGCTATACAAAAAAGGAAGAATACAGTACATGCTCGTTCAAGTCTGAAAGCAGAGTATTGGACAATGCAACATAATTTATATGACTTGATTTGGACAAAGCATCTGAAGAATGAGATTGGCTTGCCAATTTGTAATAATCAGTTATTTAGTTTCAATCAATCTGCTATACTGATCAGGTAGTTTTTTTGTACATGAAGGACTTACTGTATTAAATTCACATTTTATATAAGAAATCAAATGATTTCTTCCTACTCAATTCTTCCTTGGTCTTCCTCACTCACTCCGTCACTTGTAAACCATAGATTTCTTACACGATCCAATAATGCCTCTCCAAATGGATGGGTGACTATGTTGCACACATATAAATATGACGCGACACAGTGCGGGACCGACACTTATTTTGGCGTGTCCTAGTGTACCTTGGAGTGTCTATATCATGTCCAGATGGATCCGACGCAGACATGATATGATACGACACCAATTTTGGAGTGTTCCTCTTCCTTGGAACTTAAATGGGTGAAGAGTGATAATTATCATCATAAAACATGGTTCAGCAAAAATGCTACGCATTATCATTTTAATCAACTGAAATCTATAATTAAGCATACCATAACGACATCTAAATTATCCCACTAACACGACATAATTAGACCATAAAATGATGTTCTAATAAGCCAGTAAGTAGTAAGTTTCTTTCTCACCAGTTATTAACACTTCCGCACCCAAATAAAGTAAGAGCATCCGTTTATCAATTGAAAAATTTGCTGGCATCACTGCAATAAATCTGTACCCTTTCCTTGCAGCTATATATGCCAAACCAATTCCAAGATTTCCACCGGTAGGCTCCACCAATGTGGTAACGCCAGGTTTAATCAGGCCCTTCTGCTCAGCATCTTCGATCATTCTACAGAAAAGAATATATCTTTGTCAAGAGAGAACTATGTTTAATTTACAATTAGCAAAAGAAAACATTTTGCCAATAGAAGGATGCTTATTATATCACATGCTGCAAACAAAAATCTAGTTTCTTAGGACCTTAATATAGATAAATACTGTGCACATTGGACCGCTTAAATTGCTAGGCATATTTGCTTGAAATCTATTCCATACGAGGAAGAGTTTACGTTGAAGAGCTATAGTCAAGTAATTTCAGAAGAGAATGTGGTTGTTATAGTTGTCGACAAACTTGTCAACTGAAGGCCAAGCCAAGTAGAATAGCATATGCTGATACTAACTTACATGTCAGTATGCACAAATTTGCAGCAATTTCTGAGAATTCGGACCATGTGGAACGTCCCTTTTTGACAATAAATAAACAAAGCAAAAATAATTTAAATTAATAGCAAACACAAGAACACAAGATATAACCTGATTCGGCTGAAGATTGGCCTATATCCACGGGACAATGGGAGAATTTTTTTATTGAATCATGAAAAAACTTTACAAGAGTTCGTACAATAATAACTTTTTGCACAAACCCTCTCTTACGAGATCTCCACCGATGCCTCTTCCTTCTTCTTCTCTCAATTTCTCTTGGGACTATCTAGAGCAAAGCCTCCTTAAACCATTAATAGCCTCAAGCTCACCTAAATTATGTTAGAAATAACATTAAATATGCTCCCCTAATATTATAAAATATTGGAGCAAATCCTAGCCGTCGAAATACATCCAAAACTGGACCTGAATAAGATTTTCTTGTTTGATCACGAGTCGTGTTAAAACAATATACCCCTTAGCTTGTTGCTCAACTATCCACCTTCTGAATCTTATTGTGATTGCATTCTCTTAGACTTAGTTCTCCTTAGTATCCCTTTGCCAACAAATATAGTTTTTTGCCCAAAACTACGAAACTGACATCCGACACAGTCTTTTGCGCAAATTGTGAAACAACCAGGACCCTCCTACTGAGGCTGCGGAGATTTCTCATATCAAAATACCTGAATAAAAGTCAAGACGGACTTGAACTTCTCCACATGAATCACCTTCATTAGCATATTCGTTGGATTCATCTTAATGTCAATCTTTATAAGATCGATCTCCTTATTGCACCACTTCCTTATCTTGTGATACTGTACATCAATGTGTTTCATCTGACTATGATATACCTAAATCTTTACAAGATGAATTGCAATATGAGTGTCACAATACAAAGGAACCTGCACATTCTCGAATTTGAACTCGCCAACTAGACCTTTTAACCACATGGCCGCCTTCGATGCCTCTACTTATGCCATGTATTCTGATTCCATAGTAGATAGCTTCACTATATCTTGAAGAGTCAACCTCCAACTAGATAACCTGCAAGTGTGTATACATAAATTGTAGTTGATCTTTTCTTATCCGAGTCATTAGCATAATCTGCATCTACATATCCCTGTAACTGACTCGATCCATGTTATGACTTATGAAATAACAAACCAAGATCCTTAATAGCTTTTAGATACAAAGATATCCCATAAAGCTTGACTAACTTTATCGATTCCTAATAAAGCCTACATGTATTTGACATGTACCGACTGACTAAATTGACCCCATATGATAAATTCGGCCGAGTGCATACTATAGTCTACATGAGTGAACCCACTGCAGTAACATATGGTACTGGAGACATCTTTTCATTCTCGTCCTATGTTTCTGGACGTTCCTATTGTAGAAGCATAAAAAGTGCGCCTCTTAAAGATGGTACAGTTTCCTATAAATAAACTTAGTAGGTGAAGAATAGCGCACTTTCACTCTGTTTCAAAGGATGACGCACTTTCAAGCTGCTTTCGTCAACAAAGACAGGCTCACAAATCACATGTCTGTTTTTTTTCCAAATATTAAATACAAAAATTCTGACAGCTGAACAGCAGTCGAGGAGTCAGAAGTCATCATTACAGCTGAGTCGCAGCACGCAGACCCAGATTGTCTTTTTTCGACCCATCCGCTATGCCAACTTCATCAGAAGTACGCCGCTGTGCCAACTTCATCAAAAGTGCGCCTCTTGCCAACTTCTACAAAAGTGTGCCATCATGGTCAACTTCTACAAAAGTGTGTCATCACGACCGACTTCTACAAAAGTGCGCAAACATTGCTACTTCTTCAAAAGAACGCTTGTATAGCCAATCTTTTCAAAAGTGCACCAATCTCCAAACCACTTCTAAAGTGCACCTATGATCCTAACTGATAAAGAGAAGTTAAGATTATGTGTCCTACATGCCATGTTCTGCATGAAACATGTACAAATAACTATCCCATGACCTATGCTTTTCTCGTATAGGAAGCCACGTGTCAAGCAGACAACAAGTTGTGCACCCACTCACTAGATCGTGGGATGTCAACCCATCAAAAGTGCGCGCACAGTACGGATTGTCCAAAGTGCACGCACGCTGTCATAACTGCTCTAAAATCCTATAAATATAGGATCATTGTGTATGTTAAGGAGGCGGGGAATTTTCATGTCTTTGAAATTCAAGAACATCAGAGAAATAAAAGCTTACCGTGTCGTTGTTTCCAAAGCTTTCTTATTGTCCAACTTTTCAAGTTGTTCATAGCATCCTTACATTTCTTCATTGTCGTATGGTCCAAGACAGAGAATTTTTAAGTCTTTAAAATTCAAGAACTAAAGGAGAGAAATAGAAGCTTGTCGTTGTCCGCCATTGCAAGTTTTGAACGTTGAAATAACAAACAAAGAAGTACAAAGAGATCCTAAGAAGAAAATCTAAGTACAATATTTTGATCTGGGTAGTGACGATGGAGCTTGAGAGGGACAACATCTCCTTTACTCCATTGACGGTCTAACGAGGGAATGCTGATGCTCTCTTCTCTTCTCTCTCCTGAGATTGTGTGCACGTACGTAGATGGCCTCCGGGTTGAAGGGTATGCTACCCTTGATATTTATAGACATCCTGCTGACGGGCTATAGATGTCACATATGTCCTTGTTTTGTGGCCACATAGGACTCCTTCAACATAATACGACTGTAACTGCAATCGCATGCCACAGACAGGCTGCCACGTGATCTTGGTTACGATATATTGTTGAAGAGATATCGGGGTTGTTGCGTGCGTGACTTGGTCAGTTGGACACGTAGTCATCATTGATTGTGCGAGAAATTATTTTTGGTTGTAACTGAAAGATTCTGCAAGTCGAGAGCCGCATAACGTCTTGGCTACATATCATCGTGGCTGTATACGTGCTCTCGTTTGGCCTTGTTCGGATGGACACTCTAGCCGCATGATGACGAGGCCGCATGGGTACGTAGCCGCATGGGTACGTAGCCGCATGCAAGCTCTCGTCTGACCTTGGTTGGATGGACACTCTAGCCGCATGATGACGAGGCCACATCGGTATGTAGCGGCATGCAAGCTTCTCGTCTGGCCTTGGATGGATGGACACTCTGGCCGCATAATGACGAGGCCGCATAGGTATATGGCCGCTAATGAATGGGCACGTGGCATGGCACGTCTATCGAGGCCATCAATGAGTTGATGTGACTTTTTATCTTTTTATGAGTTGTCATCTTCACAAGTCTCGAAGCGTCTCAGTGGAATGAGTGATGTGTCAGAGTCTGACAGTCATCGAATGCTGTGTCAGGAGAGTTTTATGCAGCTCCCTACTCTGCGATCGTTCGGGCCGCATAAAGTATACTATGCGGTTTCTAGATCTTTGGTTGATCAGGCCGCATGTGGCTTCTCTGAGACTTGGTTGTTCATGCCGTATATAGCTTCTCTGCGGCTTGGTTGTTCATGACGCATATGGCTTCTCTGCGGCTTGGTTGTTCAGGCCGCATATGGATTCTCTGCGACTTTGTTTCATTTTTGAGGGGGGCATGACCTCTATACGTCCTGCATAATTTTTCATGCTTCTACAAGTCCCTCTTCAAAGTTTCCAAAATGACAACTTTGAAATACTTTAAAAGAAGCATGGTCGAGCGCTATTGGCTGCATATGAAGGGCATGCCGCATAGTTCTATGGCCGCATAGTTGTCTCTGACAGACTGTCAGATGATTAAATGAGAATATTTGCTTTGATCCTCATACGGATCTCTTGGAATTCTATGCCATTAGGGGATAAAGTAGCTCAGGTAACGAGGGGTCACCGCCATCCGTTGTCACTACGTAGATCGAGGCGGATCAGGATTCGAACAGCCGTCGTCGTTATCCATTGTCGTATAGTCTCCCCTTTATATAGGAGGGAAGAGAGAGAGAGAGAAGTATTTTTCTCTCTTCAAACTCTCCTTTCTTCCTCTTTACTGTTGTTGCCATGGCTCCCAAGGTCAACTCCTCCGCCGCTACTACTGCCAAGAAAGCCCTAAGGGCAAGGGCAAGGCCCAGAGCAAGGGGAAGGGTCGTGCTGCTGCGGTGGACCCTTCGCCGCTCCCCGCCGATGTTCAGTTGCTAATCATGGATAGGTTTTCTGGAGAAGACATTCGGATCTTGGAACACATAGACACATGTGCACAGTTGGATGTATGGATGCGTCTATGCGCTAACTATTCACTGCCACATAGCTGACTCGGCCGCATGGGTTCCTAGGCCGTATGGTTTACTCGACCGCATGTGTGCCTAGGCCGCATGGCTAACGTGGTTGCATGTGTGCTTAGATAGCATGTTCGGCGTGGCCGCATGAGCACATCGCTTTAGAACATTAACTCTGATCTAACTCCTTTGTGGCTTTTGTAGTGATTTTGCCTACCACACCTTCTAGCGAACTGGTCTTCGGGCATAGCCCGCTGCCTATGAATATGAATCTTGGGGACCTGGCTGCAGCTCTCAAGAAGCAGTTTGACAAGGATCTCTTGCCCAAGCAACAACAAAAGATCATCAAGCAGACTCCCTCTTTCTTGTTGAGTCAAATCAACTCGGGGAGATCCTTGCTAAAGACGGAAAGCATTTCTTCAAGAAGTCGTACTTCTTGTTTGGTGATGCACTGGAGTCTTCCCAATCCGAGATGGGGACGACCAGGGAGAACTGGTATTTTACCTTCCGCGAGACAGAGATGGCTTTTCTTTCTTTCGAACGTCACATGCCCCTGTCAGACCTGAAGGTAATAATGGGCCCATGACGGATGGACTGGAACTTAACCCCTGATCCACATGGGGCCCTCCTTGGCAATGTTCGGTGTAGGACCGGAAAGAACAAGGGGGAGTTTTATAGCACGAATGAGTCACCTTCGTACTCCTTGCTGGGACTGAAAGCCTGTTCTTGTCGATAGTGACCTGGGACCGAACCTCAGTGTATATGCGACGGGCACCTTCCTCCACCAAGTTGCTAAGGAGACCTACCCTACCAGACAGTTGCGGGCTCTCAGCTGGGCACATTAAAACGTCTTCTGGTGCCCCTGACCCAGTAGATCTTGAAGAAATATGAGCGGGAACTTAGAGCTGCCGACTTGTTCTTTGCCGTGAAGGGTACTTGTTATGGCTTGGAGGCGAACCGCCTCCTATTCGTTGCCCTAATGGAGTTGTACAACCTTCGTACGGGGACCTTCTTTATGCCCGACGGCGAGATGGGACTGGCCTTGCAAGAGATGCATGCCGTCTCAAAACTCCCTTGGGGCGATGAACCCTATGAAGAGTGTACCCCGAGCAATAAAAATCTCAGAGAATTGGAAGCAGAGGACCCAGAGATCTTGGCGGTGTACCAAGAGTTGCTATGCTATCATAACATATGCCAGAGGTTTTTGAAGAAGAAGTCTACTGAGGGATCCTCTCCTCACATTACGACATGGACTCTCCACCTCTTTCCGGAGCCGAAGAGGTCCAATAGAGTTCATGTTTAGGCACAACGATCCAATCAAGAAGTGGCCGATTCTATCCAGGCGTTGAAGGACTTGTCCGCCGAGGGTAAGGAAGTTGAGGGCTCCTCGGGAGAAGAGGGCGAACCCTTTGACGAGCTGAGTGGCCTCAAAGAGGAGCTCAGTTATTTTTATATGGATACGCACCAGTTGTCCCCTAAGGCCGTGCTGGTGGGGTACTTGATGCTCTGGTTGCGCAACTGCGTAGTCCCGGACGGGTCCGGGACAATAGAAAGGATTAGCCGCACTCTGATCCTACATGTCATGAAGTTGGCTTTTGGCTACAAGCTGGCCCTTCTACCGACCATGGTGTGTTGCATCGGTCGTGGTGTCTGCAACTTTGTTGAGAAGGTGGAGGACCATCCTGGTAAGGGGCATTCAACATGATCGAGCTCCCTTACCACTACTTGATGAGTTGGCTTCTCATGCATCACGAGTCTTTGATGAGCCCTGGGACTGACAAGGACATGATGGTCGCTGATGCCCTGATCCGCAGGTATCAAATGATGAAGTGGTGGTGTGATACTGTCCCTGCTTGTAGGAGGGGACTCTCCTTCATAACTGGCTAGACATTTTTTACGTCCGAGCCAGATTTTACCGTCGATGAAAGGAACGTCTTTCATTACGATGACGGGGGAGGAGGTGCCTCGACGCTTGTCTGAGAGGCTCTTTCGCTGGCTTCAAGCCATCTGTCCCTCTCACCTGGTGTATCAGAATAAGGCTGCCGTCTTTGTAGAGCCTTACCTACCCAGTTGGTTTGCTCCTTAGTTTGGCTACACTCAGCTTTTACTGGGTCATCCGAGCTCTTCTTTCGGGTACAGTTACAGTTTGCTCCGAGCATGGATTTACTATACTGCTGCCGGCACCCGGGTCAGGTTCCAATTGCCAACAGCCGGAGTCGTACCAAGAATGTTGTACACCGCTGCAAAGTATTATTGTACGACGAATGCTCCGCTGACTAACTTTGATCCGGAGAGAAGTGATATCGAAGGCACCATGTTGATGCCTTCGGATGCCAAACTAGGACGCCCAAGAAGGGCAAGGGAGTGGCCAGGCCCCTGATCGTAGAGCTGGACCCGTCGACCGGGGAAGACACAACGTCTCCGTCTGATAATCCCCTGCTTGCGCAAACCAAAGACGAAAATGCATCACGTTCGCTACTCTAAGAGGGAGAGGAAGGATATGGACCCAGGGCCAAAATTGGTGGCAAAATCGAAGTCCCTGCGAAGGAGACTGTAAGCAAAGAGGTAGGACCCCTACACCAGTGGCTTCTGAAGTAGAGCCCACTTTAGATGCTATGTCGGTATCCGTAAGCCCTTTTAATTTGATTTTGCCTGATCCTCTATATAAATATCTTGGCTTTGGTCGGTTTGAAAATTTGCAGACACAGGAGAGATGGGACCATCCCCGACGAACAGCCGCTTTGCTGGTTTCTTACGCCGAATCGGAAGAGGAAACTTTTTCGGAGTCCGATGTGGGTGTCTCGAAACTGGTACCTGAGACCTCGGGAGATCAGGGCTTGAGTGCAGCTTCAGTGGAGCAGCCTTATACCCCTTTGGAGAACATATATATGGAAGACATGGAAGCTATGGGGGAGGCTATGACAACGCTGGACGAGCCGCAACACGTGTTGTCTCCCTCCGGTATATCATTTTGCAACTTCACAAGATCAGAAATTTTCTGGCTTCATCTTTCAATTTTCCTTGTGAAGTTAATTACTTGTTATTCTGGTTCTGTAGGCCCTCTCTCCCTTGAGGACCGTGGATGTGGCCACCGAAGAGGATATCCTGGAAGAGGGGGCAGTGAACTTGTTAGGAAGGCGCCCAAGTCTCTCCCTAGTTCTGGTGACGGACGTCCTATAGTGCCCCTTACGGAGGCTGCAGTGGACGAGGGGTCCCTACTGTTACGAGTCCTTCTGGTGCGGCGGCTGCTCTCCCAACTATTGCTGCCAGGGGATCGGCGGCTGAAGCCTCTCTAGATATTGTGGTGGTAAGCCATCGCGAGGAGGCTTTTCTCGATGTTCCCGGTAATGCGGTTGCTGGGTCCTCTTCTGAGGCTGCCGCAACGCAGTCCGGGGTTTGCCAACAGGCGGGAGCCGACGCAGCAGGGCGCCCCGGTACTCCTATCCTGAGTTACGGTACTACCCTAGCGTTTGTTGCTCAGTTGCCGGGCATTCAGGTGTTTCATGCATCTATGAAGGATTGGATCACGAGCATGACCGTCGGTCGCTCCTCTGTTGTTTCTTCGCCCTCAGGATCTCCGAGCTTTACCGCACGACCTGTCGAGCCAGTGGCTTCTTCCTCCTTCCAGCCCCCTTTAACTCTGGCTACACTGGAAGAGCTTGACGAGAACGCCAGACTCTCCATTCGAAGCTTCTATATGTTCCTGAAATAAGGGGTCGAGGGCATGCTAGGGATCAACAAATCCTTCGCCTAGGCAAAACACTTTGCCGAGGGCCAGGTCCACTCTATGCGGGGTCTCCCTAGTTTCAAACAGATGGCTGACCTCCTAGGCCAAAGGTTGGTGGAGGTGGAGCAATACCTGATGGAGCTGCAGCAGTACTAATAGGAAGATATGGGGATGTTAATATCCCATGAGTATAACGAGTTCTCAAAGAAGGTGGAGACGGAGAAGGCCTTCTTTGCTTCCTCTATGGAAACTTTGCAGCGCGACCTCCTGGACTTGCAAGAGAAGCACGATCAGCTGAGCGATCTCAGGGAAGGGTGTCTCTCCCGGCGGAGGGACCTGACTGAGACCATTAGGAGCTGCAGGTCGAGCTTGTTGTACTGGAGAATAGGCTGCAGGAGATCCAGCAGGAAGATGAGGTAATCCGGGCCGAGGCGAGCCATGTGGCGAAGAATACGAGTGGTGTCGAGGTTACGGTGCAGAAACTTGAGGACAACTACGAGTCCTTCGCTCGCTACGAAATTCCAAAGTCATGGCCAAAGAGGTTGAGCACCGGGCCTAGGTGCACCTGGATGGCCATATAGCCCGTCTCCATGAGCGAATAACATAGTTATGCTCCGACTCACAGCACCAATAGCTCTTCCTTTGCTTTTTGTGCCTTCATTTTTCCTTCGAGCTTGGGATCTTGACAATCCCTCAAATGTAGTTTGCTTTTAATTTCTCTTCGTGGAAAAAAATAAAAGTTATTCTATTTGTTGCAATTGTTTGTGTGAGCTTTGGATACCATACTAGAGGTAATATGGACGTAGTACAATATCGCAGTCTATTTAGGATGTCCCATTAGGGGACTTAGGTGGACCTATTACTTCTTGCGCACTGGAGTGCAAGTAGTAGGTTTGAGACAAGCCCTGCAAGAGGTAATATGGACATGGCAACCGATATCAGAGGTAATGTGGACGTGATAATCGATAGCCAAACCCGGGAGGTTTGCTTAGAGGTAATATGGACATGACAAACAAGGCCGGGAAGAAATGTTAGGACAGTAGTTCAGAGGTAGTATGGACGTGAACTAGCATCCGAAAAACTCACCTATGAGTGATTTGCTGAGTGTGGTCTACCCGGAAATGTAGATAGACCTGAGGGTTACTCCACTAGGGAGATTGTTAGACCGATAGCTCAGAGGTAATATGGACATGGCTAGCGTCTTACGAGATTAGGTTTTGAGTGGTCCCTGCGGGAGTGTGCAGGTGGACCTGAGGACTGCTCCGCTGGGGAGCTTTTGAGGATCCATTATTTGTTGCGTATCCAGGAATCTTTAATACTGATAGTGGCTTGTTGAGGAAGGGCAATGTAGTGCATAAGCACGCATTGGGGATAACAATAAAAGGTTGGCACCTTGTACATCTTTGTTGTCTTGATAGGGATAGAGAGAAGTACAAGCCTAGCCTTAGACATAGTACTTCTTCAAGAACTTGCCATTGATAGGCATCAAGGGCAAGTCGCCATTGGGTTTCGCGAGCCGGTAGGCGCCGTTGGAGAATACAGATTCTTCGAAGAACGGGCCTTCCCATTTGGGTTGGAACTTATCGGCCGTCTTGTGGGTCATAACCATCGACCCCCTTACTGTCAGGATGAGGTTACCTACTTGGTAGGTCCTCTTCTTAACCCATTTGTTGAAGTCTCCTAAGATGCATTTGGTACAACTCAATGCGCTGTTGAACTAAGAGTCATTTTTCGTCGAGAGCTTCTAACTCTTGTAGCTGTCGGCGGTGATTGTCATCGACGGTTAGCCGGTTGGAGAGAGATACTCAGAGTGAGAAAATTTGGACCTCGAGGAGGAGACTGCTTCGCTCCCGTACACCAAGGAGAATGACGTGCTACCAGTTGGCGTTCGGGCCATTGTACGATAGGCCTAAAGACATTCGTCGAGCTTCTCATTCCAATCGCGCTTGTTATATGACACGAACTTCTTGATGAGCTTGATAATAGTTTTGTTGAAGGCCTCAGCCAGACTATTTGCTGCTGAGTTGTAGGCAGTTGATGCTACATTCTGAATTCGGTTCTTGTCACAGAACTGGTAGAAAGTTTGGCTTACAAACTGTGGACCATTATCGTAGATGATTCTCCATGGCAAGACGAAGCGATATATGACGTGATGCTTGACAAATCTGATCACGTTTGATTTCTTGATTTCAACGAGTGAAACAGCTTCTGGCCACTTAAAAAAGTAGTCGGTAATGTCCAAGATGAACCGATGTCCCTTTGATGAAGGTGGACTAATTGGTCCGATAATGTCCATCCCCCAGGCTTCGAAAGGCCAAGACGCAATGGTCGGGTGTAGGAACTCCGAGGGTTGATGGATAAAGTCAGCATAGATTTGGCACGCTTGGCACTTCCTTGCGTAGTTGACAGTATCCGCGACCATTATGGACCAATAGTAACCCATTCTCCGGAGACGGTCCTGTAGCTTGGGTCTGGGCTGATGGACACAACATACCCCTATCGTGAGCCTCACGGAGAGCCTACTTCGCTTCTGCATTCGATAGGCATTGTAGCAGAAGACCGTCGCAGGAATGGCGATACAATATTTTGGTAGCAGTATCGTAATAGAACCGAAGGGAACATCTTCTAATGGAAGTGGCTTCCTTTCATGAATGAGAGTCTCCAGTCTTGGGAGTCAGTGCTTGTCTCTACTGAGTAGCTCAGGCATAGACATAGGTTGTTCTTCGGGCAGACCAGCTCTTGGCTGAGCACGGTGATCGATTGGTGAGTGTTGGAAGGGGCGACCAAGGAGGCAGCGAGACCGGCAAGGGAGTCAGCCTCGATGTTTTATATTCGAGGGACGTGCTCTATGAAGAACCCCTCGAAGGTGGATATTATACCGAGCGTGGCTTGGTGGTAGGGAATCAAATCCTCATGCCGGACTTTGTACACGCCCTGGACCTGACTGACGATCAGTTCAGAGTCTTCGTAGGCCTTTAGGTAGTCGGCTCCTACTTGCTTAGCGAGCTGGAGTCCAATAAGGAGGGCGTTATACTCTGCCACGTTGTTGGAGCATGGATCTGTGAGATAATAAGCGCGATTAATAACCAGATTGTTTGGGGAGATCAACACAATCCCGACTCTAGTGACGGTGTCGCCCTTGGGCCATGTTCTTGAAGCATTGTCGAAGAACATCTACCAAATGGCTTCTGCGCTTGTCATATTGGAGTCTGCCACTTCGTTCGGGATTTCCTCATAAAGCTTCGAGGTTTCTGGCACTGGATGGGCAGCCAGGAAGCCGACCAATGCTTGATCTTTGACCGCCTTCTATGGAACAAATACCATATCGTATGGTGACATGATTATCGCCCACGTAGCCAAGCGGGAGTTGAGTGCCCCAGGTTTGGTTATGAGGATCCTAAGGGGGTTGACCCGTAAGATCACATGGATCATTTGTCCTGTCAAGTAATGCTGAATTTTTTGGATAGTAAAGACCAGAACAAGGCACTCATTCTCGACGGGATTGTATCTATGCTCAGTGCCGACTATCATTCAGCTAAGATAGTAGATGGTCAGTTCGTGATAGTCAGTTCGTGACCTGCATCACTTTTCTGGGCTAGTAGAGCTCCGAGAGAGTGATCCATCACACGCAGATATAGCAAAAATGATCTTCCCACAACGGAGGCCACCAATACTGGGGGGTTCATGAGATACTCTTTGATGGCGTCGAAGGCACACTGGCATTTTTTATTCCAGACAAAGGAGACTCCCTTCTTCATAAGATGTGTGAATGACTGACAACTTTCAGAGAGGTTTGATATGAACCTCCTGATGTATGCCAGTCTTTCTTGAAGGCCACAAAGTTCTCTAAGGTTCTTCGGTGGACGCATTTCAAGGATTACTTTAATCTTGTCAGGGTCTATGTGGATACCCTTCGAAGTTATAACAAAACCCAGGAACTTGTCATTAGAGAATCCTAGGAAGGATTTGGTGGGATTTATCTTGATCTGATGCGCACGCATGAGGTCGAACACAGTATTCAAGTCTCGGAGATGATCATCTTTGGAGCGACTCTTGACGACGATGTCATCAACTTAACACTCTACCGTCTTGTGTAGATATTCACGAAAGATGATGTTCATAGCTCGCTGGTATATGGCACCTGTATTCTTCAGATCGAAGGGAATAAGTGTGTAGCAGTACACTCCTATCAGCGTTCGGAATCACGTATGCTTCTTATCGTCGGGAAATATCGTAATTTGATTGTAGCCTGAGAATCCGTCCATGAAAGACATGCGCTCGACGCCACAAGTGTTGTCGACCATTATGTCTGTGATCGAAAGGAAAAACTCATCCTTAGCGAACGTCGCGTTTAGATCACGGAAGTCAATGCAGATCCGGATCTTCCCATTCTTTTTGACGATGAGCACGATGTTGGCTACCCAATCCGGATGTTGTTCCTCGCAGATGAAGCCACTAGCTATTAGTTTATTGACTCAGCTTCAATGACGTTCATGATGTTTGGCCAGAACCGCCATTGTTGTTGCTTGACCGACTTAGTGTTCGACAAGATGTTGAGTTTGTGGACCCCAATTTGGGGGTCCAGCCCCGACATCTTCGTAACTCCAGGCAAAGACATTGATATATTCCCTGACGAACTGTAGCATGGATTCTCGATCCCCATTGGACAGACTCTTGCTGATGAAGATCGGCTTAGGGGAGGATTCGTCGCCCAGATCAATTTGTATGACTTCATCCTCAGTGGAAGGTTCTCGCTGTTCGAACTGCATCTCCTATTGTGCGTCTAAGCATTAGGCCCACGGTTCTACTTCATATATTCCAGGTGGATCCTCGTCGTCTTCTTCAGGGTCGGTTGACACCATGTTGGCAAACAATGTTTGTTTGAGCATCTCTCCGATACTGTTGTCAGAGTCCCAAGAGGAAGATTCTGAAGAGTGAGAGTGTAACTCATCTTCTTTATCCGAGCCTTCGGGGGTTGTGGGAGGCATGACGTACCCTAAGCCATGCTTGGTCTTATGGTAGTAATCTTCAGGCTTGCCTGCAGGAGCCTACAGATGCATAGACAGCCATTGGCCTTTGCCGTATTTTAAGCCCCTGGCTGCTTTCGGATCGTATCTCATCTTCTGGATGAGGTGCTTGGCTCGAGAATTGTACCGATGAAGTATCATCTTGCCAGTATCTGGTTCTGGCTCCAGTTCCTCTGGGTCGAAGGATTAGGGACTTTCCACTCTGCCAAAAATGATGAGTTTGTCTTCCCTCTTCCTTGCTGGAACTATAAAGTAGAAGTTTTGACTAAGGAGAATTTGGTTTGCTGCACAGGTGGTAGTCACCTGTGTATGCAGTTGCAGGCCCATACCGTGCTCAAGGGAATATAATGTGTTTAGATGTGTAATATCAGAGTAGTTCAAAATAGACCTTTATTGATAAAATAAGGTATCTCATCTTTCAAAATTACATCTTCGAGAGAAGGGACGTTAGCATGAGCGGCTATGTATGTCACGCCCCGATCTCCCGCAGGCAATAGGCCGTTCCCGCTAGGCGGGAATCACCCTCGCCAGCGCTCCCGCGGAACGATCGCTTAACCCATCCGGACGTGATGCCGCACGAGCGTGAGCCACGCCCGTGCAAGGCCATGGTTCATTGGCTGGCGGTTAGAGTTCTAAGCCACAGAGTCGTACAGATTGTCCGAGTGCAGCGTAGTCATGAACGCATAGGCGATCGGTAACAGGTTCACTGAGTCGACAATAGTAGCGGAAGCATTGAAACACACGTTGAAATAAAGCAAGCTCTTTATTAATATAACATGTGTTACAGGCGGCGTATAGCCGAGATTACAAGTCGCTCAAGCCTCTCTCTCTGAAACAATAAAAGCGTGCCAAGTGGCTACAACTGTGAAATGATTGTACAGGCGATGGTCAGGCGATGTTCACAACATTATGTCTTCTATATGTGCTTCTGTTCCGGACGCACCGTTGCAAGGCTTCAGAGGGAACTCCTGGCCTTAGCACGCACGTTGGAGGCATCCGCACCGAACGAGGTTCTCCCGCACCCTGCATACAAACTGGTGGATTATCAGTACATTGAATGCACTGGTGGGGAAGCTACTCGCCCGCTCGACAAATCCAAACACGTAATACAGGTTCCGTGCACAACTATTAAGTTGTCTTTCTAGTTGCCTTAGGATCAGTTTCATGCAAACATTGAATAGCCTAACGTGTCGGGCAGTGCGCCGTGCGATGCTTGAGGAAACACGGCGAGACTTACCAACTTACCATTTCTCCTTCCCTGTCCAAGGCAAACATTGAGGCAAACATCGTTAATTCAAGCACGGACAAGTATAACATTCAGGAGGCATAGCATATGCAAACAGGAGGGTCGTTTTAACATGATCGTTCAGGTGTTCAGTTGTTTCTTTGTTGCGATGCAATGACTCGCACGCGGGTAGCCGCTAAGAGAGGATGACTTATCTATATGAACGTTAGTCGCTGGCATAGCCATAAAGGACCGTTTAGTCTTTGAACAAGGATGGAAAGCAACAAAGATTCGTTGTTGGCTGCAGACCATCCTGTCCGCACGTGAGACTATCGTGATGTTCCATCCGGATCGGAACGGTTCCAGTGCCCCGGTGACCGCCCGTGGAACCGTTAAACCTTGTTTCCAAGTTGTCCGCGACATGCAGGTCAGGATCAGGGTCAGTTCAATCCACAACTTGAATGATAATCCATGATTCGTGATCTGAACGAGCGTTTGCTCCAAGAGCTGAGATTCGTTCGTTACGTGACGTGATTCTCGTTCAGACATAAACTTGATGTGATTATCATTCAGTTGTCACGTTAAGGATTCACGTTCAGTATTCGTTACCCTGATGCGTGCCCCTGGTTCGGGGATTGCCTTGGCGACCTAATGGTCCCGGATACTTGCAGGTTCGTTCAGGCACGGAACGACTATGTAGTAGTCTTCCGGAGTTTGGATGAAAACACGGTAACATTCAAGCAGACAAGCATGCGTTTCTAAGGAACATAAGCAGACACGTTTGCTCGGACCCGAAGGTAAGCCGAGGGATAAAACCGTTAAGGGACTTAGCATGCGAGGGTCTGAACATAAGCAGTATTTCCTTTTCCATGTTCTAGCAAGCAATATGAGTTGGGATTATTCCCTTAGCTAGGTGCGTTGGATTTATTAGCATGCAGGGGGTGATTCACCTAGCGACTAGCATAAACATTCCAGATTTTATGTGTGCTGGCTAAGCAAAGACAAGTTCACCGTAGCCACCCACCTTAGCGATGATTCGCCTCGGTAGAGCGATACGTCTGAGCGAGCCTCTGAAAGTCCAAGCCGAATTCCCGTAGAGACAAGTCTGGATATCCTTTGCTTCTCCTTTGAGGCAAAGCGGGTCGGGACAGCTGCACGATTGCCGTTTGAGACGGCAGTCCGCTTGAGCGGAACGGGGTGTTACATCCTACCCAACTTAGAAAAAGTCTCGTCCTCGAGACTTACTAAGGACAAGCAGTAATCTAGGGTTGAGGCAATCCTAGACAAGTCGTTTGTACTTGTTCATTTGGATATTCACTTGCACAAGCTTCGAAATCAGCATACCGCTTAGACTGGATCGTGCGCACTTTCGAAGTGCACTTCTAGCGTGAACACGTCAACCAGCTCAGTGATAGCGAAGTCTCAGCACTCGAGCTTCACCTTTTCTTAAGTCTTGGATGGTGCACTAGTTCAAGGCGTCCCTCGAATAGATGCATTCAACCAAACTTAGGGTTAGTGAAAATCGGACAAGCTACTAGCGATACTCTCAAGGGTTCGCACAGGTTGGCACAAAGGCCACTCGCAGCATACAACCAGACAAGCAAGCATATCATTCAAAACGCATTTTGAAAGTATTTAGACTTATTGTTGGAACATCCCATCGAGGCATTGAGAGAGAGCGTGCACATAACCCACGAACGAGCTTTCGAAACAGAGATATCGAATTGAAGTCCAAAGGTTTAGAAGCCAGGCTCTGATACCAACATGTCACGCCCCGATCTCCCGCAGGCAATCGGCCGTTCCCGCTAGGCGGGAATCACCCTCGCCAGCGCTCCCGCGGAACGATCGCTTAACCCATCCGGGCGTGATGCCGCACGAGCGTGAGCCACGCCCGTGCAAGGCCATGGTTCATTGGCTGGCGGTTAGAGTTCTAAGCCACAGAGTCGCACAGATTGTCCGAGTGCAGCGGAGTCATGAACGCATAGGCGATCGGTAACAGGTTCACTGAGTCGACAATAGTAGCGGAAGCATTGAAACACACGTTGAAATAAAGCAAGCTCTTTATTGATATAACATGTGTTACAGGCAGCGTATAGCCGAGATTACAAGTCGCTCAAGCCTCTCTTTCTGAAACAGTAAAAGCGTGCCAAGTGGCTACAACTGTGAAATGATTGTACAGGCGATGGTCAGGCGATGTTCACAACATTATGTCTTCTATATGTGCTTCTGTTCCGGACGCACCGTTGCAAGGCTTCAGAGGGAACTCCTGGCCTTAGCACGCACGTTGGAGGCATCCGCACCGAACGAGGTTCTCCCGCACCCTGCATACAAACTGGTGGATTATCAGTACATTGAATGCACTAGTGGGGAAGCTACTCGCCCGCTCGACAAATCCAAACACGTAATACAGGTTCCGTGCACAACTATTAAGTTGTCTTTCTAGTTGCCTTAGGATCAGTTTCATGCAAACATTGAATAGCCTAACGTGTCGGGCAGTGCGCCGTGCGATGCTTGAGGAAACACGGCGAGACTTACCAACTTACCATTTCTCCTTCCCTGTCCAAGGCAAACATTGAGGCAAACATCGTTAATTCAAGCACGGACAAGTATAACATTCAGGAGGCATAGCATATGCAAACAGGAGGGTCGTTTTAACATGATCGTTCAGGTGTTCAGTTGTTTCTTTGTTGCGATGCAATGACTCGCACGCGGATAGCCGCTAAGCGAGGATGACTTATCTATATGAACGTTAGTCGCTGGCATAGCCATAAAGGACCGTTTAGTCTTTGAACAAGGATGGAAAGCAACAAAGATTCGTTGTTGGCTGCAGACCATCCTGTCCGCACGTGAGACTATCGTGATGTTCCATCCGGATCGGAACGGTCCCAGTGCCCCGGTGACCGCCCGTGGAACCGTTAAACCTTGTTTCCAAGTTGTCCGCGACATGCAGGTCAGGATCAGGGTCAGTTCAATCCACAACTTGAATGATAATCCATGATTCGTGATCTGAACGAGCGTTTGCTCCAAGAGCTGAGATTCGTTCGTTACGTGACGTGATTCTCGTTCAGACATAAACTTGATGTGATTATCATTCAGTTGTCACGTTAAGGATTCACGTTCAGTATTCGTTACCCTGATGCGTGCCCCTGGTTCGGGGATTGCCTTGGCGACCTAATGGTCCCGGATACTTGCAGGTTCGTTCAGGCACGGAACGACTACGTAGTAGTCTTCCGGGGTTTGGATGAAAATACGGTAACATTCAAGCAGACAAGCATGCGTTTCTAAGGAACATAAGCAGGCACGTTTGCTCGGACCCGAAGGTAAGCCGAGGGATAAAACCGTTAAGGGACTTAGCATGCGAGGGTCTGAACATAAGCAGTATTTCCTTTTCCATGTTCTAGCAAGCAATATGAGTTGGGATTATTCCCTTAGCTAGGTGCGTTGGATTTATTAGCATGCAGGGGGTGATTCACCTAGCGACTAGCATAAACATTCCAGATTTTATGTGTGCTGGCTAAGCAAAGACAAGTTCACCGTAGCCACCCACCTTAGCGATGATTCGCCTCGGTAGAGCGATACGTCTGAGCGAGCCTCTGAAAGTCCAAGCCGGATTCCCGTAGGGACAAGTCTGGATATCCTTTGCTTCTCCTTTGAGGCAAAGCGGGTCGGGACAGCTGCACGATTGCCGTTTGAGACGGCAGTCCGCTTGAGCGGAACGGGGTGTTACAACGTACTCCTCCAGTTCATTCTTTCCGAGATCTACCCCCAATGCGAGCGACGGCTTTGGAGGTCTCCTGCACAGCTTTACACTAGTGGTCCAGAAGCCGTAGTAGGTGCTAGATCTTCCTTCAATGGTCGACTCGGTCTATCGAGGTGAACTACCAGAGGCTCAGGTGCTTTCTTGTGCAGTTTCACCATGAGGGAAGGAGCTGTGTCGGTAGCACGTGCTTTGAGATGGACTCTCAAGGGCTCGTCCAATATTTTTCTGGTATCTGCCTCATCGTCGACATTATTGCCACCTTCATCTTTGTGGACTTGCTTGTAGAGGATCGAGTCAGAGTAGTAGGCCTCGACCCCTTTGAATCGATCAACGTTGATAAATTTTGTCTTGACTCCTTGATCGTCCACGTACTTCAAGCACTAGTGCAGGGTTGATGGTACGATCATATACTGATGTATCTATGGACGTCCCAACAAGATATTGTAGGATACGTCTACGTCTATAACATAGCAGGTGACCTCTATTTTTAAGTCGCTGATATGACATTTTAAGTGAATCATGCCCAGAGGGTAACTTCTCCCAGCGTTGAAGCCACTGGTGGCAGTATTGGTCGCTGCCTGCCGATGCATAGGGATGCCCAGAGTCTAAAGCAGACTTCGTAGGATGATGATGATTAAAGTATCCAGTGTCGATGTGTATCCGGTACACCTTGATGGCACCGATGTACCCTGTGTAATACAGAGAATGATCGTGCCGATTGTTCTTCAACAATATGTCTTGTTGCGAGAACGTGATATTGGGTATCGCCTTCGTCACATTATTACAGTAAAGGCATGTGGCAGGATTCTCAGCTGGCGGCTTGACCTATGCTAAGTAGGTGTCGGCATTCTGCAATGCCTCATTCAGAGCAATCCGAGTGTCTTTGGAGAGTCAGAGAAGCTCGAATAGTGACAACTTCGCTGGAGTATTAGCGAGCTGTGCCAAGATGTTGAAGTTGCAGGATTTCTCCAGCCCCTTAGTAGTATTTTTGCGCATCGGTCTGTCGAAGCGAGTTTCTTTCTGCTTGGACTTGTCCGCTGTTGGAGGCTGGGATGAACCTGGATCTGATATGGCAGGTGGGACAATTGGGAGCGTACCATCATCAGGGATGTCGTACTCTCGTTGGTACGCTAGTTCTGACCTTGTTGTTCCTGTTATAGCTTCTTCGGACGGGATAGAAATCGTGTAGCAGAATTTTGACTTCTTTTTCCTGGACTTGGTGGCAGAAGGTGTTGTCTGCTGCATCAAGTCTGGAGCAAGATCGGGATGGACCCACATGACCTCCCCCGTGATATGGTGAGAGGTATCAGCTCGACTGTTTGGTCACGAGCTGGTGAAAGATTGACAACCTCCATTTTTGCCCGAGGAATTGGGATTACTCCGTCTTGGGCTTCTATCGCCGAAAAGTTGCCGAACTTGAGAGATACTATGTTTGCTGAAAATGCCTTGTTATCGAAGTCCAAAGTGAGGGTCTTGGTGTCAAGCAGCCGCTGGATGTACCGCTTCAGTGTGTAGCAGTCTCGTGCCGCATGATGGACGTAACGATGGTAGTGGCATGCAATACTTCAGATTATTCACCTTGGCTGCCTCAACTGGGCGTTTGACGTCGGGGAGCCAAAGCTTGTTTTCCTGCATCAGCACGTCAAAGATTACCATGACGTCATCGTCTTCGAAGGAATATGTTTCCTTCAGTTTTGGAGCCTCTGTCGGTTTTTTCTCGGACTTCTTGGCTATATTGGCGAGCAGAGCCTGCTTATCCTTACCATCCCAGGCGTTATTGCCGCTGTTGTTGTTGTTGTAAGGGCGCTTTCCCCTATCATCAGCGACATGGATCTATATTTCCAAGAGGGGCGTCCTTCACCTTCTTCTCAGCATCGAAAACTTTTATGATGAACGTCGTCCAGTCTTTAAACTGAGAGTCGTCCATCCAGAGCCTGACTGTAGGAAAGAGATTCCTCTGGCAGGTGTCCATCAACGGTGACTCAGGGTTACTAGGGAGTAACTTCAGCGCCGCTTGCATGTACCGCTCGATGTATTCCCGTACAGACTCTTTCTCCTTTTGTGTGATGTCCATTAAAGAGGACTTCATCGTGTCATTTCTCCTGTCGTAGAATCGAGCAAAAAAAAGTCCTTTAAGGTCGTCGAACGACGAAATACAGTTGCCCTGGAGGCTGCATAACCAATCGAAGGCTATTACAGACAATACCCCGACAAAGAGCTTGGTTAAGAGGGCGTCGTTGCGAGGTAGATGCCATGTTGCCGTCTTGAAATAACGCATGAATTGACGGGGAGATGTCTTCCCATCAAACAGAGTCAAGTTGAAGGGCTTGTACTTGGGCGGGTATGGTACATCTCTCCACTCGAGGGGATACAGTCGGATCCCAAGCTCGAGCATTGAATCCCGATTGCCCATTGAGTCTAGGCCGGCCTGGAGTTCTCGGACCTCCCGTATTGCTTCCAGAGCTTCATCGACTGCGGAAGGAGCGGATGATCCAGACAGGGGATGATTATCGCCAACGGGTAGAACGGTTGCATTTGAATCCCCATTGGTCCTGGGGTCCAGGTTTGCTTGACTAAAGGCCCTTGCTGGTTGTGAGGCTATATTTGTCTTAATTTTCAGCATTGTCTAGGTCAAGGATTGCATTGATGCGCTCATGGTCTGCATCATGGCCTCGAGGGTTTCGAGACGATATCGATCGTTGGGGCCCTCGTGATCGTCCCCTGCCATATATGTTGTTCTCACATGGATAAAAATGGATGGGACGGTGGACGTTGCACTTTTTGTCTCAGATACTTGCCGTGAATAGTCATCCAAAAAAGTTGGTAGTGCTGCATCCTCTTCGGACTCGGAGGGAACACTACCCCCAGCGTAGAAAGCTGCGTCCTCTTGACGAGGGTGGCTACCCCCAGGGATCTCAGCATCTGTTCCCTGGGAATCACCATCTTCATGGAACGCCGAATTGTCATAGAGGTCTGGGGGATTACAACCCCTATCTTGCATAGCCACCTGGGGTCCTAAGGAAGAACTACCCCCAGTGGTTGACAGCTTCTTCTTTGAGCGGGTGCCCAAGAAAATACCTTCCGCTATCTGTCCTCCTTGTCCCTTTGACCTGCTAGCCGAGAGAGACGGACTGGAGGTGCTGGACCTCTGACTTCCCTTTATGGAGGAGGCCTTCCAAAAAGAGTAACATAAGATAAAAGGAAGCCCCTCTTCCTCTGGTGCTTGTACCTGTTCTCCGGGTTACAGCAGGATGGGTTGCCGAGTTCCTTATAGAGAGTTGTCTCGCGCCCCTAGGTATTCTCTACCTACCCACCTGTGTCGGTTTATCGAATGCCAGTCCATTTTAACTCTTCTCTGAATATTCGAACGAAATGGTTGAGCTAGAAGGGTTCCACAACATCGTGGTTGCAGCCGATGGAATGCTGACTGCCTTTTGTAGGTACTGCTATTTTATTACAGCAGCAGTTGATGATAATGTTGGCACAGTGATGCCCTGGGGAGGACAATTCGTATGACGTAGTTGTTTCTCTCGCTTTGCGCATGTGATTGATCACATTGCGCAAGTCATATGAGGGTTGAATCACCTTTGCACCCTCTTTATGAGTCCGGGTAGACCGTACACATGGGCACATAGGTGTTAATTTTTCTTCCTGACCTGGAGTTCGTACATAAACTTGCCCCAAGTTGCCAACGGTAGACTCTTTAGACCGACCCTATCTGATTGCCACTGCGGTCTGGACGCATGGGCCGGTTCTGTATGACTTTCTGTCAGGGGCACGCATAGTAAGTGGCGCCTGCCGACGGTCGATTGATAGAGCAATTGCTTGAGCTTGGTGAGCTCTCATTGCCCTAGAGCTCTCATTGCCCTAGACTTCTTCGTCCTATCACGCGCCAGTGTGTAGTATGAAGAGTCCAAGCTCACATCTTTCCCTTTTTTAGCAAGGTGCATGGAGTTAGTGCTGTGTGAAATTTGATCGAAGACTGAAAATCTGTGGCTGTCCTGGCCGCATGCGGCCATTTGTCTACGGCTGCCGACTGGTGTCGCATGTGGACTTTCGCATGCGGCTGCTGACTTATGCGGCTTCTGCTGTGGCCGCATAGAACATACCTCAGCACCTGAATTTGTAGCATCGTAGTATTTTTCTTTCCCAGAGTTTGGCCGTTGAGCATATTTCTTTACCGTCCCGATTGCCGAATGGATAGGGTCAGCCTGGGTGGACGCATGAGGTACTTCTACGGCAAAAGGGAAAGAGGCGGGGATCGCATACTCTGTAGTTGGGTGAGGCACAATGGCATTTTGCTACCCATGTCCTACGGGTCTTCTTAGGTTTTTCTAGCCTTGGAGAAGGACTCGCACTATCCCCGGAGAGCATTTCCTCGAACGCATGTTGGTCGAAGCGCACCACCAACATCCTCTGGGTGGATCCCAGTTTGGCCGCATCAGACTGCGTCACTGTCTTCTCACCTGAGGAGAAGAATGTCCCCAGCAGAGTTGTCATCTTGTCCGCCATTACAAGTTTTGAACGTTGAAATAACAAACAAAGAAGTACAAAGAGATCCTAAGCAGAAAATCTAAGTACAATATTTTTATCTGGGTAGTGATGATGGAGCTTGAGCGCGACAATGTCTTCTTTACTCCGTTGACGGTCTGACGAGGGAATGATGACGCTCTCTTCTGAGCTTGTGTGCACGTACGTAGATGGCCTCCGGGTTGTACGGTATGCTACCCTTGCTATTTATAGTCATCCTGTTGACAGGCTATAGGTGCTGTATATGCCTCTGTTTGGTGGCCGCATATGACTCCTTCAATAAAATGTGGTTGTAACTGCAGTCGCATGCCACAGACAGGATGCAATATGGCCTTGGTTACGATATGTTATTGAAGAGATCTTGGGGTTGTTGCATACTTGGTCAGCTGGAGACGTAGGCACTGATTGTGCGAGGAATCATCTTCGGTTGTAACTGAAAGATCCTGTAAATTGAGAGTCGCATAACGTCTTAGCCACATATTGTTGTGGCCTCATACGTGCTCTCGTTTGGCCTTGGTCGGATGGACACTCTGGCCGCATGATGACGAGGCCGCATGGGTACGTAGCCGCATGTAAGCTCTCATCTGGCCTTGGTCGGATAGACACTCTAGCCGCATGATGACGAGGCAGCATGGGTATGTAGCCGCATGCAAGCTTCTTGTCTGGCCTTGGTCGGATAGACACTCTGGCCACATGATGACGATGCCGCATGGGTATATGACCGCTTATAAGTAGACACGTGGCATGGTACATCTGTCGAGGCCATCAATGAGTTGATGTAACTTTTTGTCTTTTCCTGAGCCATCGCCTTCACGAGTCTCGAAGCATCTTAGTGTGATAAGTAATGTGTCAGAGTCTGACAATTATCGAATGCTTTGTTAGGGAGATTTTATGCGGCCTCCCTGCTCTGTGGTCATTCAGGCCGTATAGGGTATACTATGCGGTTTCTAGATATTTGGTTGATCAGGCCGCATGTGACTTCTCAGCGACTTGGTTGTTCAGGCAGCATATGACTTCTCTGCGACTTGGTTGTTCAGGCTGCATGTGACTTCTCCGTGACTTGGTTGTTCAGGCTGCATATGGCTTCTCTGCGGCTTGGTTGTTCAAGCCGCATATGGCTTCCTTGCGGCTTGGTTGTTCAGGCCGTATATGGCTTCTCTGCGGCTTGGTTTTATTTTTGAGGGAGACATGACCTCTATGCGGCCTGCATAATTTTGTATGCTTCTACAGCCGTGCCGTTGTTGCCAAAGCTTTCTTATTGCCCAACTCTTCAAGTTGTTAACATCATCCTTGCATTTCTTCATCGCCGTGTGGTCCAAGGCGGGAGAATTTTTAAGTCTTTAAAATTCAAGAACAGAAGAAGGAAAATAGAAGCTTGTCATGTCGTTGTTGCCAAAGTTTTCTTATTGCCCAACTCTTCAAGTTGTTCACAGCATCCTTGCATTTCTTTATCGTCGTGTGGTCCAAGAAGTAAAGTGATCACCCACAGATCAGATCTCTACAGCTATACTTTCCCAGAATTAATTGTACTTAGATTCCTGTTTAGGATCTCTTGTACTCTTCTTTCTTTTTAATATTCTGTAATATAAAGTTTCATTTAAACCTTTTTTGCAAACAAGATGGCGACTGTGTTAGGAAAGACTTTCTCCTCTGACGAGAAGGTCATAGCTTAACTCGACGTTGCGTTGGTCGGTTCGATGCAGAAGACTTTGGTCGTGAAGTTCGACCAACAAGCATACAAAAAAATGCTCCATTCCGGAGGTATTTCTAACCCCTCATCCGCACTCAAGTTGAGCCGCAAGTGTGGGTGCCCAAGCCTCGTCGTACATATCCCGAAGTTGCTGCCAACAAGAAAAAAAGTATTAGGATTGATGAGAACTACCTGGTCAATTCTGTCAACCAAACTCAGGTCGATGATTTGGTAGACAACTCCCTTGCATTAAACAAGGGATACAAATTGCGCAACTCGTGCAATATCAAGCAAAGGGTGATCCACACCCAAGTTTCTGAGTCCCTTGCGTTAAACAAGGGATACAAATCACGTAATATCAAGCAAAAGGTGATCTACACCCAAGATTTTGAGCCTGCGCATATTCGTTGTAATATGAGGGGCAAGCAAGTCATGGACACCGTTGTCCAAACAAATCTCTCTACAGGCGCACTCTTCAAAGAGAGAAAAGTTTATTGAGAATTCCCGCCAACAGAAGAAAAACTACAAGCGCACAAATGAAGTGTTAGTCAGGGAGAATCATTCTCCTAACATCATGATTACGCGCACAGTGGAGGGAAAGTTATGCGCCACTCGTCAGAAGCCTACTATTATTGCGCCACGCCAAGACCCTAGAGCAAAATCAAATGCACGCAGGCAAACTGCGCCAACTCTGCCTATACTGTAAAAAGTGCTCCAATTAGGGTCAACCTCTTCACAACATACTTTTTGTGTGCGTGTAAATAAGACTGCTAGGAACAACTTTCTCTCACCCCTGAAGGACAAAAGCTCGAGATGTGACGAATCATTCACTAATCAAGCCAGCACCTCACTCTACACACAGAGGACCAAAAATATGCATAGAAGATTCAATGTATCTCATGTAAAGAGGCAGAGTCTGCCCTCTTCCTTCTCTTCTCTTCCCTCTTTTTATTTACGTGAGCTTATTGTACAAAAGCGTAAAGAGAGAGACTCTTCTGACTTTACAACGGTGTTTCCTAATGAACATCGTTGTAATTGTCATAGAGTTGTAATCAAATGTTGCTGTGCATCAGCAAAACGGTCTGTGTTTGACCGATTGACCTATACTATGACTCCTAAACCTTGACATGCAAAGCAAGTTGACAACCAGGAGTATGATGATGACGAACCGCTCCTTGCTCCAGCATACATGGCTTTACATCTTCCCCGTGGTGAGAGACAATCAAGATAAAGTTCTTCAAGAATACCCAGCTAGAAGGGGTTTGACCAACTTGTCGACTCCTTTGAAGGAGTATACCAAAATACCCATTCTCGAAGACGGGAGCTCGTACTTCACAGGAATCCCTATTCCTCAAAATCTGAGGCTGGGGGTAGCAATCCTCCTGATTCTGAAACTGACAGTGTAGACTCCAACTATACAGTTCTTTCTACCTATTCCTCTGTTGTATACAGAGATGTTAGTGTCTACATCATCGATGATGAACAATATACTTCTCTATCAGAAGGCAACGAACAATGCCTCAACTCATTAGAGGCCGCTCTCAGGGACATGCACACTATGATAGAAAATATGCATCAAATGATGACAGCCCAACATTCTGCTACACCAGTACCTGTCCAAGTGGCTCAATTCATACCTGCACAGCCTACTCTTGGGACAAAACCTCTGCAGGGTAACACAAATCTAGAAGCAGTCCTAAACCAAGAGTCAGCAGCACCAACTCTTAATCCTCTCAATATTAGGAGTAGACTTCCGTCGGTGATAATACCTATTCAACCAGGATCTTATCAGTCAGCTGCACCACTCCGACTAGAAGATCCTCTCGAAGCTATCGGAAAATTACATGCACAGGTCGATGTTTTAAAAAAAAAATACCAACTCCGTAAACTGGGGGTGAAACAGCCTTATCCTCCTCATTGGGATAATATTCCTTTCCCTCCTAAAAACAAACCCCAATCGATGGTTTTGTTTGAAGGAAAGACATCGCCGAGCCAATATATTAACTACTTTAACATGATGACGTCTCAGTTGCAGAAAGAGGAAGCTCTCCTTACCAGGCTGTTCGTAGGATGCTTGGTCTGCATAGCCTATGATTGGTACCGTAGTCTGCCTGATAACTGCATATCCTCGTTCGATGACACAAAATGTCTTTTCCTTTCACGATTCTACGAGAGAGGCATGGACATGACTATGTCATCGCTCATCGATATCACACAAAAAGAGAAGGAATCAGCTCGTGAATTCATAGAGCATTTCAGGCAAGCAACTCTGAAGTTGCCCCCCGGTATTCCAAACTTCGCATTCATTGATACTTGCAAAAAAGAACCTATTGCCTATAGTGGGGCTCTGGACGGGTCCAACTCAATTTCATGACTGGACAACTTTCATCATAGGAGCCAAAGTCGCTGAAGGTAGCACGAAGGTGACACAATTTAGGATTACAAATGCCCAATAAAGAAGATAAAGGCAAGCGCCCTTTCACCCTCACCAACGATGACAATCGCACTAATAAAGCAAATGAGGCTCTTGCTATCATTGTCTCTAAGGGTTCTTCAACACCCAAGCTATAGCTCAGGCCAAAGGAAACTTATTCCTTTGACGACGATGATGTTGTCAACATCTTGAATGCATTAGTGAAGGATGACAAGATCAAATTGTTCGACATTATACGTCATGAAGAGGCAGACATAATTGACGATCCAAAGTACTCCATGTACCATCGATACATAAATTATGCTACGAGAGATTGTAACGCATTGAAGAAATGCATCCAGCGACTGATTGATACTGAAGTTATCACCCTTCACAATGACGACAAGCCAGTTACCGTCAATGTGATGTCACTGTAATTTGGTGACTTCCCAGTGCAGGAAGTTCTAGAGGCGTCATCTCTAAGCCACAACTTAGGCTAGCAAAGTCTAACGGAGACTTGATGTCAGTGGTATATTCCTCCTGAAGTACTGTGTCTAGGCTAGACTTTTACTTTCCAATCCCTGGCAGAACATTATAAATGTACAGTATTTACATTTATTCTCCTTTATCCCCAGCTGAGTGTTTAAGATGTACAGTGTTTACATTCTTATTCTCCACCATTATAAAAATAAAATAAGACGTTCATGCATTATTTTGAACTATTACTTGTATTCAAGAGTCTTGGATACGCAAGTAGTAGATCCACAAAAGTCCCCCGGCGGACAAGTTCTCAGATCCAACGAAACGTTCTCGTTGAGATCAACCAAAATATTCCCTTACAAAAACAAACGGATTCTTAGAGCCCAGTTGTCCTAAGGATGTCTTATTTCTAAATCTCCAGTTGGATTAGAGATATTCTACTTCTCTTTCTTCTCGCCAACATAGAAAATAATGGTTCACGTCCATATTACCTCTTAACTATCATTTCTTCCATTTCTCTAGTAGAGCTAATCCGCTAAAGAAAAACGATCATGTTCTCCTTACCTCTGTATTATTTTTCTCATAAATATGCAACCTATCATGTCCATATTACCTCTTATAGTGTTTCACCTTCGAACTTTTTACCTGTACTTCACACAAGTACATCATGGGTATCAAGTCCACAAATTTTTTTATCCCCACAGAGTTATTTTGTCATGTCCATACCACCTCTGAGCAGATATTTCCAGTGGGTCCCTCATAAATAAGTCTGCAATGTCCATATTACCTCTGAAAAGACATCTTATCCACTCTTATCTTTCATTTCACATTCACACTTGTTACCCGTACTTTGCATAATTACACCATGGATATCAAGTCCACAAAATTCCTCAAGTTGAGTTGTTCTAACTTATCAAGTCCATATTACATCTGATAAGTGTTAGTTCACTCTAACTTGTTACCTGTATGCCATGGATAATAAGTTTACTCGAAATGCACATAAAATCTCAACAACAGTTTATGCTTCTAATACAAAGTATTTTGAATTTATCTGAACGAATTCAAAAACTATGAAAGGGGTCTTGTAGAAGCATAAAACGTGCATCTTGAAGATGGCGCAGTTTCCTACAAATAAACTTAGTAGGGGAAGAATGGCGCACTTTTACTCTGTTTCAAAGGATGATGCACTTTCAAGTTGCTTTCGTTAACAAAGACAGGCACATAAATCGCATGTCTACTTTTTCTCTAAATATTAAATGCAACGAATCTAACAACTGAATAGCAGTCGAGGAGTCAGAAGTCATCATTACAGCTGAGTTGCAGCACGCAGACCCAGGTTGTCGTTTAGCGACCCATCTGCTGTGCCAACTTAATCAGAAGTGCGTCGCTGTGCCAACTTCATCAAAAGTGCACCATCACGGCCAACTTCGACAAAAGTGCGCCATTACGACCAACTTCTACAAAAGTGTGTCATCGTGGCTACTTCTTCAAAAAAGCGCTTGTATAGCCAATCTTTCCAAAAGTGCGCCAACCTTCATATCACTTCTAAAGTGCGCCTACGGTCCTAACTGACAAAGAGAAGTTACGATTATGTGTCCTACATGCCATGTTCTTTGTGAAACGTGTACAAATAACGGTCCCATGATCTACGCTTTCCTCGTATAGGAAGCCACGTGTCAAGCAGACAAAAAGTTGTGCACCCACTCACTAGATCGTGGGATATCATCCCATCAAAAGTGTGCGCACAGTGCGGTTTGTCCGAATTGCGCGCACACTGTCATAACTGCTCTAAAATCCTATAAATATAGGATCATTGTGTACGTTAAGGAGGCGGGGAATGTTCAAGTCTTTGAAATTCAAGAACATGAGAGAAATAGAAGCTTGTCGTGCCGTTGTTGCCAAAGCTTTCTTATTGCCCAACTCTTCAAGTTTTTTACAGCATCTTTGCATTTCTTCATCGTCGTGTGGTCCAAGGCGAAGAATTTTCAACTCTTTGAAATTCAAGAACAGAATGAGAGAAATAGAAGCTTGCGATGCTGTTGTTGCCAAAGCTTTCTTATTGCCCAACTCTTCAAGTTGTTCACAGCATCCTTGCATTTCTTCATCGTCGTGTGGTCCAAGGTGGGGAAATTTTTAAGACTTTGAAAATCAATAACAGAAGGAGAGAAATAGAAGCTTGTCGTGCCATTGTTGCCAAAGCTTTCTTATTGCCTAACTCTTCAAGTTGTTCACAGCATCCTTGCATTTCTTCATCGTTGTGTGGTCCAAGGAGTAAAGTGATTGCCCACAGATAAGATCTCTACAGCCATACTTTTCCAGAATCAATTATACTTAGATTCATGTTTAGGATCTCTTGTACTCTTCTTTCTTTTTAATAGTTTGTAATACAAAGTTTCGTTTAAACTTTTTTCGCAAACACCTATGTTTTCTTCGAGGATAACTTAAAATGACCGACGTGAGAGGTACTCACCTGTCTCGATTCCTTCATGCTAAATCCCTTCATCACCTTCTCAACATACTTCATTTGGGATAGCCATAGCTTACCAATTTTTAATGTCTCGATAGATTTCCATCCCAAGAATTTGTTTTACTGAACATAAATCCTTCTTGTCAAATTTCGCACTTAAGGAAGCTTTAATTGCCCTTATTTCTACCATACCCTCAGAAATAATTAACATGTCATTGACTGACATATAAGAGGAAATATATCGACAAACCATTATTGAGCCATTTCGAGTAGAAGTTGTTGTCATACTCACATAAAGATAAAGCGCTTATACCAGTGCCTTAGAGACTCACATTGAGATAAAGTGTTTATACCAGTGCCTTAGAAATTATTATAACCCATAATGAGACTCGCTTAAATTTACATGCATGATCCCCCATGTCGAACTCCATTAAATCTTTGGCCTAACTCCTGAAGATCTACTCTTCCAACTCCCCATGCAAAAAATATTTTCATATCCATTTTTTCCACAACTCTAAATCCTGGAACGCTACAGGTTCAAAAAAGCCTCAAATAGACGTATACTTACAATAGGTGATAAAATTCCATTGTAGTCAATCTCCTCCTTCTGAGCGTTACCCTTCACGGCTAACCGTGCACTATATTGCTCATTATCTTTTCTCTTGAATACTCACTCGCAGCCAATACCCATCTTTCCTTTTAGTACCTCGACCAAGTTAAATGTGGCATCCTTTTGAAGTCCTTTTGAAATGACTCCATCCCCTTTGTCATGGCCACCATCCATCCATCCATTCCTATCCTCTTGTTAAATTGTCTCCTTGTAATCACTTGAATTTCATGTTATGTGACACAAAGGGAACCAAGTCTTCAAAACTATATATGAGAGGTATCTTATGTGTATGCGTTGATCTACTTAATTACTGCTAATCTCTAGATCCTGTTGCGGTTGGTCATCATCCTCCATATCCGTAATCTACTCGTCCACCTCCGTATCAATATACTACAATAGTGCTTTGGCGGCCGCATCCTCTTGAATGCCAGAAACCTCCACCTCCACCAAATTGTTGTCGCCTGATGTTCTACTCACATGCTTCCCAACATTTTTCAACATGAAAACCTTATCAAAGATCTCATCTACTGACCACCTTTTTGCTTTATGGACCCTATAACTTATAGCCTTTAACTCCATGTTTGAATTCCAAGAAAATGTACTTTTTTGACTTTGACTCCAGCTTGGTTATGTTATTTTGATTCACGGGTAAATAGGTAGGACATAGAAACACACGTAAAGAATCATAACTAACTAGCTCTCTTCGTTATACCTCTTCAAGAATCTAAAGATCAATGACAGTAAATGGGATTTTTCACCAATAACACGTATGATTTACTGTCTCCGTCATAGAAGTCCCCTTTAAGGCTAGTGTTTTCGTCTTAGAAGTCCTTCATAAGGTCGGCCTATAACTGCATACTTCTGGCCCTCTCTAATACTTCATGTTCATGCGCTCTGCTACTCCGTTCCGCTTTGGACGCCCTAAGAATAGTCTACTTCTCTATATACTCTGCTATTTATAATACTCCTAAAATTTCGTTGATGTATACTCACCTCCATTATTTGTTCCTAAATACTTCTAAGTTTGCCCTTTCTGCTTCTCCACAGTCATTTTCCACTAAGCATTTAGTAAAAACCTTTGTCTTGTGTTTAAGAAAATAAATTCATATCTTCCATAAGAAGTTGTCAATAAAAGTGACATAGTACTCATCACCTCTCTTTGATCGAATTGGTAATGACCCCAATATGTTTAAATGGATGTAGTCAAGAAGTCATTCGATCTTATGCATTGCCTCCGTGAAGCCAACTTTATGTTGTTTTTCCATCATGCAATACTTGCATAATTCCACCTTGCACCCCTTAAATACCTTTAACAACTTCATTTTGTGCAATCCACAAAGATCATTCTCACTCATGTAGCCAAGGCTTATATGCCACAACTTTAGATTATCCTCCACCTGTTTTTCTGTAACGACGATTGCACCGCAGTAACCGTGATCATGTATATCCAATACAAGTTTGACGATATTCGTTTTTCCTTCATACCTATCAGGTTACCTTTAAGTATATTTAAAATTGAATCATATCCAACAAATTTGCATCCTACCGCATCAAATAAACTAGAGAAATTAGGTTCTTCTTTAATTTTGGAACAGTCTACACGAGTGTTCGCATCATAACATCAAACATTTGAAGTTTGATGTTCCTTACGCCAATTATTTTGCACGTTGCATCGTTCCCTATGAGACAACACTACCACATGTTGAACCACTCCCTATTTGGACATATGCTATGTGCATCCCTAGTCAAGAATACAATTCAATAAAAACATCATTTCCACTATGTACCATAACTACATCACACACTGACTCCTTAACTTCCACAACAACACCGGTTACCTTTTAACTGTATTTAAAATTGAATATATCCAACAAACTTGCATGCTACCGTATCCAACATGCCTAGAGAAATTAAGTTCTTCTTTAATCCTGGAACGTGTCGCACGTTCACGAGTGTAAGTATCATACAATCAAACATATAAAATTTGATATTCCTTACGCCAACGGTTTTTCACGTCACATCATTCCCTATAAGAACAACACCATCGCCGAACTTCTTGTAGGTGTTGAACCACTTCCTGTTTGAAATTTTTTTTTGAATATATATATATATATATATATATATATATATATATATATATATAAAAAGCTTCGATACAAACATCCTTTCCTCTATATACCATAAGTACATCACACAGTAACTCCTCAGCATTTGTAGCAACAATAATTTGACTTGAATTGCCTGACGCTTTTTCTCTTATTTTATAACCATTGGTTATACTTTGAACATTGTTTCTTTATGACTAGTTTCTTGTAGAAATAGCACTCATTACCATCCTAACTCGATGATTTAGATTTTTTTTCTTTCTTTTGCTCTTGCATCCATCTTTTTTATTTAACCTTTTCCTATCACTGGAAATCAACCTTGATGACTCTTCTGATGAATTTAACCTTCCCATAATCTCCCTTCCAATAAGGATTGTTGTCACCAAGTGGTCATATGAAACTAGAAGCAAAGATAGCCACAAAAGTGCTTAATCCTCCTCTAACTTTACACCAAAACACAGTAGATCACTTACCACCTTATTGAAGACGTTCGCATGGATTAGGGTCTCTTTATGAGTAAATTATATAGTTGCTTTTTGAATACAACTTTTTTGACAAGTACTTTATCATATAGAAGCTCTTTAGCTTCAACCATAAACTTTTTGCAAAATTTTCAATCATAATGTTATATATCATCTCGTCCGTCAAACAAAGCTCTATTATGCAGTGTCTTCTAATCAATGTCTTCCATCATCATCTGTCGATTTCTTTTTCTTGTCATCAATCACCTTGTGCAAAACCTATTTTACGATAATTGCCTTTATCCTTCTCATCGAGTAACTTACTTTTGCCATTAAACTTATCCACCTCGAATTTGGTGTACTATTAATCTTATCATTCGTCATCCTTAATCCCAATGTAGAAAATTCTCCATCGGATCTTTAAGAACCAACGATTTCAAGAAATGCGATCTAAGAAGAACGAACCAATGTTGTCACCTACCAGTAGCCTAGATCGAAACACTAAAATCCTTTCGATCTTCTTACGCTCTGATACCAATTCTAAGAATCCAAACGACACAAAGCATCCATTTTTGACAACAAATAACAATGCAAAAATAACTGAAATTAATAGCAAACACAAGAACACAAGATATACTGTGGTGTGGCCGAAGATTAGCCTATGTCTACGAGACAAGGGACAATTTTTGTATTGAATCAAGAGAAAACTTTAAAAGAGTTTGTACAATAGTACGATGTCACATAAATCCTCCCTCACGAGATCTCCAACATGCTCTCTTTTTTTTTCTTATCTCAATTCCTTTAACGCTTCCTTGCACAATTACAAAGAAAGCCGCCTTAAATCTTTAACAGCCTCAAGCTCACCTAAGCTTAGAAATAACCTTAAATAAGCTCTCCTAATATTATTAAATAATGGAGCAAATCTAAGCCGTAAAAACTCTTCCAAAACTGATGTAGACTAAGACTTTTCTTATTTGAACACGAGTCATATTACAATAACATGAACAAATACAAGTTGATAATAATAAACAGCTACATTCAATCAAAAATAAAATTTGTTTGGATAATATAGCAATTAAATCCCCATCCCACACCAATAATCTATGGTTTAAGGACTTTAACTTCCAACATTCTCCAGAACATCTCTAAAGACTTTTAAAAAGGAGCATCCTATATACAACTTCTGGATAGTTCCTATATATATTTTATTCTTTCTTAGAATATATACGAGACTATAATACTTTTATACATTTATATAATATTCTCTAAATTTCTAAAATGTTTTTATCTAGGAAAGTGCAGCATCTCTAACTCCTACCTGATGCACTTTCTTATACTCTAAGCACTGCTCGAAGTAGTTTCAATTTCCAAATAAAAGCATCTTTGTTTCTTGATCGATTAAGTGAACTTCCTCATGAATCCTTGATTGGTGAAGTACTAGACAATGTTCTAAAAATTAGCCTAGCTAGCCGCCTAGGCATTCGGTATCCGCCTAGACGTCTACCTAGTGCTCCCGACGTTCGACTATGCATGTTTTTGGATTTTATAGACAATTGTCGCAATTTTTAGCAGAATTTTCTTTATGAACTGCCTAGAACTAGGCGAACAAGGTGCTAGGCTCTCGGTGCCCGTATAACTAGCGTCTAGCGACTTTTACAACCTTGATATTATATTCCATAGATACGAGCATTATTTTGGATATAGTCCCAATATAGATTCTGAATACATTATTTAAAAAAAAAATGAATACAATTACGACATGGATATGGTTGCACATGAAAACTTAACATCATACATATTTTACACATTACTAGGGGTGAGCATTATTCGGTTTTGGACCGAAAATCGAACCAAACCGAACTGTATAAGAGATTCGCTTCGGTTTGAAAAAATTTCGGTTCAATTTCGGTTTTGAAAATACTAAAATTCCTTATTCGATTTTGGTTTCGGTCCAAAATCAAAAACCGAATAAAATTTATGCAACCGTGTAAATACCCTAATTCTATGCATATTTTATTATTAAAAATGTGTATATTTTAAAAACAATAATTCTATGTATAGATTTTGAAGCCCAATTTTAGACAACTTTGAAATACAACAAATGTGTATATAAAATTATAACTTTTAATATAATTTAACCACGATTCTAACGTTTGGTCCGATCCATTAAACAATAACAATCTTCAACTAAATAAATCGAATAACCGAATAGCTTATTCGGTTCGGTTCGGTTTCGGTGTTGGCTAATTTCGATTTTAGATTTTTAGAATTTCGGTTTTGACTATTTCGATTCGGTTGAAACCGAATAAACCGAATGCTCATCCCATCTCAATATTAATCCATATTTAAACATGTTTTGGATAAATAATAGGTTTCAAAGGGTTCTACAAATAACTTGTTACAAAAAAAATATTATTTTTTCATATCTCAATCATATATGGTACGATAATGACAATATTAAATCATTCTCAGCTAGACTTTTGGGTCCTTTTGGACCAGGTATGAGATAATGACATTAACTAATAAAATAAGCTCAAGTGGCATAGGTAATATGTACAATGAATAATGCTAAGTTTACAACCAAATGCTTACAATCCTCTTACAACCTCTTTCTCCCATCCTGACCGGTGGGTTCCATCCGGTCCCACCTGTCAGTGACCCTGGTTGTAAGAGGATTGTAAATATAATTGACTAAATATTTTATGGAAAAATAATAGTCGGACCGAAAATTTGGTCCGCATAGAAAATCGAAGCCACGCGGTGGCCTCTGATTGACCATCAAAAAAAAAAAAAAAAATCACCCTCCACTAACGTCAGCCGAAAAGTCCCCAGCTAATCCGGGGCTAACACGTGGCATCAATCTCGGTTTAAACACCCTCCTCCCCCGTCTGTAAAGAATTACTCATATTTCATAGCATCCAACATTGAAATTAAATATTATCACTTGTTCACTTATATAAGGACCAACTATGAGATAATGACATTAACTAATAAAATAGATACCCCTACAGAATGCCTGCACACAATGCTTAATCTGCCAAAAAGGATTAGTAAAGCAATAATACTCCAAGAGGAGACCCTGCCACAAAAAACAAGTGGAAAAGTAATCATAAGAACCTGAGCGCACCCCGGTCTTTAACGGAGGAAAGAGGTTGGTACGACTCAATCTTTGCAACCAACCGAGCATCTACTCCATCTTTTTCTACAATCCGTTTCAGTTCTATCAAAGGTGTCCAACCTACAAGCTGAATACACTAACATCATTACTAATTTTATCCAACCGAAACATTTACATGGTTAATATATTGAGTTAACACCATAACATATAGAACATTAAACTACAAAGTAAATCGTCATAAAATGATTGACAACAACAAAAATTCAAAATTTTTGGATTGGATGTTTGAATCATTTTCTTCCATCAACTCACGTAAGGATTATGTCCTTTGTAACGCTAACAACAGCGACGGATCCAGAAAATATAAACTGGAATGGACTAGAGTGGATTGGGATGAGCTAGGTGCGGGCTAACTCCTACAAAAAATAAAAAATAAAAAATTTATATGAAAAAAGAAAAAGAATTTTTTTTTTTGGGTGGACTGCCAAGCTCTGACTAGATCCGCCCGTGACTAACAAAAAAACATATTCTTATTTAAACCTCAATTCATGTTCTTTTATGTGGCGTTTGGTTCAAGTTTTTGAGGCTTGAGAATGAGTTTTAGATTTCTTATCCTTATTTGGTATGTGTAGGAATGAAAATTAGGGAGGAATATGAGGGGCTTCATATTCTCATGGTTGTGGGAAAGTAATTCTTAAGGCCTCCCTTGGAAATAGTTTTGCTTTCATAGAAATGTTGTTTGAAAAATAATACCCTCACTTTACTTTCAAAATTTTAACTTATATCCCAAACATGTAAATTTAGGTAATAGAAACATGAAATGATATTTTTTGGAAAACTAAATAAATTAAAAAAAAAATTCATATAACCAACCTAATGTAACCAAACAATAGGTATATAAATGTTGAATTCCTTAATTTTCCATGGAAAATGAATTCCTAGAAATACAGAACCTTCATCCAAACGAGCCCTTAGACATACCTCCAGTTCTAGCCAGAAAATTTTATATAACGAAAAAATGTTTGGTATAATTGCTGGAAAGAGAAAAAGTTCAACACAATTGTAAGAAAATGGAGCTGACGCCAACTCAACTAGAGCCAAACTCAATTTTTTAGTTTGGCTCCAGTTGTTTTGGAGCCAACTTCAAAAAATTGAATTTGGCTCCAGTTGCTTTGGAGTCAAACTCAAAAATTTAAGTTTGGCGCCAGTTGGGTTGGAGTCAAACTCAATTTTTTGGTTTGGCTCCAGTTTAACTGGCGCCAATCACGATTTTGTTTTCTTTTTTTGCCACGTTTCTTTCTCTCCTCCGTCCATTTAGTTGCCACGGATCGATTTAGTTGCCACAGATCGATTTAGTCGCCACAGATCCATGAATCTTCATGGAGGCCACAACATAGCTATAAAAGAGTGAACAAATGAAACCAATATTCACTAAAAAAATAGAGAGTAGTTCATAGAAGAAAAAGAGAGAGATAGAAGAGAAGCAACAGAAGAAAAAGAAGAAGAAGAAGAAGAAGAGGAGGAGGAGTTAACAAAAGAAAATAGCATAACACAACGACGACTGTATTCTCGGTGGACCTACTACCAAAAAAGAATATATAAGAACGTGAAAATCACATATCTTGCAAGAGCGTCCAACATTTGATAAAAAAAATTAGTCTTGGTAATTGATTTCATATTTTTTTTTAAAATGCTGAATACAAAAAAATGTGGTGATTTTGGAAAAGTTAAACGCATAGCATGAAGAAAACCCTTTCGTTTATATGATATAAATAAAATCATATCCCATTGATTAAAATACTTTTCAAAAGATGTTCTTAAACTAGTTAAGAACCACGTCCAAGAATCGGCGCAACAGCATAAGCAATTGGATAAAGCTTATAGTTAGGATCATGAGCACAAGCAATGAATAGAATATCTTGGTATCTAGATGAAAGAAAAGTAACATCAGTACTAATAACTGGTAAACAACCACTCAAAAAACCGTCAATACATGCTTTGAAACAAATAAAAATTCTTTGAAAAAAATTATTTTCATTAGTCTTTAGAAAGCAACTGCTACCTGGATTTGACTCGATAATTCTAAAACCATATTCTTCAAGACTAACATATGCATCAAAATAGCTACCATTTATTTCAGCTAATGCCATCTCTCGGGCTCTCCAAGCTTTGGAATAAGAGATATTTATCTGATGTTCTCTAAGTATATCTCTAATAACTTGTGCTGGACTGTAGGACTAATTATCCCTAATTATATCAATTATCTTATTTTTTATCCATGAACTAGTAGCCAACGGATGAGAACTTGTTGTGAGTCCACCTAAACAAGAACGTCAGTTTTCTAATATAGCAATTTTAAAAATATTACCTCTACGAACAAGTCTAGCATATACTCTTCAATCACAAATTGGTTGATTACACGTATATATAATTTCCTTAGCATTGTTCCGCTCACCAGCTGAACAAGTAAACTTGCGGTCAATTGCTAAGTTACTGATAAAAGTTCTAAATGCAGAATGACTATCGAAATATTATCCGACAAATAATTCAGTAGTGGTAGCATTATTGACAATAACTTCCAAATCATCATCTATATTTTTAATTAAATCATAACTATATTCATTACTTTGAAAATAAACTAAATTGTCATTATTATCTAAAACTAATGTGTTATCTTCTTCATAAGATGAATGATGTCGAAAAGAACTAGGAGTTTGTCGAGAAGAACTAGGACCTGATTCGTAATTACAAATACGTTAACTACATATATTATCAAATCTTTGTGGTACTTAAATTATGAAAATACTTATAAATGGAGATTATAAATTTACTTCAAGAACAAAACTCCAAGCTTGTTCACAATCTAATAGGAAACAATGTATCCCATAAACGTTTCTTAATATAAATTTATATTGAATGGAAAAATTTTCAATAATCAAAATACATAATCTTTCTAATGAAATACTACGATCAATTATAAGAATTTGGGTAAAACATCATTCATAGGATATAGCTCGTTTACTGCACCTCCATGCGAACACCACAGTCTTAGACTTTGATCCGTGAATTGAGAATTGCGAACAAAAAAATTTACAGTAAAAGTTTTTGAATGACAAGTTGATTGGCTGTAGGAATGAAATAGTTTAGTTGAGGAAGAAGATAATGAGAATTGTGAAAATTGGACATTCTTCTTTACTCTTAAATAGAGCAATATACAACGGTTGGAAATTCGAACGTTAAAAATCAGACCGTTTGAAATATAAACGTTTAAAAAAAATTCAAACGTTGAAAAAAAAATGTGTCTGACAGCAACCCAATTGGAGCTAAACTCATATTTTAAGTTTGGCTCAAATGCAACTGAAGCCAAACTAACAAAAAAGAGTTTGGCTCCAATGCGAATGGAGCCAAACTTAAAAATTGAGTTTGGCTCCAGTTGGATTGGCGCAGCTCCCTTTTCTTGTAATTTTTCTGAACTTTTTTTTTCTTTCCAACAATTATACCAAACAGTTTTTCGTTATATGAAATTTTCTCAGTTCTAGCAGCTCCTTTATAATGACTCTGTTATTGCTCAACTTACTAGGACATCTATTGGTCTACGTTGCACATGTCCTAACATCTAAGATAATTTTGTCTCATCTTGTCCTCAATTGACGTCATCTCTATCTTTCCTCGAATACCCTCTTTTATGATCCCATCTTTTTATTTATTGTCAGTCATCCATCTTAATATTCTCATTGCATGCATGCGACTGCACGGATTATTTCTTTATTGTTGATAACAGATACCGAAAATACACAAAACATCCAATCATCCCTAATAGATTTCAAGGAAACTATAAAATAGTATCAAGGTTCAAAAAGTTGGTTTTTGTATCGGTTTTTCGACCCTCCGTATCATCATCAATTTTCAGCAATTTAGATTTTTCTGAAACGGTCTGTTTCATTAGTAGTTTCCTCAATAATTGCCTGGACTATAACCTAAACCAAGAAACCAAAACCTGATTGGATTTTTTTCGCTCATCTATACCAAGATTTCGGAAGCAAATCAGATATCATACATATTATGTCTCATATTTCTGTTTTCTGCCTATTACATATGGATCCCAACTCTCAACAGAAACGAAAAAAGAAAAAGAAAAAAGAAATAGAGCGGAAACATAAATACAAGACAAAATATTGGACAGCAAATTTGCTCTCCAAATTTCAGTGGGTCCGGAGTTCCAGACCTCCCCTGATCCTCACACATTTACCAAAGACCTCAGCCACTTCACTGTCCAACCTTCTCATCTAAGCAAACAATTATAACCACAAGAAGTAGAAGTCAAAAATAAGTAGAACCCATGAGTCCAGTTCACAAAATGAACACATCAAATGTAACCCCACAAAAACAAAACAAAAAGTACACATCAACAAAAGAAAGAGAAAAAAAGCAGTGGCAGTGTGGAGAAAGCCCCGAATAGAAAATAAAAAAAAGAGTTTCAATTGAAGGGATACAAACCTGAGTGATGTCTGAGACTATGTGCTCCTTCAACTCATCATCATCATCATCAGCAGCATCATCATTTGACGAAGAGAAGAGTGAGCAAAGGCCTTTCCTCTCACCCATTCTTTGCTTGCTTGTTTGCTGCTTCTACTTTCTCCTCCTGTCTAGAGAGAGAGAGAGAGAGGAGATTATGCTGCTCTTACGTACGTAACAATGTCTTCAACTATTTGCATATACAGTTGCTCCATATATCATGTGGTATACATTGAACTTTGCTTTATTCCATTCTATCTTTGACGATGGATGACATGTTTGGATAGCATAAAATGTATTAAATAAATATTCGGTAGTGTGTTTGTTGGATTTATGCTACCAGCAATAGTGTTTGGAATTTGGATAGACACATTGTGGGTCAAAAGCAAGTGATATTATATTTTAGAGTTTGTTTAGTTTCGCGGCGTAGTACAATATTAAAATTTTGTGTTAGGTCCCCATGATTTTTTAAAAGAGGATTTGTGTCTGGTCTAAAGATTAACTAGGACTGACCGTATAAAATAGAGACCTAAACATATATTTTAAACATTATACGAGATTTTAAAACTAAACTCAAATATGTGATGGTTTTATGATTTCGGTTATCTATTATTTTAATGATCTATAGAGAATGAGACTTGTGATGCTGCTGTTTGCTTCTATCCTGATTTCAGCAGCAACATAATCCTTCGAGACTCTTGAGTGGCAAACATTTAAACAATGCGACTAGTACGAGAGACATCTGACGATGTACGATGTCCATAAAATCGTTCCTATCGAAAATGTCGTCGGGAGAGTTGTATGACAGTCGAGATCTGGATAGAAGCAAACAACATCATCACAAGTTTTATACTCGATTGATCATGACAAAACTAAATATTAGTTGATGATTTTATTGATTGTCTCATTGGCATTATATAGCCTTACAGTCATTAATACAATGATCTCAATCATTATGACAATAATCTCATAATGGAATATCCTGTGACATATTCTGGCATCCCAAATATGTCCTCAGGATATTCCCATGTGCTTATACTATACTTAAATATGACACCCAACATACCATATCAACACTCCCCCTCAAGATGGGTGAAAGATATTCACTAAGCCCATCTTGTCACATCCTCTAATCATGCTCACTGAGGCGAGTCCCTTGGTTAGTCCATCTGCTACTTGATCCCTGGTTGGAACATGGCCAAGCTCCAGTAATCCACTATCCAACTTCTCTTTGATGAAGAATCTATCAATCTCGATGTGTTTGGTCCTGTCATGCTGTACTGGATTGTTGGCGATACTAATAGCTGATTGATTGTCACACCACAGCTTCATCTTGGCTCCTTGATCTAGCTTCAGCTCCACCAGCATATTCTTCAACCATAGTAGCTCTGCAACTCCCAAGGCCATAGCTCTGTACTCTGCTTCAGCTGTCGATCTGGCCACCACAGACTGCTTCTTACTCCTCCAGGAGACCAAGTTACCTCCTACAAATATGCAATATCCCGAGGTAGACCTCCTGTCATCAGCACAACTAGCCCAGTCAGAATCACAATAGCCCTCGATGCTCACGTGATTGTTCTTCCTGAATATTAGTCCTTTCCCGGGAGCACCTTTCAAGTACCTCAGAATCTTGTACACTGCATCCATATGACCCTTCCGTGGGTGCATGTAGCGGCTCACCACACTTACTGCAAAGCAGATATCAGGACGTGTGTGGCTCAAATAGATCAACTTGTCAACCAGTCTCTGGTATCTGTCCCGATCAACTGGTTCTCCAGCCTCACCATTAATCTTGAATCTCTGATCTATTGGTGTCGCTGCAGGTTTGCACCCCAACATCCCAGTTTCTGTGAGAAGGTCCAGTGCATACTTCATTTGAGAGAGAACAATCCCCTCTGCTTCTCGAGCAATCTCAATCCCAAGGAAGTACCGAAGAAGGCCGAGATCCTTCACCTCGAATTCCTTGCCAAGCTTTCCTTTGAGTTGGGCGATCTCCTGCTCATCATCTCCTGTGATAATCATATCGTCCACATACACCGCAAGCATGGTGATGTGGCCTCCACTCCGACGAAAGAACACAGTATGATCAGCATTGATCTGCTGATATCCCATCCCTATCATCGCTCTTCTGAATCTGTCAAACCACGCTCGAGGAGACTGCTTCAGTCCATAGAGGGACTTCTTCAACCTGCAGACCTTGCCTACTGTCTGATTGGTGCCAAATCCTGGTGGTATCTCCATGTACACCTCCTCCACTAGATCTTCGTGAAGAAACTCATTCTTCACATCCAGTTGGTGTAGCTTCCATCCACCATTCGCTGCCAGAGAAATCAGAGTCCTGACAGTGCTCATTTTTGCAACTGGTGTAAAGGTCTCGTCATAGTCGATGTCGTACGTCTGACTGTATCCTTTGGCTACTAGTCGAGCTTTGTAGTGCTCAACCTGTCCATCTGGGTTCTGCTTCACGGTAAAGACCCACTTGCATCCAACTGCTCTCTTCCCCTCTGGCAGTCTCACAAGCTCCCAAGTGTGGTTCTTCTCCAGAGCTCCCAACTCCTCGTGCATCGCCGCTTTCCACTTTGGATCGTTCTTGGACCCGCCAATTGTTAGGTACAGTAATACTATCCAAAGATGCTATAAATGCTCCATGAGAAGAAGGGATATGGTCATAAGAAACAAACTGAGCAATATCTCAACCATATCTGTTTGGAGGATTTTCTGCATTACTGCGAGTGGTCCTCCGTACAGATAGTGGTGTGGGAGGAGTAGAAGTAGGAGGAATAATATCTTGTGAAGGAGAGGGTATCATCTGAAGGGGGGTTGGTGTCGGTGCCTCAGGAGTTGGGACGAACGCAGACAAGGGAGTTGGCACTGGCACTGTCGGTACTGGTCCTGCAGTTTGCTTCTCTCTCCTGCTGTAGGTAAGTAACTCTCCCTGAGCCGTAGGCCTAACACCTTCACCTTCTTGTCCCTTCTCCGTGCCTCCATGCCAAACTTCTAAATCGGTTACCACCAAGTTCTCCATCTCCCTCTCTCGCCTAATACTGGCAGTATTAGGCGTGTTGTGTGAAGTTCCGTCCTGGTGGTAGTATGGCTCATGCTCCCGAAAGTGGACATCCATACTGACAAACTTCTTATTCTCTACTGGACTCCAGCACACATACCCCTTCTGGGTCGCCGAGTAGCCTACGAAGATGCATTTGACCGCTCTAGGGTCAAGTTTCCCAACTGATGGCCTGTTGTCCTTCACAAAACACACACACCCAAACACCTTCAGTGGGAGTATCCCACTATTATTGCCTTGCAATACCTCACATGGGGACTTCCATCCGAGGACCTTCGAGGGCATCCTGTTGATGAGTTGAGCTGCTGTCAACACTGCATGCCCCCACAGACTCTGTGGGACAAGGTGTCTGTTTTCCTTTCTGCAACTCCATTTTGTGCTGGTGTGTATGCACAGGTGGTCTGATGCTGTATTCCGTGTGCTGACAAGTATTCTGCAAGCGTCCTGTTGGTATACTCCGTTCCATTATCAGACCTCAGTACCTTCACAACTGCTTTGTACTGAGTCTGGACATGCTTATGAAAATCCCGAAAACAAGCAGGTACATCATTCTTATTTTTCATCAAATATAACCAGGTAACACGAGAGGCACACTCAATAAAAGAAACAAAGTACTTATAACCATTCATAGTGTTAGTAGCACATGGACCCTAGACATCAGAATGTACTACCTCAAAAGCAAAAGTGCTCCTATGACCCGTGCCAACATATGAGCTCCTAGTAAGTTTTTCTAACTCGCACGCATCACATACTAATTTTTCTTTATTTGTATTTGCATAAATCTCTGGATACAACTTACTTAGAGTATCAAAGGAAGAATGTCCCATCCTTCGATGATGGAGTATCAAGGTATCCTCAGTCCTTTGCTGCAGTCCTTCCATGCCAGCCTTCTCTGCCATAGATACCAATGCTGAGTCCAGTCCTTCTCGATCTAGGTACCACAGTCCCTCATGCCAAGTGCCAGTCCCAAGTCTTCGTTCTGTCCCTTTCTCCTGGAAGGTCACCTTAGGAATATCAAAAGAAACAATGCATTTAAGTTGGAGGATTATAGAACTAATGGACAAGAGACTGACTGAAAATGATGGAGCATGTAAAACATTGGATAATCTTACTGAACCTGTACAATTAACAATACCCTTACCGACCACTGGCTGGAAAGTGCCATCAGCTGTCTGAATGTTGTTTGCTGATGCTAGGTGAGTGTAGGAAGAAAACTCACTAGCATTCCCAGTCACATGCCGAGATGCTCCCGAGTCGATAATCCAGTCTGATGATTTAAGGGAAGAGATAGACGCAATGGCAAGTGATTCGTCAGTACCTTCTGATGGATGGACATACATGGCAGCGTTGTCCCTAACAAAGAATGAGGTGGACGCCTCCTCTATTCTACTCCTCATGTCTCCCAGTGCCTGGTCCTCCACAGTAAAGGTGCCATCAGCTTCTCCGTTCCCTTCTGATATCAGGAGGTTCGCCCAATAACCTCCCCGGCCGCCTCGTCTACCCCCTCGACCACGACCACGTCCTCCATTATATCCTCGTCCGCCGAACGGTCCTCGTCCACCACCTGAATCTCCCTCCCTAGGTGGTTTGGTACAAGCATACCGATGATGACCCATCTTCCCACAGTTGTAGCACTGCCGGTTATGTTGCCAGGGTTCTCCCTTAGATCCTGTGTTACCTGAGCTGGTGATCGCTAGTGCTGACTTTGCTTCGGGGGGACCACCTGTCCCGACTTGCAGCCTGATGCGTGTCTCCTCCTGGATCATGGCTGAGATAGCCTCCTCAAGGCTAGGGATCTTTGGTTGGGCTAGAAGTAGGGCCGTCCTCTGTGCAAAAGCTGCAGTCAGCCCTTTGAGGAACTTTATCGTCCTCTCCTGCAGACACACTTGTCTCTCCTTACACTTAGGGTCCCTGCAGCTCGTCCGATCTGAGGAGTGATCATAATCCAACCACAGACGCTCCAACTCCGTGGCATACTCCTGCACCGTCTTCTCTCCCTGTACGGTGTCATCAATCTCCCCCTTTATCTGGAAGACCCGTAAGTTGTTCCCCACACCATCATAGGTCCTTCTCAACTTCTCCCACACATCTTTCACCATCTCAATACCGTCTACTGTGGCGGCAATAGACTGGACTAAGGAGTTGAGAATCCAAATGTAGATCACCATATGAGTGGACTTCCACTCATCCATCCTGTCGAGCCCTCGTCCGGCTCTGTCGTCTCGCCCGTCAGGAACCCCTCCATAATTTTTCCTACCAGGGTTCTTCTTACCCGCCGTGACCAACTCAGATAGGTGGCTGGTCCATCTAATTTTAGATCGATGGAGGGAAGCTTCAACTCCGGCGACGTTCGTGTCGTGTTCTCACCAGCCGACATCGTCAACAACTTCATCAACGTCGCCACTTCTGCAGAATCTAGCTTCTTGATGATCTCCTCCATCGATGCGTCGTCTATCCAATCATGTCACGTCTGCTCCACGACTCACACTCGTCCTCGTCGTCCGCTCCTAGATCCGAACATGTCCTCCCTTTTTTCAGATCTAGGCATCCCTATTAGGCGCTGTCTCGTGTTGGTACGGAGGAGGCGGCAGCACGTGTCACGACCCGCACCCGGATATTCGGGCACGAGTACGTGGGCACGTCCAGCCTACGCCGCAGTGTCGGCGGTAGTACACTGTCTAGGTCATAATCACAGGTAATTTAGAATCTATCTCATCCACAATAAAGTAAATAGACAAGGAAAATAACAGGAAATATGAATGCTGAGATTTCATAAGACAAATTGTGATATACAAATCCATGGTTTAATACAGAATCCAGAAGATAAATCGGGGACAAACCCGATTGTTGTGCTGAAAGAAAATACTAGCTAACTGGTTGACTACTCCTCAAAGGTAGTCTCCTGAGTGGGAACCGGCTTCTCAACTGTATCACCTGCTGCCTCATAGGGGCCCTGATAGGTGGGGGCAAAGTTCTCATCATCGCCTAAAACAACGGATCCAGTCAGGAAAGGAGCAAAGTACACAATGCACAACAAGATTTAAACTAAATATTTGTGACAGGTAGAAAATAACTGACTAAGCATCATGTTGAGATTATGCATAAATAAATAGTGAAATTAACTGAGAAATAATGCTATAAATCAGGACTATAAGTAAAACATGGTTAATTTCTATAAACCAGGAATAAGGGTAAAACAGGAATAAAATGTGACAGGAATGTAACTGTAACAAGACAACAAGAACTGTAACACGACAAGAACTATTGTGTGTGAACACGTGTATTTAGAATACATAGTTGGCATGTAGGGGGTTATAAGGCTAATCAGGCCGTCATAGACGGCTATCAGTCAGGAATAATCGAGTATCAGGCTGATGGTACAGTCGCGTATCCACAGCTAGCAGTCAGGATAGGGGAAAGGTTAAACTACATGCCTTCTAGTATTCTCCCACCCGACACGAAAAGCATGACATGAACTCCAGTATTCAAGACATGAAATCCAGTGTTCTAATACTACGTGTAATCATCAATGTTACTCGTAGAGCAAGGAAATTAATTATCACAATATAAAGATTAAACTTGAAGTGCAGGTACTTGCCTGACGTTTGAATCCAATTATAGTTTGTACCTCGGGAAAATTTCCAGAAATGTGTCCAGATGCTGAAATAAACATTACCATCATGCTCAGAAGATATCAAATAGCTAGAAACGCGTGTCCTTGAGTCCAATTTGGAGACAAAGGCAAAAACGGCAATTTTGGGCCAAAACGGGGTCCGCTGGTGGGCCCGCTTTGCACCGAAAAATGTGTCAGGGTCAAAGGTCTCCAAATTCACCAAACTTAGTGTCAACAGGTCAGGAACGATGATACGAACCCAACAGAACTTCCAGAATTGGATTCCGATGAGCCGATCACAAAATCGCCCGTCGAGCGGGGCCTGTGGGGCCCACGACACGCGATTTCATCAACGTTCTCAGAATCGAACCAACTTGACCCACAGGACCAGCGTATCGCTACGAGTTCGATGGTGCAAGTTTCGTTTCGATCCGACGTGTGTGCACGAAGTTAGGGTGAATTGCAGAAAAGGCGGATATGGGGCGGTGTCCGCGGATACGCGTTGATCCCGGTGTGCACGCACACCCGAATCGACTTCCGCGAAATCCCACACGTCCGTATCAATGCTGCGCACGTATCTGTGAAGACCGCGCGCGACCAAGTCGTCCCGTTTGGCGGGGCGTACCCAGTTCCGGGGTGAACCGGGTCAATGTTTCCCCTATTTTTGGATCGCGGTGTGCGATCACCACAGGACGCGATGCCCCGAGCGGTTTGTCCGGACACCGAGAGGGTCATACAGGCTTCGCAACACAATTTACGGAATTGGAATCGGAGCTACGAGGTGAAAGTTACAAGTACCTGAACATGACCGAAAAACCGAGGATTCGTCGTGTCCGACTCGACACGGACACTGTGTCCCGTGTCCGTGTCCGACGGTGAATTAGGGTTAGGGTTAGGGCTTGGGTCGACGGAGACGGCAGCGCTGAGGCGGGGAGCGGCCGGCCGGGGCAGTGGGGGCCGGGGGCATCGCGGCGAGGCGGCGGCCGGGGCTTGCGGCGGCGCTGGAGGCCGGCCGAGGCGGCGCTGGGAGCTGCTGCTGTCGGCTGCGGCTGAGTCGACGAGGGGAGGAGGAAGGAGGGGCTGGCCGGCGGAGGAGGTCCGGACGGTGGCGGCGTCGTGGCGGTGGTCGTGGTGGTGGGGGTCGTGGCTGACGGTGGCGAGGGCGGGGCTGCAGGGGTTTTATAGAGGGAGACGGCGGTTGGGGAGGCCGAGCAAGGCGGAGAGAGGGGGGGTTGTGACGGTGCTGCGTGGGGTGAGCCGGGCGGAGCGCCAACGGCGCGGCGGAGGCGCCGGCGGAGGCGGAGCGGGAAGAGCGGGTCAGGGGGTGAGGGTTTAGGCGGGTTCGGGTCGGGCGGCGGGTGGATCCGACCCGACCCGCTAGCATTGGCGGCTGGGCTCGGCCCAATGGGCTGGGCCGGTTGGGCCTGGGCTGGGCCGGATTAATAATAGAAATAATAATAATAATAATAATAATAATAATAATAATAATAATAATAATATTAAATGATTAAATAAATAAATAAATAATTAATAATTGTTTTCAGGGGTTTTAAATTAGGTCCGAGGTTCGATAAATTTCAGAAAAAATTACCCTAAGTCCAGTTTTCCATTTTACACCCAAAAATTTTATTTCCACAATATTTTAATACTTTTTATTAACAATTAAAAAATTATTCAATAATTAAGAACCATGATTTTAATTACAGAAAATTCCCAGAAAATTCCAGAAAATTGCGAAAAAAAAATCCCAATTTAAAATTCTTGCAAAATATTGGGGTTTACAGCACGCATGTCACAGCCGCCGTCGCAGCAACAGCAGCAGTCGCAGTATCCGCAACAGCAGTAATAGCCGCAGCAGTAGCGGGACGGGGCATCAACAGTGAAGGGCGGCCTGCGAAGGGCGGCCTGCGAAGGGCGGAGAAGGGAAGAAGGGGGGGGGGGGGGGGCGTGGAAGAGTTCGGTGGAGGAGATCTAGAAAATCCTCATGTGGGTTTGTGGAAGCTTGGTGACGGCTAGGGTTTGTGGAAACTTGGCTCTGATACCATGTTGAAATTAGTTGATGATTTTATTGATTGTCTCATTGACATTATATAGCCTTATAGTCATTAATACAATGATCTCAATCATTATGACAATAATCTCATAATGGAATATCCTGTGACATATTCTGGCATCCCAAATATGTCCTCAGGATATTCTCATGTGCTTATACTATACTTAAATATGAAACCCAACATACCATATCAACACAAGTCACACAATTTTTACCATGTAAAACTAAATAACCCACATACAATTTTTATATATTTTCGTTTAGTTTTAGGGTCTCATATAATATTCAAAATTTACGTATAGATCTTCATTTTGGATGGTCATCCAAATCAACCATTAGGATGAAATCTAAACCCTATTTTTTGGTTATTGTGAAAGTTCTTTATTTCATTCCTCCAGGCACAATATTTTTCTAGCACATATTAAAAATAAAAAATATCGTAAACATATCTAAAGTACTAATTCCATAATGTACTTTTTTGTACATACGTTTCGTGGCAAATCTGTTTGGATAGACATACCAAGATTTATTATTTATTTATTTATTTATTTTTAGTTATAAAGTGTGTACACAAGGTGTGGAAGTAGTTAATGTTCATACACAAAAAAACTAGTCGTTAAAATTTATCTCACTGATACAAAATGTGGAAGGGGTTAAAGTCTTTGCATTGTACTAAAATTCTACCTAGTGTGGGAGCTGTAATGAGCTTTAGGGAGGTATTTTTTTGAAAAATCAACCTAAATTTAGACAAATAAGATATGAACCTAAATTTGATTGATAATCTTGAAGTATAAAATATAATAAACGGAGAAGATAGTACATAATAAATAGCGTCTAGATTCTGGATTTTATATCAGCTTAAGTATAAATCCATACATGTCTAATTAAAATTTTTGGATTCTTAATTTTTATTCTTTGTTTTCTTTTTTCCATTATATCTTCCTTAGTTTATATAGAAATTTTTTATTATCAAACATGATAGTTTATTGTCAGGAATGGAAAAGAAGAAATAATTAAAAATAAAAAATAAAGGTAAAAATAAAGGATTCAAAATTTTCAATTGGATGTGTCAAGACTTAAACTATAACTTAAACTATAAGCTGAAATAAATCCATGATCTAAACACTTATTAGTCCTAAAATAAAATTAAGATACAACTTTGCACATTCTTTCGAGCAGTTAAAATATAAGTATTATGAGATGGTGGTGGGTGTTATACATCTCTACTATTATATATATTTTTATAAAGAGACTTAAAAATGGTCAAAATTAACTTATTTAACGATGGATGAGTCAATGACATGTTTGGATATCAAAAATCGTATAAAATAAATATTCAATAGTGTGTTTGTTTGATTTATGCTACTGGCAAAACTTTTGGAATTTGGATAGATATGTTGTGTGTCAAAAGCAAATGATATTATTTTAGGGTTATTTAGTTTTAGGGTCTATATAATATTAAAATTTTATGTTTAGGTCTATAATATCCAGAAGAGGATTTGGGTCTCATCCTAACGGCTGCCATGAACTAGCCGTATAAAATGGAGATCTAAACACAAATTTTATGTTGGTGTTGGGTGAGGTTCTCACCTATGTGGAGAATACTCCAGAGTGCGACAAACGTCATCAGTGCTTTGGAGAAGTTTGTAGAGTCAAAGGTGACAAAGGAGGCAAATTTCAGCGGGTGTCGAAAATTAAAAATTGAAAAATAACAACCTTCACCAATATATCAAAGGTATACCGCCGGTATGCCGAAAATGGTGAAAAAAGTTATTCGTTCCAGAACTTCTGACTCATCGTTCGACATACCGCGGTATACCTTTATCGGGGGATGAGGTCGAATTTGGATATTTTATTTACATCATTGGATCTAATCAACGGTCAGATTGCTACAGAATTTGAAGCGGGTCTTTAAATAGGTCATTCCTAACCCTAATCCCAATCCAATCTATCATTGTGAAGATCAAGGAGAGAGTTCTCAAGTTTGTAACTTTCAAATAAGAAAAAGAGGATCAGTGACTATTTCGAAGGAAGATCGTTTCGGGTTATTATTATCGCCCTCTCCATTATACGGTAACAACCTGTAATCTGTTTTCATTACTTTTAATTGATGTGATCCGGTTGGATGGATGGAGAAGTTTGTAGGGGGCATATTCTTCTAATTCATTAGTGAAGGTTTTTCTAAGGGTTGTACTCCTATCGTTCCGTGATTTTTTTCGCAAAGATTTTCCACGTCAAAATATTTTCGTTTGCGTTGTGTTTTATCTGTGATTTTATCAAGTTAGTTTTCGTGGGATTTATTTTGGTTCTCTCACAGTCTCTTGGTTTGAGGAAACAATTTCTATGTTTTGTTCCTAACATAGTGGTATCAAAACTTTGGATTCAGAGTATCAGGGCAGAAGTTGTCATGTGTCAGAGTTGATAGTGAAACCAAGTAGAAGAGATGGACGCGAAACATGTGCGCATGGTAAACCTAAATGGTTCCAATTGCCACTATTGGCAAGGCAAGATTAAGGATTTGTTGCTCATATTACTGGGGCCACAGAACCGCTTCGGCCTAGGAGGAACAAGAATGATGTTGATGTACTAGCATCGAAATTGCAGGACCTTCAATGAGGTTAGCTACCCGTGCTGTAAGAGGTGTCGTAATTCCATTAATAGTCGAGATGGCTCATGGCTAGTGGCATTCATATAGACAAACAACATAGCTAATGATGTCTTATGCAGGTAGAGTAAGTTATTGCTTATTTACAAGAAATGATAAATGACAGTGGGTAAGAATCACCGATTGGTGAAAGTGTAGATGTTTCTTTTATGACCCTATAATATATGAATTGTTAATTGACCCTAAGGCATGATAGAAAGATCACTATTATTATAATGTTACTCATATTATTTACACTATTGATTTTTAGATGAGATTGGTTACAGTCGCTCATCAGTACACGGTAATGTACCGACCCATGTCTTTAGTAGTCTCCACAGGTATCGGGAATGTAGTGGACGATCGAGGACGTCGAAAGCTTGTCCGACTCTTTAGAAGCTTTGTGCTCATTTTGAAACATCTAATTGGAGAAGAAGACTTCCGTTGAAGGTTTTTTTAATTTTATTGTAATAAAAATATGATGTATGAAACAATTATATCTTATTTTAATTTTTTACAAGTTGTATGACAAGTTTGGCATTTTTCTCTCGACTATTTGAGAGCCTTATGTTTTTTCGCTATAAAAGTTATAATTTTTTTTAATTTTATTCAGTGAATTAAATTTCTTTGTGATTTGCTACAAAATTATATAAAAATATTATGTTTTACAAAAATGAGCACAAGCTTGACTTGTACAAGCGCAACTCAGGCTTGTACGACATCACGTATATTGAGACTTTTTGATTCGACGGAATCGAGACGTGACATTTTGGTATCAAAGTACGAATTTACTTCCTTGGAATTTCTTTGTTTTAAATTTTTTGAAAGTCACCAATTTTATTGACTTTGAAACCTTGATTTTTTTATGCCGCGAAATGGAGTTGTTCCATACAATAAGTTCATAATATTTATGAGACTAATGATATTTTTCTTTGTTTGTAGCAATGATGAAATTGAGCAACGTGAACAATGCAAGTAGTTCCAGGACGACAGCCTTGGCCGACTTAATGACCGTTGTGTCCACGGTAGCTTCGGATCTTATTATACATAATATTCAAAAATGCTAAGCAAGAAGAGAACTAGGATACTGTCAGATATTTTGGAAGTCTGCATTTGCGTTCAACATTTGATTCGTACGAAAAAATGGACTAAACACTTAAAAGATAAAGGTACCGACATTAATGAACTAGACTTTCAGTCTCTTACTATATGGACGATCCTACTGGAGGAGAAGGAGTTGAACAATGAACTTGCCAGAAAATCGAAGACTTGAAGATCAAATTGTATATAAAATATTTAGTTTCATTTTTTTTTTCAGTTTATCAAAAAATGTTGTATTAAAATTTTAAATTTAGTCAAATTAATAATGTTTTTTGAATTACATTATTTATTTTCATAAGTCATTCCCATTTTTTTGTTTTTTTCAAATCGGGCCAACTTGGACCCGGCCCTGAACCGACCAGAGATCAGCCGGGTTAGGCTCGATCCACTGCGTATCTAGGTTCTCTTCACCGCTGGGTTTGGGTCTAGAAACCTACCGGCCGGCCCGGACTGGCCCGTCTCCTCCTTGAGTTAAGCCCAGTCTGGTCCAGAACCAGTCAAGCCCAGTCAACATTGTGGTTTTCTATAAATATTTTGTCTCGTCTACAAATAAAAATTAATGACAGTTCAAAACAATACATGACTATGTTGGAAGTACAAGCAATATTAGCAATTTGAGCTTCAACCTCTTGAAGGCTCTCTTTGTGATTCTTCAAATTATAATTGATCGGTACGGAGGACATAGTATTTAGAATCATAATTGTTGAGTTATGGGAACTTATTTAGTCCCACATTGGATAGAAAGTAAGGAAGATGCTAGCCACCTCCTATATATATGTACCCCCTCTTTGAGAAATAAATCAATTAAGTCTTTATACATGGTATCAGAGCCAAATCTCTGAATCATTTCTCTACAAATTTTCTTCTTCCCTTTCCCATCTTTCCTGCCTCCCTCTGTGAGTGGACGGCCCCCTCCCCTCGCCTCCCTCTGTGAGTGGAAGCCCCCCCCGCCTCCCTCTGTGAGTGGAAGGCCCATCCCCACCCCACCATCAGGTGTAGAGTGGAAGGCCCTTCCACAGCACACCATCGGGTGTAGTCGACGTCACTTACGGGTGTCGTCAAACCCGTCGGGAGACAGGGAACGCTGCTCGTCATACGCTGGCATAGGCGAGTTCTATCTATCGTGCACCTCTCATGCCGCATAAAATTGGAGGTGTATAGATAGATAGAGACCACTATTCGCCATTACAATAGATTTAAAAAACCTTCGTTTACTAGCAAAAAAGAGAGTACAAAGAGATCCTAGACGGACAATCTAAGTACAATATTTTTATCTGGGTAGTGTGACGATGGAGATCGAGTACTACAGTGACTCTTTTACTCCGTTGACGGTCCGACGAGTGAATGATGGATGCTCTCTTATCTTCTCTCTCTCTTGAGCTTGTGTGCACGTACGTAGCTCGCATGGAGGGGTATAGTTTCTCTGAAGCAGAAAAAGGCCAGCCGTTGGGACGTCCAAGTTGTCTCTATTTATAGCCATCATGTTGATGGGCTATAGGTGCGGCCACATATCCTTCTGTTTGGTGGCCGTAGGGGGCTCCTTCAAGAGAATGTGGTTGGAACTATAGGCGCATAGTATGGGTTGAGTCTAGGGCAAGCTGCCACGTGGACGTTTTGTTGGGATTTTGCTGTTGTTAGAGATACTGGCGGTTCTTGTCTTCTATTTGCGTGACTTGGTCAGCTTGACATGTGACTCGCATTTAGTTGGAGAGAATCACAACAGAAAGATTTCGTCTCAAGGAACCTTGCCACGTTGGACGCAACGAGTTTGAGATGCATGGGACGCATGGCTTCTGGAACAGATGGGGCCAGAGACGCATGGAACTCATGGAGTCTGGAATGCATAGGGCCAGAGACGCATGGAGCGTATGGAGTCTGGGACGCATGAGGCCCCATACACGTGGCATTGCACGCTTGTCAGAAGTCATTATTAGTCTGATGAGAGCTTCTTGTCGCTTAGTGTGCTCACATCTTTCGAGGCATTCAGAAAATTCTTTTTTTTGAAGATTCCATGTCAGACATAATCTTGGTGTCATGCCTTTATGCGACCAATATTTGGGGGGCATGGATACTGCTTTTTCTTGGCCTCATGGTCATCCTGCGACCTGATTTCTTTTGAGTCGACTTTGGGGCGCATGTTTGTTTAGCGCATGGATCTAGATTTTTTATGCTTCTACAAGACCCCCTTCAAAGTTTTCAAACTAATAAGTTTGGAATACTTTGAATAAGAAACATGGAGGAGATAACTTTGGGCCGCATGGAGGGCGGGTCGTATGTACAAGTCTTTGCCAGGCTGTCAAATATCCATTTAATATAGGATTTGGCTTGATCCTTGAGGAGATTTCTTGGGACTCTGAGTCAACGGCAGTATCCGAGGAGATAAATATGGATCACACAAATAGAGACATCCGGTTCATCCTCATAATTGCCTGGTTCATGGCTACGATCTTCTCACGTGTCCAAGGAGCCTATAAATAGGCGGGCTAGGGAGGAAGAGAGAGAACTTTTGTCTCTCGACTTTTCCCTCTTTTTGCTAAAGAAGATGCCGAGGGCTACTGTTCATCCTGTCGAGGAGTTTGTTAGGAGCGACGTCGATCCATGGCCCCCTGATACTGGCGTTCTCCTTGGAGGTAAGAGAGTGTGTCATGGTGGCAGGGACACACACATAGAGACACAAGTACACGGCTTGGCAGCATGGATGATAAATTATCTAGAATACGCGCAGGCCCCGTCCCCACGGAGTTCTGCTGTATAGCTGTGCAGTTATCCGTAACATGAGCGCAAAGCCTATCTGTGGCTTGCCCGCATAGATGAGGAATTGATCCATCTGCGGCTTGGCCGCATGGCTGAGAATTTACCTCGCTCATGCGTGCAGACTTGGCTATCTCGAGATTTTCCCACCTGCGCGTGGCTGCGACTTGGAAGTGGCATGCGACCGCTATACATTTTTGCAATATTCATTTGAGACTGATGTGTATTCTCTTTATGGAGGTTTTACCACCTTTTACGGTGCCCAAGATGGAGCATGGAAGGATATCATAGAACCCGTCATTCAAAGAAAATGCCAACCTTATGCGATGGTTCCTCATCAATAACTGATCAAGGAGACGAGGACGGTTCGCCAAGAACTAATCCAAGAGACGAGGATGAACATCCTGCGTCATGCGTAGAGTTGTCCCTGTTTATGCAGTGTGCTAGTTGTATTTCTCCCCTTTATGCGGCTTGCTACCGGCCGGGGGCTTGCGGCATCGATGACAAAATTTGGATTAATTATCATTCTTGTTTTCAGCCTTCCCGCATGGTTTTAGAGCGCCTGCTCCTGCTCCTCCCTTGCTATCCATCAGTATGGATTCTTTTCCATATACCGAGGTTTGCACTGTGGAGTGATGATCCAGAAAGTTTTGAGTTCTAATACGGGCTCAACTTGTATCAGTAGCAACGACAGCACGGAGGGGCGCCTATAATGAAAAAAGTTCGCATCAGCGAGACTTCATGGAAACCCTAAAAATGGGTTTCCATCATATGTACTCATGACCTTGAATACTAATAAAAAATACTATAATGTAATGGATTTTCATCATATGTACTCATGATCTTAAATATTAATCAATAAAGTCTCTCATTTTTCAGAATTTCTTCTTTATATTTGTTACATTATATATTGTGGACTTTGGATATTGTACTAGAGGTAATATAGTCATAGCACTACACCGCAGTCTTTCACGGATATCCCACTGGAGGATATTTGGTGGACCTATTACTTCTTGCGCACTTGAGTGCAAGTAATAGATTCGAAACAGGACTTGCCAGAGGTGATATGGACGTGGCAAGTTTGGTGGACTTAACATCGCTGGTGCACTTAGAGTTAAGTACGGGTGCTAAGTTTAGACGACGATTGATATCAGAGGTAATATGGACGTGATGATCGATAGTCAAGTAGGGAGGTTTGCTCAGAGGTAATATAGACATGGAAAACCCTACTGGGGAGGATGTGATGATGATAGCTTAGAGATAATATGAATGTGAGCTAATCGATAGTCATACCAAGAGGTTATGTACAATCCTGGTATTTTTGTGGAAGGAAAAGAAAACGAGCCAGAGATAATATGGACGTGGGTATTTTCTTTGGATGGGCAATCATGTCCAGCTCATAGTTCAGAGATAATATAGACGTGAATTGTTTGCTTCCATCGAGGACATCCCACTAGGGGATCTTTAGTAGACATATTAATTCTTGTGCACGGCACTGAAAGTAATAAGTTTGAGACAAAACTCTATCAGAGGTAATATGAACGTGATAGATTTTGTGGACCCGTTACTTCTTGCGCACCTGAGTACAAGTAATAGGTTTGAGACAAGCCCTGTCAGAGGTAATATGGACATTCCATATTTTATGGACTTAACACCGCTGGCGTACTTAGAGTTAAGTACGGGTGATAAGTTGAGATGACAACCAATATTAGAGGTAAATGTGAACGTGATAATCGATAGCCAAACCCGGAAGGTTTGTTCAAAGGTAATACGGACATGGCAAACTCGACCAAAAAAAATATTAGGACAGTAGTTCAAAGGTAATAAGGACGTAAACCAATATCCGAGAAACTCATCGAGGAGTGGTTTGCTAAGTGTGGTCTACCCAAGAATGTAGATAGACCTGAGGGTTACTCCGCTGGGGAGATCATTAGGCCGATAGTTCAGAGGTAATATAGACATGGCTAGCGTCTAACGAGACTGGGTTTTCTTTTTTGTGGTCCTTGCGGGAGTGTGTAGATGGACCTGAGGATTGCTCCGCTGTGAAGCTTTTTAGGATCCATTATCCGTTGCGTATCCAGGACTCCTGAATACCGATAATGACTTGTTGAGGAAAGGTAATATCGTACATAAGCATTCGTTGGGGATGAACAACAAAAAGTGGGAACCCTGTACATTTTTGTTGTCATGATGGGGATAGAGAGAAGTACAAGCCTAGTCTTAGACACAGTACTTTTTCAGGAACTTGTCGTTGATGGACATCATTAGCAAGTCGCCATTAGGTTTTGCCAGTCGGTAGGTGCCGTTGGAGAATACATATTCTACGACGAATGGGCCTTCCCATTTGGGTTGAAACTTGTCGGCCGTCTTGTGGGTCATAACCATTGGCCTTATTACTGTTAGGACAATGTCACCCACTTGGTAAGTTCTCTTCTTGACCCATTTGTTGAAGGACCCTGAGAGGCTCGCTTGGTACAGCTCAATGCGCTATTGAGCTAAGAGACGCTTCTCGTTGAGTGCTTCTAACTCTTATAGCCGTCAGCGGTGATTATCGTTGACGGCTAGCCGGTTGGTGAGAGCCACTCGTAGTGAGGTAATTTGGATCTCGAGGGGGAGGACCGCTTCACTCCCGTAGGCCAAGAAGAAATGTGTGCTGCCAATAGGTGTCTAGACCGTGGTTCGGTAAGCCCAGAGACATTCACCTAGTTTTTGATTTCAGTCGCACTTGTTGGATGACACAAACTTTTTGAGTAGCTTTTTGATGGTCTTGTTGAATGCTTCCGCCAGACCATTTGCTGCTTGGTTGTAGGCCGTTGAGACTATATTCTGAATTCAATTTTTTTCACAAAACTGGTGTTTGATAATAAACGAAAGAAATAAAACTAGGTTTATACGAAACCCTTTCTTTGGTTTACAAACAAGAAAAAGAAAGTACAATTGATCCTATACGAGGATACTAAGTACAAAAATTTGATTCTGGGGAAATATTGCTGTAGGAGTCTGATCTGCGGTCGATCACTTTGTTCCTTGGACCACACGACGACGAAGAAGTGATGTAGAAGACGAAAAAAAGAAGCTTCAAAGACTACAGAAGGGGTTGAACTCTTATTGCCAAAGCTCTCTATATGTGCTCTCTTGACTTTGACCTTGACCTCTCTTCGACTCTTTTCTCCGACCCTGGACCTCCGTGGCCAGAGGTCTCTATTTATAAGGTTTAGGCACAGTCGGCGTAGAAAACGAACAACGGAGAGAGCTGCACCTTTTACGCGGCGGTTATAATAACTGCTACCTGTAACGCCCTGCTCCGCGCCGGCGTTATGTATCAAGGTGAGTGGGCAGAACTTCGTTCTCTGATTCTTGCATGCCTTAATAATAACCTGAGTTTTTGCTTACAATATTTTCTTAAGAGAATGATAGAACCTGCCTTGCATGTTAATGAACGAACTCACCTAGCTGTCTTTGAAACAAAGTCTGCTTAACGAGAATCCTGATCGCCTGCTTAGAGTGCATGAACATGTTCACTATCGTCTATGCTTCGAGAGAACCATACTGTGCCTGAATGTGTTCAAGGGATAAGTCGGATTTGCCCCGCAACAAGGATTTGCGTTATGATGGTTTGTCTCGTCTGCATACTAGAGTTTATTTGATAGTGATCCATGCATTCGCACGCGGTCGGACAATGGCTTTTGGTGCAGAGCTGAACTGTATGTGTCCCGGCTGCTACAGAGATAGTGGAAAGCAACCATGAGTCACAGCTGCCATTAGCATCAGATAAAAGAGTCATTGGTATGCTGGACTAACCGCTGCCGATCCTGAGATACTCGGGGACCGCCTTGCATATAGCTAAGTCATTGTGTTGGCTTGGATAGTGACTGCCCCTAAGAATGTGCATCGTGTGTCTAGCTATGCATCAGACCCTCGAGTCGCACGAGACACGCTGCGCACACCCTGAACATGAACGGTTTGCTTGCTGCATATTCAATATGAAACTCTGTTTCCAAACATGTTTCTAAACAAGTAAATCGACTCTGCTAGAACTGCATGAAATGAACCTAGGTAAAACTAGAAAGATCACTAGTAATGTAATGTTTTATAACATGATTACTTAGTGCCTGTTTGAGTGAATGCTTGTTCTGTTCAGTTGATTTATCTCACCAGTACTTGTATAAAGTGCTGACCCACCAACAGTTTACTTGTTCGCAGGTACTGGATCGTCCGAGGAAGCGATAGGCGTGCCACAGTCCCGAAGACCCGGAATTCTGGTTTCGATTGTTGCCCCGAGAATGCTATCGTATAAGGGGGCATAATGTATGGAACGAACGTGTGCCTTTGCTAAAGGAAACCCAAGTTGCCTCGATTGTCCCGAACACTCAGTTGGCTAATGCATTGCATTGCAACAAGTCCCTTTCCGCTGCTTACTCGATTGATGCGATGATAGCCAACTCTCAACTTAAACGATTGGCCTTGTACGGGCGCAACCCCAGGCCCGTGCGGCATCACGTCCCCCGAAAGCTCGAACGGGCCATTCGCTTGGCTCCCTTCCTCCCTCGCACCCGCGGGACGGGCGCGGTGATTCGCGTCCGGCGCGCCGAGGCACGGTGATACGTGTCCGGTTCGTTAATTCCCGGCCGCACGGGGCGGGGCAGGGCGGAGCGGCGGCCCGGGCGGGTCCGGGGCGTGACAGAATGGTATCAGAGCGGAATCGATTCTCTGGCCCAAACCGTTGCTATGACTCTGAGATATTATCGATATGGTTTTGCAAAGAGCGTTCCATACAATAAGTCCATAGATATTCTCAAAGTGCAAAATATTTCCTGAACTTGAATTGCTTGATTGTTTCGATTGAGTACGGCGAGGGACGGCACTATCGCTACTCGGGATATCGAGAAGTTTATCCTTGAAGTTTCGAGGACGAAACTTTTTGTTGGTTGGTAAGTATGTAACACCCCGCTCCGCGCCGGCGTTATGTATCAAGGTGAGTGGGCAGAACTTCGTTCTCTGATTCTTGCACGCCTTAATAATAACCTGAGTTTTTGCTTGCAATGTTTTCTTAAGAGAATGATAGAACCTGCCTTGCATGTTAATGAACGAACTTACCTAGCTGTCTTTGAAACAAAGTCTGCTTAACGAGAATCCTGATCGCCTGCTTAGAGTGCATGAACATGTTCACTATCGTCTATGCTTCGAGAGAACCATACTGTGCCTGAATGTGTTCAAGGGATAAGTCGAATTTGCCCCACAACAAGGATTTGCGTTATGATGGTTCGTCTCGTCTGCATACTAGAGTTTATTTGATAGTGATCCATGCATTCGCACGCGGTCGGACAATGGTTTTTGGTGCAGAGCTGAACTGCATGTGTCCCGGCTGCTACAGAGATAGTGGAAAGCAACCATGAGTCACAGCTGCCATTAGCATCAGATAAAAGAGTCATTGGTATGCTGGACTAACCGCTGCCGATCCTGAGATACTCGGGGACCGCCTTGCATATAGCTAAGTCATTGTGTTGGCTTGGATAGTGACTGCCCCTAAGAATGTGCATCGTGTGTCTAGCTATGCATCAGGCCCTCGAGTCGCACGAGACACGCTGCGCACACCCTGAACATGAACGATTTGCTTGCTGCATATTCAATATGAAACTCTGTTTCCAAACATGTTTCTAAACAAGTAAATCGACTCTGCTAGAACTGCATGAAACGAACCTAGGTAAAACTAGAAAGATCACTAGTAATATAATGTTTTATAACATGATTACTTAGTGCCTGTTTGAGTGAATGCTTGTTCTGTTCAGTTGATTTATCTCACCAGTACTTGTATAAAGTGCTGACCCACCAACAGTTTACTTGTTCGCAGGTACTGGATCGTCCGAGGAAGCGATAGGCGTGCCACAGTCCCGAAGACCCGGAATCCTGGTTTCGATTGTTGCCCCAAGAATGCTATCGTATAAGGGGGCATAATGTATGGAACGAACGTGTGCCTTTGCTAAAGGAAACCCAAGTTGCCTCGATTGTCCCGAACACTCAGTTGGCTAATGCATTGCATTGCAACAAGTCCCTTTCCGCTGCTTACTCGATTGATGCGATGATAGCCAACTCTCAACTTAAACGATTGGCCTTGTACGAGCGCAACCCCAGGCCCGTGCGGCATCACGTCCCCCGAAAGCTCGAACGGGCCATTCGCTTGGCTCCCTTCCTCCCTCGCACTCGCGGGACGGGCGCGGTGATTCGCGTCCGGCGCGCCGAGGCACGGTGATACGTGTCCGGTTCGTTAATTCCCGGCCGCACGGGACGGGGCAGGGCGGAGCGGCGGCCCGGGCGGGTCCGGGGCGTGACAGAATGGTATCAGAGCGGAATCGATTCTCTGGCCCAAACCGTTGCTATGACTCTGAGATATTATCGATATGGTTTTGCAAAGAGCGTTCCATACAATAAGTCCATAGATATTCTCAAAGTGCAAAATGTTTCCTGAACTTGAATTGCTTGATTGTTTCGATTGAGTACGGCGAGGGACGGCACTATCGCTACTCGGAATATCGAGAAGTTTATCCTTGAAGTTTCGAGGACGAAACTTTTTGTTGGTTGGTAAGTATGTAATGCCCCACTCCGCGCCGGCGTTATGTATCAAGGTGAGTGGGCAGAACTTCGTTCTCTGATTCTTGTACGCCTTAATAATAACCTGAGTTTTTGCTTGCAATGTTTTCTTAAGAGAATGATAGAACCTGCCTTGCATGTTAATGAACGAACTCACCTAGCTGTCTTTGAAACAAAGTCTGCTTAAGGAGAATCCTGATCGCCTGCTTAGAGTGCATGAACATGTTCACTATCGTCTATGCTTCGAGAGAACCATACTGTGCCTGAATGTGTTCAAGGGATAAGTCGGATTTGCCCCACAACAAGGATTTGCGTTATGATGGTTCGTCTCGTCTGCATACTAGAGTTTATTTGATAGTGATCCATGCATTCGCACGCGGTCGGACAATGACTTTTGGTGCAGAGCTGAACTGCATGTGTCCCGGCTGCTACAGAGATAGTGGAAAGCAACCATGAGTCACAGCTGCCATTAGCATCAGATAAAAGAGTCATTGGTATGCTGGACTAACCGCTGCCGATCCTGAGATACTCGGGGACCGCCTTGCATATAGCTAAGTCATTGTGTTGGCTTGGATAGTGACTGCCCCTAAGAATGTGCATCGTGTGTCTAGCTATGCATCAGACCCTCGAGTCGCACGAGACACGCTGCGCACACCCTGAACATGAACGGTTTGCTTGCTGCATATTCAATATGAAACTCTGTTTCCAAACATGTTTCTAAACAAGTAAATCGACTCTGCTAGAACTGCATGAAACGAACCTAGGTAAAACTAGAAAGATCACTAGTAATGTAATATTTTATAACATGATTACTTAGTGCCTGTTTGAGTGAATGCTTGTTCTGTTCAGTTGATTTATCTCACCAGTACTTGTATAAAGTGCTGACCCACCAACAGTTTACTTGTTCGCAGGTACTGGATCGTCCGAGGAAGCGATAGGCGTGCCACAGTCCCGAAGACCCGGAATCCTGGTTTCGATTGTTGCCCCGAGAATGCTATCGTATAAGGGGGCATAATGTATGGAACGAACGTGTGCCTTTGCTAAAGGAAACCCAAGTTGCCTCGATTGTCCCGAACACTCAGTTGGCTAATGCATTATATTGCAACAAGTCCCTTTCCGCTGCTTACTCGATTGATGCGATGATAGCCAACTCTCAACTTAAACGATTGGCCTTGCACGGGCGCAACCCCAGGCCCGTGCGGCATCACGTCCCCCGAAAGCTCGAACGGGCCATTCGCTTGGCTCCCTTCCTCCCTCGCACACGCGGGACGGGCGCGGTGATTCGCGTCCGGCGCGCCGAGGCACGGTGATACGTGTCCGGTTCGTTAATTCCCGGCCGCACGGGGCGGGGCAGGGCGGAGCGGCGGCCCGGGCGGGTCTGGGGCGTGACACTACCCACGTACGAATGATCTTCTGAATCGGCGTGTGACGCGTGTCCCATTATGAGGTAATACGTATAACTGCTCGTTGAAGATCACGGCATGCAAGCCACGTAGATAACTACCCCTTGCGTAGAGATGGTTGGCATAAAGGCCAAATAACTATCTCATAGGCGTAAAAGCCAAATAGCTGTTCTGTTGGCGTAAAAGCCGAGTAGCTGTCATGTTGGCATAGAAGCCAAGCAGGCGTAGAAGCCAAGTAGGCGTAGAAGCCAAGTAGATGTAGAAACCAAGTAAGCGTAGAAGCCGAGTAGCTGTCATGTTGGCGTAGAAGCCAAGTAGGCATAGAAGCCAAGTAGGTGTAGAAACCAAGTAAGCGTAGAAGCTGAGTAGTTGTCATGTTGGCGTAGAAGCCAAGTAGGCGTAGAAGCCTGATGCTGCATGGATAGGTAGCCAGCGTAAAGATAGCCGATCATCCTTCCTTGACTGAGGTCTTGAGCGTATTCTGGGCCAAATGCCTTATCACGCACCATTGCAAATATAGCCTGAGTTGGCGTATTCCGAGGAGATAGCATACGGCGTACTCCTATAGTTGAAAATAGCCAGGTCGGCGTATTTCAAGGAGATAGCGTACAACGTGCTCCTATAGCTAAAAATAGTCTGATGGCATAATATACAGAGGTGATGATGTGGACATATTAGCCATAATTATGGCACACCCAGTCATTAAAAGTATAACCAAATCTCGTGCATTAAATGCAGAGATCTGCCTCCATCACGCGCATTAACTGCAGAGACGTGCCTCGAGTTCTGTATGAAGGGTAGCTTTTGACGTGGTGGTTGGTTTCGTCTCATCTTGAGCGTAAAAGCTCATGTCTGCCTGTGTAAAACTAGGCAGCGTTGTCACCACCCCATTTCCAGAGCCGGATATTTTTTTATATTTTAATTTGGTTAATTGTGTATTATTTATATTTAATTGTATTTATATTTAATTAATGATTGTATTATTTTTATATTGATTATTTTAGGATTTTGGCTAGCCTGGACCCATGTCAGACCCTAGTGGACCCATGTCCGACCCAACCCACACCCTTGTGAGACCTATTTTTGGGTTTAGAATATTTATTATATTTTTAGTGGGTTAGTTGGAGAGATTGTGAGTTAGTTTGAGTACTTTTGGAACCCGAAACCCAAAACCCAAGTTAGGAGAGGGCTTTTTGGACTTTTGGACATTATTATAACCCTTCTTCATGCCTTGGCCGACCCTATTCCCCTCATTCCCAGACCCGCACAGCAGCCCCCTCCCCATTCTTCACTTCTTCTTCTTCTTCTTCTTCTTCTTCTTCTTCTTCTTCTTCTCCACTCTTCCCTCCTTCCTTTCTCCTTTCCACTTCCAAACAAGTAAGTTTGCTCATTTTTCTTCCTTCCTCCTTCCATTTATTCTACTTATGTGAACCCTAACCCTACATTTTCTCCTAACCTAGGTGGGTAGAGCTTAGATTTGGTGTTAGAGTTTGGATTGGGAGCTTGGAAGCTAGTTGTGGTGGATTTGGAGCTTTTTGGAGACTTTGGCTTGGGATTCCAACTCCCAAGAGGTAAACCCTGATTCCCCCTTATAATTACTCTTATATAGTGTAATTAATAGTTTAGAACCTTCCTAGACCCTAAGCCTACCCGTGGGAGGAAGTTGGAACTAATTTGGTAGAGTTTGGAGACTTTAACACTAGGTTTTGTGTCAATTTCGGGTGGAATCCGAAATTGGCCCAATTTTGGGTGATGCCCTAGGTTAGACGGACCTAGGTAGATGTTGTCGGGTGTCTAGAGGGTTAGTGCGTGTCTCCGTTCGGACACGGAAAGCCGTGTCGCGGAGAAACGGGCGTTTCGGGCGAATTTGGGGTTTTCGTCATCGTCGGTTCTAAGTGCGTGCGCGTTTTCGCTACGGGCCTAGAATCGACGGGATAGCATTTTTTTTAGGATCTAGACATCGTTTAGAACCCGTGGGTAAATTTTGGGCTTATTCCGAGTTGGTTTGGTGTGTGTTTCAGGAGGTTTTCCGAACCGCACACCGCGTGTTCGTCGAAATGACCGAACGGCCATTTCGACGTGGTTTCGTAATTTCGGGCTTGTGCGCGCGTTGGATTAGCTTCGGGGAGTGTGTGCTAGAGTTCTCGGATTATATTTTATATATATTTATGTGTTTGTGCGTGTAGGGGTCGTTGGGCGCGTGTTGGTGGAGTGTTGTGTGCGTTGTTGTGTGTTGTGTTTATATAGGTATATATGTATATATATATATTTGTGTGTGTGTTTCTATATATATATATATTTGTATGTGTGTTTATATATATGTTTTTGTGTGTGTAGTTGTGTGTGTGTTAGTAGATATGTTAGTGTGTGTGTATATATATATATATATAGACTTAGACTTGTGTGTGTATATATATATATATATATATATATATATATATATATATATATATATATATATATATATATATATATATATATATATGTGTGTGTGTGTGTGTGTGTGGGCGTGTCTGTGTGTGTGCGTGTGGCTGTGTGCGTCGCAGCGAGGCATGCAACGTAGCGGGGATGCTGTGCTATGCACAGCAGCAGCAGCAGCAGCAGGAACATGAACAGCAGCAGCAGCAACATCCCCCCTGCAGCGCGTAGCAGCGTGTAGCGGCGCCAGTAGCAGCTAGGAGAGAGTTGGATAGATAGATGGATTGATAGATTGATAATTAGATAGATAGATAGATACATAGGTAAGTAGATATCTAGATATAAATAGATAGATAGATTTATGGATAGATAGATATCTAGATACTAGATAGATAGTTAGATGGATACATAGATAGATAATAGATGGATAGTTAGATAGATAGATAGGTAGTTGATATCTAGATATTAATAGATAGGTATCTAGTTAGATAGATAGTTAGATAGATACTAGATAGTTAGATAGTTAGTTAAATATATAGATAGATATATATCTAGATAGATATCTAGGTATATAAATAGATATACATAGATAGATATATAGATAGATAGATAAGATATAGATTGATAGATAGATAGGTATATAGCTAGATAGATGCATATATAGCTATGTATATATATTTGTGAATTTGGAGATAGATATAAGGTATATGTGTATATGTGTGTATGTGAGATATATATATATATATATATATATATATATATATATATATATATATATATATATATATATATATATATATATATATATATATATATATATATAGGTATATGCATATATGTATTAGATATATATATTTTAGCCTAGATTATAGCTAGATATATATGTTTATGCATAGTTAGTTAGCTAGAGGGATAGTAGGGTTGAGTATAAAGAGGTATCTCAATACCTTGAGATACCAAGGTATTGAGTTTCGAGCGGAGTTTTTGAGCAATTGCCTAGGTTTGAGTTTAGAGATAGGTTTTTATGTATATGTGTATATATTTACGCATGCTAGCATAGGTTTTAGCGGGTATAGGCGGGGCGTATAGCGTAGGGTGAGGTATCGGATATCGAGGGTATCCCGATATCTCAATGAGGCGAGTTTGAGGGTTTATTAGCCTAATGACCTAGTTTTGGCCTAGAATTTTAGGGGCACCCTAGATTGACCTAGAGTTGACCGTAGTTGACCCGGTTGACTGCCAAAGTCAACTTTTGACCTAGATTTGACCTAGAGTTGACTTTTTTGACCCAGAGTTGACCTTTTGACCCGGATTTTACCGGTTTGACCCGTTTGACCTAGAACGACCCTAGAAGCCTATTTTTAGTTATTTTATATCTGTTTAACTTATTAGAAACCTGTTTAACCTTATTTTTCGCAATAGGTCCTTGCGACACCGGTTCGGATCGCCAGTTGCTCAGGACGTCAAGCGAGTACATTCTCTGATAGTTTTTATTATCTGATAATTATTATGATTCAGCTTCTAGTATAGTATCATCTGATTATTCTGGCACAACACGGGACACTGACTGGTATTTCTGGATTCATTTACTTGTGACACATATATTTTATGTTTCTGGCCTCTGTTCTGGAATCACTACTGGCATCACCTACAGACATTACTACAGGCATCACTCATGTTTCAGGCTGGACTCATCTTGATTTATGTGTCGGGTCTTGGATTCACTTGTACTAGTCGGGGCGGGGAAATACTCGAGTAGACATGTAAACATTCCCATCTGGAATCATCAGGAATCACTCCCTCTGGTCTAATCTGAAATGATAGCAGCCGCGCACCCAGTGCGCGGTGAGCCGTACTTACCCCTAGCCGTTTGCATGTCGAAACAAGTATTTCAAAGACACCGAGTTCATTCTTTATAGTCTGGACTCTCTTGCATTCTTGCTGGTCTCACTTACATGTTTCTGGACTTGATCCACTACATGTATTTCATGCTGGACTCACTATACGTTCATGTGCACGAACTTACTCTTAGTTTAGATTCTTGCATCTTACAGTTATTGCTATATTGTTTCTGATATCCATGCATCTTTATCTTTATGCACCAGTGATATGTATATTTCCTTGTTCCTTACTTTATTTCATTCTTCTTGCTACTTGCTATAACTGTTTTATAGTTTTTATCATTTAAATGGAACTGCTGTTAGAGGTGTACTTGCTCCAGTCCTGACTGGACATATTTTTCTAGAGTATCCGGAGGAGTGGTGTTCGACGTTTTATGGACCTGAGCCTGTCGATGGTGCAGACAGGGACCCTCTAGTTTAGGGGTAATTTTTGGGTTGGTAGCCGGGATCACTAGGACCTTGTTATTGTTTTTATTAGCTTTTAGCACCGGATTTGTCTCCGGTTTTGGATTGAGTCCTTGTATTGTATTTGATTTTGGATGACGTATTATTATTATTGATGTTGTGGTTGTTGTAGTAGTTGTTGGTTAGACTTTATAGTTGTTAGCCTTCTGTGCTATCTTATCGTGCTTAGATTCGTGATTGAGTACTTGTAATTATCATTATGATATTGCTCCTCCATTTGGAGTTGAGATCTTGACAGGTTTATATTGATTGTGTGAGATTGATAGTTTGACCTAGACAGCGTTCTACCGCCGATGCTGCGGCGTAGGCTGGATGTACCCACGACTCATGCCCGATTTTTCGGGTGCGGGTCATGACACATTTTTGGTGGCGGCCCATACAGGTCTCGATTCGCAATTAGTGTGATGTCGTGGTGGTACAACAACTTAGTTGTACTGCTGTGAGCCTGCTATAGGATCTAGGATCTAGGATGAGAGTGTACTCAATCACGACTAGGAATAATTCTAATCTAATTATTCTGAAATTTTTTCTTTTGAAATATTACTGTCCTTCTTTGATGATATCGTATCTTGCACCGTATTGACTTCTTTTGATATGTGTTCAGGATGCCTCCGAAGATACGATCTCGTCATACCGTTCCAGCAGTTGCTACTGAGAGGTCTGCTACCTCTCGTCCAGCTCGTATTCAGGCAGCTGCTACCGCTCCACTCACCACTCCTGCGGTCGAGGGAGCATCTGCTTCTCTCGGGGATCCTCCTTCACCTATCGATCCGAGGACTACCCCAGTCATTCCTGTGGTTCCTCCACCACTTACTGCTCCAGTAGATGCCGCACAGTTGTTTGCGTTCTTCAGGAAGATGATGGACGCGCAGCACCGTTAGGTGGATGTGATGAGGCTGGGCATTGAGAATGCCCACCAGGTGGCCATGACGACAGTGGACAGGGTGGCATAGATTCAGCCACAGTCAGATCAGATTCAGCGTCCGAGGCCAGGCAGTATCATTGACTTCCAGAGGATGCAGCCCAAGGAGTTCCGGGGTACTGAAGGGATCCTGTACGTGGATGACTGGATTGAGCAGATCGAGGGGATCTTCAGGATGGCACAGATTCCAGACAGCATGTAGATAGAGGCGGCGGGCAGTCAGATGTTTGACCTCGCTTTGATATGGTATCGTACAGATACGAGGATTATGGCGCCAGGGCTTACTTGGGAGGCTTTTAAGAGGCTTTTTAAGGAGAAGTTTTTCCCAGATGTGGCGCTCAGTGCTTTGGAGAGCCAGTTCGAGGCACTCGTCCAGGGGAGCATTATGGTGGACGAGTACGCAGCGGAGTTCTGCCGTCTGGGCAGATTTGTAGAGGGCTTGAGTGAGACAACAAAGGCGAGGAAGTTTCGTAAGGACTTGGTCATGGCGGTCAAGTCATTGACTAGGAGCGACCGCGAGGCGACTTTCGAGCAGATAGTAGGAGATGCTCAGAGGGCAGAGGATGACTTAGAGCTCAAGTCCAAGAGAGGTAGGGATGATTCAGGCAGTGCGAGTGGTAGTGCAGGACCAGCTAAGCATCCCTATGTGCAGAAGGCAGCACTGCAGGGTCAGGATCAGAGGGTGCCCACTTGTGCCTACTGCAGGAAGGCAGGACACACTTGGGATGTTTGTAGGAGTAGGTTGAAGGTGTGTTTGTTCTGTGGATCCGCTGCTTACCAGATTCGAGATTGTCCCACTGTACCTCTATTTGGTGGAGCACAGGATCAGAGAGTTGGAGCTAGGCCACCTGGGGCACAGCATCATGTCCCGCACCAGCAGAGGGATACACCCCAGCAGGGCAGGGCTTATGCGTTGACGATCGAGGAGGCCGATGCTACGGGTGTCGGGTTAGCAGGTCTGTCTCTTTGTTCTTCTTCATGTCCTTTTCTATTCCTTGTGGTGTGCTCCATTAGTACCTGTTAGACTTTTTTTTGTGTTGTGGTAGATAGTGTAGTGACCCTGATTGAGACTGTGATAACACGACCAGTAGGACCATAATCTTGCATGTTGTTTAAGTAGAATTTCTTGACTGTGATTGTTGGGGGTTTGACCTAGAGGGAGTGTGATTGACTTTAAATTTCGAGGACGAAATTTTCTAAGGAGGATAGGCTTGTCACCACCCCATTTCCAGAGCCGAATATTTTTTATTTTAATTTGGTTAATTGTGTATTATTTATATTTAATTATATTTATATTTAATTAATGATTGTATTATTTTTATATTGATTGTTTTAGGGTTTTGGCTAGCCTGGACCCATGTCAGACCCTAGTGGACCCATGTCCGACCCAACCCACACCCTTGTGAGACCTATTTTTGGGTTTAGAATATTTATTATATTTTTAGTGGGTTAGTTGGAGAGATTGGGAGTTAGTTTGAGTACTTTTGGAATCCAAAACCCAAGTTAGGAGAGGGCTTTTTGGACTTTTGGACATTATTGTAACCCTTCTTCATGCCTTGGCCGACCCTATTCCCCTTATACCCAGACCCGCACAGCAGCCCCCTCCCCATTCTTCACTTCTTCTTCTTCTTCTTCTTCTTCTTCTTCTTCTTCTCCACTCTTCCCTCCTTCTTCCTTTCTCCTTCCCACTTCCAAACAAGTAAGTTTGCTCATTTTTCTTCCTTCCTTCTTCCATTTCTTCTACTTATGTGAACCCTAACCCTACATTTTTCCCTAACTTAGGTGGGTAGAGCTTAGATTTGGTGTTGGAGCTTGGATTGGGAGCTTGGAAGCTAGTTGTGGTGGATTTGGAGCTTTTTGGAGACTTTGGCTTGGGATTCCAACTCCCAAGAGGTAAACCCTAATTTTCTCCCTTGTAATTACTCTTATATAGTGTAATTAATAGTTTAGAACCTTCCTAGACCCTAAGCCTACCCGTGGGAGGAAGTTGGAACTAGTTTGGTAGAGTTTGGAAACTTTAACACTAGGTTTTGTGTCAATTTCGGGTGGAATCCAAAATTGGCCCAATTTTGGGTGATGTCCTAGGTTAGAAGGACCTAGGTAGACGTTGTCGGGTGTCTAGAGGGTTAGTGCGTATCTCCGTTCGGACACGAAAAGCCGTGTCGCGGAGAAACGGGCGTTTCGGGCGAATTTAGAATTTTCGTCGTCGTCGGTTCTAAGTGCGTGCGCGTTTTTGCCATGGGCCTAGAATCGACGGGTAGTATTTTTTCTAGTATCTAGACATCGTTTAGAACCCGTGGATAATTTTTGGGCCGATTCCGAGTTGGTTTGGTGTGCGTTTCAGGAGGTTTTCCGAACCGCACACCGCGTGTTCGTCGAAATGACCGAACGGCCATTTTGGCGTGGTTTCGTAGTTTCGGGCTTGTGTGCGCATTGGATTAGCTTCGGGGAGTGTGTGCTAGAGTTCTCGGATTATATTTTATATATATTTATGTGTTTGTGCGTGTAGGGGTCGTTGTGCGCGTGTTGGTGGAGTATTGTGTGCGTTGTTGTGTGTTGTGTGTGTTGTGTTTATATAGGTATATATGTATATATATATATTTGTGTGTGTGTTTCTATATATATATATATTTGTATGTGTGTTTATATATATGTTTTTGTGTGTGTAGTTGTGTGTGTGTTAGTAGATATGTTAGTGTGTGTGTATATATATATATATATATATAGACTTGTGTGTATATATATATATATATGTATGTATATATATATATATATATGTGTGGGCGTGTCTGTGTGTGTGCGAGTGGCTGTGCGCGTCGCAGCGATGCGTGCAGCGCAGCGGGGCTGCTGTGCTGTGCACAGCAGCAGCAGCAGCATGAACAGCAGCAACAACAACAGCATCCCCCCTGCAGCACGTAGCAGCGTGTAGCGGCGCCAGTAGCAGCTAGGAGAGAGTTGGATAGATAGATGGATTGATAGATTGATAATTAGATAGATAGATAGATAGATAAATAGATACATAGGTAAGTAGATAGCTAGATATAAATAGATAGATAGATTTATGGATAGATAGATATCTAGATACTAGATAGATAGTTAGATGGATACATAGATAGATAATAGATGGATAGTTAGATAGATAGATAGGTAGTTAATATCTAGATATAAATAGATAGGTATCTAGTTAGATAGATAGTTAGATAGATAGATACTAGATAGTTAGATAGTTAGTTAAATATATAGATAGATATATATCTAGATAGATATCTAGGTATATAAATAGATATACATAGATAGATACATAGCTAGATAGATAATATATAGATTGATAGATAGATAGGTATATAGCTAGATAGATGCATATATAGCTATGTATATATATTTGTGAGTTTGGAGATAGATATAAGGTATATGTGTATATGTGTGTATATATAAATATAAATATATATATATATATATATAAATATAAATATAAATATAAATATAAATATATATATATATATATATATATATATATATATATATATATATATATATATATATATATATATATATATATATATATATATATATATATATATACCTAGGTATATGCATATATGTATTAGATATATATATTTTAGCCTAGATTATAGCTAGATATATATGTTTATGCATAGTTAGTTAGCTAGAGGGGTAGTAGGGTTGAGTTTAGAGAGGTATCTCAATACCTTGAGATATCAAGGTATCTCAATACCTTGAGATATCCAAGGTATTGAGTTTCGAGCGAGGTTTTTGAGCAATTGCCTAGGTTTGATTTTAGAGATAGGTTTTTATGTATATGTGTATATATTTACGCGTGCTAGCATAGATTTTAGCGGGTATAGACGGGGCATATAGCGTAGGGTGAGGTATTGGATACCGAGGGTATCCCGGTATCTCAAGGAGGCGAGTTTGAGGGTTTATTAGCCTAATGACCTAGTTTTGGCCTAGAATTTTAGGGGCACCCTAGTTTGACCTAGAGTTGACCGTAGTTGACCCAGTTGACCGCCAAAGTCAACTTTTGACCTAGATTTGACCTAGAGTTGACTTTTTGGACCCATAGTTGACCTTTTGACCCAGATTTCACCGGTTTGACCCGTTTGACCTAGAACGACCCTAGAAGCCTATTTTTAGTTATTTTATATCTGTTTAACTCATTAGAAACCTGTTTAACCTTGCTTTTCGTAATCGGTCCTTGTGATACCGGTTCGGATCGCCAGTTGCTCAGGATGTCAGGCGAGTACATTCTCTGATAGTTTTCATTATCTGATGATTATTATGATTCAGCTTCTAGTATAGTATCATCTGATTTTTCTGGCACAACACGGGACACTGACTGGTATTTCTGGATTCATTTACTTGTGACACGTATATTTTATATTTTTGGCCTCTATTTTGGAATCACTACTGACATCAACTACAGGCATTACTACAGGCATCACTCATATTTCAGGCTGGACTCATCTTGATTTACGTATCAGGTCTTGGATTCACTTGTACTAGTCGGGGCGAGAAAATACTCGAGTAGACATATAAATATTCCCATCTAGAATCATCAGGAATCACTCCCTCTGGTCTAATCTGGAATGATAGCAGCCGCGCACCCAGTGCGCGGTGAGCCGTACTTACCCATAGCCGTTTACATGTCGAAACAAGTATTTCAAAGACACCGAGTTCATTCTTTATAGTCTGGACTCATGTAAACTCCCTCACCCAAAATAGGTATTTGTGTATATTTTATATTATTATATTTATTATAGATGTTGAATTTATTTAGAGTATTCTCTTAGTTAATTAGAAAATAATTTTTTCTTTAGTATATTTACTTATATAAATATTCATTTAGAATTATTTTAGGTTATTTTAGATTTTTGGAGATTTTTCTAGAATTTTTGGTAATTAAAACTTAGAAAACATAAATTTCTAGGACTTCTATGATTTACTATACGACCATACTTGCATGTCGTTCCTACCAAATATTTATTTTAGTTTAAAATATTTAATTATATTTTTTTGTAATTTATTTAGAATTTTAAGAAATTTATTTAGATTTTAAAATTATTTAGGATTTATTTGGATTTATATAGTCTTAATATTAGATAGATGCTAATTTAGTGTTAATAGATATTAATAAAATTTTATAAATTATTTGTATTATCTTTAATTATATTTAAGATTATAAATTATTGAGATAAATTCAAACTCTATTTTAAATTAATTCAAATCCTGAACCTACTAGGAAATCAACTTCATGCATATCCTATCCTTATTTAAATTTATCATAATCCTATCCAAATTAACCAATCCTAGTCCTATTTAATTAAGTAGTGTCCACCATTATAAATACCTCATCCTTCATATTTTTCTTCCCCAAATTCCTCTCTTTTTCGTCCAAAAAAATAGTCAAAATTCGTCATAAATTCAGCCTCATTTTCCACTAGTTATGACGAATTAAAAAGACGATATCTCCTAGCTCCGGACTCCAAACATGCTCCAGTTTTTTGTTAGAACGATAATGAGGTTAGCTTTCTGATTATATAAATTGTTTTTCTAAATTATGAGTATTAAATTCTGTAAAATTCGTAGAGCACAGCATGTCCAAAAATAGACGTGTTTCGATGTTTTCGTGATTCCGGGAGAACCAGGAGTCAGAATCATGAACCGTTTAAAGTTTCGGAAAGCTAATGTCGAGATCATCGACATAAATTTTTTCCAGAATTTAATTCGAATTATTTACATACTGTTAATTCTGTAGAACTTCTAGGTTAGAATTTAACCATCGGTGCACAATAAAAAATTTGTATGTGCCATAATTTTCAAACGAATTTGAATTCGGACGAGCCGTAAATTCTAGCATATTTTTGACGCTGAAATCCATAGAAAATCATGCATGAAAGTTGAGTTTGTGTCGGTTAACTTTTTGGTCAACAGATCGCCTCGATTTGCGTGCCATGAGACTCGAGTTGATAAAATTCAGTTTTTTTGGACAAAATTTAGGAATTAACATAAAAATAAGAATAATAAGATTAAAATAGGATTTTAGAGTAATTATTCTAGAATTAAATAAATTAAAATAAATTATCTTTTGACGTGATAAATTTGTAATACATAGGCTATTTGGACTGTGACTTGGACTCTGATTCATACCAGCAGCAGGACCCCAGGCAAGATACCTTGCCAAATTGTTACAGTACTTTTGCATGCTATTTATATTTCTTTATATTTATTGCATTTCTGTTTATTCTTGCATGTGTAGTTTTTTTCCAGTCATTACTATATATTAGATATGTTGACACACACTTGACACTTAGTATCATAGAGGACAATCATTAGGCGTATGGGCTTTAACCACTCTGATAACACCGTAGTCACTAGCACGCACTATGGTGGGTCGTGTCCGATGGTCGCTACCCCCGAGGTATGTCGATTGATGGAGTCCGAGGGTCGCTACCCCCGAGGTATGCCGGCTGATGATGTTCATGGACGAGTGCATGAGTTGTGAGGCTTAGATCGAGTAGACTACCCTTGCCCATACGTCGAAAAGTTGTCCTCATTTGCATTCATATAGATTGTCTTGTACAGCGTACTTATTTATTTTCAAACCATATGCATGTTTACTGTATTCAAATTGGCTCGTATTTTCTGTATCTTGTTACGTCCCTCTGAGGACCTGGTCCGCTGCCAGGTGTATCTTTTCTTGAGTATTTGCAGGAGCGCAGAATTGGATGGTTACATGTGATCCGAGGATGTCTTCTCTTCGAGCTGTGATGGATAGTTGGTATTCTTATATTGTGTTGTGGTGTTGTACTCATATTGTATTTGCTCTTATATTCGAGTTGGTAGTGGATTTGTTTTCATCCAACTATCATCCTAGATACTTCTTATTGAGATCTAGTTTCATAGATACTGGTTATTTATTTCTATATGATTTTGGTGGATGAGATTTAGATTTTACCCTGTGACTTGTATTACATTTATACCACTTGTGGATTTTATATTCATACTACAGCGTACATATGGATTTGGTTTTCATATATTGGAGTTGCCATATCCATGCGGCTGGCATGCTTACGTGTCCTAGTCCTACGTATTTTTGCGACTGGGGCGTGACATGTTTTTGTGGTGGCCCATGCAGGTCGAGAGCATATTGTCTCGGTTACGTTATTGTACCGAACAAGCCTGCACCTAGGACTAGAGTATAGGATCTCATCCACAATTGACTATGATTTATCTTCCTCCTATCTGTTCTATTTGAACAATTGTATCTTGCTTGATTCCTGTACTTCCCTAATAATTCTTTGAGTATAGCATTCTGCTAGAATATAGGAACCCCTGTTATTAGGATGATAATTAGAGTAGCACACCTATTAAGAATACAACGAGAATGTAGACACCACTAAGTTTAGAATATCTAGTGAACCCTAGAATTCCGTAGCTATAGATTGGTTTACCATTACCCCTGATATATTATGAAGACTGGAGGGTAGTATAGACACTACTAGAGTAGTTAGAAGTTTTACCATAATGTTTGACACCTAGTATCACATAGTCTTTTGACCTATTAATGGAGTGTGATTGAACAACATTAATTGTATGCTAGCTTAGGAGACAGTGTTTATTCAGACAATAGAATTTAGAGGTCCTTGCCCCCATTTGGTCGACTAGCGACACAGACAAGGAGGTTGTATTATAACTATAGAGATTTGTAGAGTCTTTATTATTATTGCTTATTCTATTTTTTTTGTTTTGTTTTTGTGAACTTGAATTGACTTGTACCTCCTTTCATCATCATCTAGCGTACCTATAATTGTTGTACCACATTGACTTATGCCGCTATTATAGCCTAGTTTTGCAAGCTTATTCTTTCATCAAGCTTGTTCACTATATATGTATTAGTGGATGCATATATTAATACATTTCAGAATCAGTGTACTACGGTCTGATCAACCATAGTGCGCGTGGTTCGCCCTTCGTATAACTACTTTACGTGGATTAAGATATCTAGTAATTAGTAGATGAATGCACTTGCCCTCTAGATATGTCTAAGCATATCGTATCCGTTACATAACTGTACCGATGCGAGCATGTGGATAGGCATTACCAAAATAGGACTTCAATCCACAACTGCTTTGACAATTCCTATTTGAATTCTTTAAACGTCTTGATCCCGATACTTCTATTCTATTACCTCGCCCTTGAACTCTTTATTATTGATCTTCGTCTTCCCTTATTTCGGAAAGACGAAACCTCATGCTTGGTATAAGTTTGATACACAGAGAGTACTAGATATACCCCATAGGCCGATCACATACTTGAAGATTATTCTTTCGTAATTAAGGACATATCATAAATGATATAATCGGCGTTGAAGTTTTGAGGATTGAATGACATGAGTAAATAAATTAAGGAATATTTTTTTTAAAGTATATAGCCTTCTGTGATAGATTGATAAATTCTAAGTTGGGTAGCAGTGCATTGGCAGAGAGGAATTTTTTTTAGATTGTGATCGAGTAAGATTAGATTGGGAGAGGTTCAAGCCATTCAATTTTGAGAATTTTAGAAGAATGACTAAGATGATGAGGATTAATGAATTTTAAAAATCTTGATATTGAGGACCCAATATTTATACCTTAAGTACATAATTTAAATTTTGAGTATTGAAGGTAAAATTATCAATTTGAATTTGAAGGATAAATATATAATTTCAGACTTGAACATTGGTGGACTGCAATTAAATTATTTTTCAATTTGATGATTTAAATTAAGAATTAAAATTTGATGGTTGGACTACCTATTTGAAATATTGAGGATGTGAATGGAATTTAAAAAGTTGAAGAATACAAAAAAAAAAAAATTTATAAGTGAAAATAGGAATAATATTGGACTCGAATTACTTCTAGAGGAGATTATGATACTTGGAGATCGTGAGGTAAAATTTGATATGGGTTATTTAAATCTTGAAGATATTATATGGATTCAATTTAAATTTGGATATTGATGAGTTGGAAAAGTGAGAAGAGATTACAATAGGTTGAATTTTGATTTAAACAATGATTATCTTAATTTTGAAATGATCGCGATAGATTTGAATATATTTTGTTATTTAAATTTTTGGAAGAGATTGCGATTGACGTACCTTATGTATGAATGTGAAGGATTTAACAAATTATGTCTTATTTTAATTTCGAGGACGAAATTGTTTTAAGTTGGGTAGATTGTAAACTCCCTCACCCAAAATAGGTATTTGTGTATATTTTATATTATTATATTTATTATAGATGTTGAATTTATTTAGAGTATTCTCTTAGTTAATTAGAAAATAATTTTTTCTTTAGTATATTTACTTATATAAATATTCATTTAGAATTATTTTAGGTTATTTTAGATTTTTGGAGATTTTTCTAGAATTTTTGGTAATTAAAACTTAGAAAACATAAATTTCTAGGACTTCTATGATTTACTATACGACCATACTTGCATGTCGTTCCTACCAAATATTTATTTTAGTTTAAAATATTTAATTATATTTTTTTGTAATTTATTTAGAATTTTAAGAAATTTATTTAGATTTTAAAATTATTTAGGATTTATTTGGATATATATAGTCTTAATATTAGATAGATGCTAATTTAGTGTTAATAGATATTAATAAGATTTTATAAATTATTTGTATTATCTTTAATTATATTTAAGATTATAAATTATTGAGATAAATTCAAACTCTATTTTAAATTAATTCAAATCCTGAACCTACTAGGAAATCAACTTCATGCATATCCTATCCTTATTTAAATTCATCATAATCCTATCCAAATTAACCAATCCTAGTCCTATTTAATTAAGTAGTGTCCACCATTATAAATACCTCATCCTTCATATTTTTCTTCCCCAAATTCCTCTCTTTTTCGTCCAAAAAAAAGTCAAAATTCGTCATAAATTCAGCCTCATTTTCCACTAGTTATGACGAATTAAAAAGACGATATCTCCTAGCTCCGGACTCCAAACACGCTCCAGTTTTTTGTTAGAACGATAATGAGGTTAGCTTTCTAATTATATAAATTGTTTTTCTAAATTATGAGTATTAAATTCTGTAAAATTCGTAGAGCACAGCATGTCCGAAAATAGACGTGTTTCGATATTTTCGTGATTCTGGGAGAACCAGGAGTCAGAATCATGAACCGTTTAAAGTTTCGGAAAGCTAATGTCGAGATCATCGACATACATTTTTTCCAGAATTTAATTCGAATTATTTACATACTGTTAATTCTGTAGAACTTCTAGGTTAGAATTTAACCATCGGTGCACAATACAAAATTTGTATGTGCCATAATTTCCAAACGAATTTGAATTCGGACGAGCCGTAAATTCTAGCATATTTTTGACGCTGAAATCCATAGGAAATCATGCATGAAAGTTGAGTTTGTGTCGGTTAACTTTTTGGTCAACAGATCGCCTCGATTTGCGTGCCATGAGACTCGAGTTGATAAAATTCAGTTTCTTTGGACAAAATTTAGGAATTAACATAAAAATAAGAATAATAAGATTAAAATAGGATTTTAGAGTAATTATTCTAGAATTAAATAAATTAAAATAAATTATCTTTTGACGTGATAAATTTGTAATACATAGGCTATTTGGACTGTGACTTGGACTCTGATTCATACCAGCAGCAGGACCCCAGGCAAGATACCTTGCCAAATTGTTATAGTACTTTTGCATGCTATTTATATTTCTTTATATTTATTGCATTTCTGTTTATTCTTGCATGTGTAGTTTTCTTTCAGTCATTACTATATATTAGATATGTTGACACACACTTGACACTTAGTATCATAGAGGACAATCATTAGGCGTATGGGCTTTAACCACTCTGGTAACACCGTAGTCACTAGCACGCACTATGGTGGGTCGTGTCCGATGGTCGCTACCCCCGAGGTATGTCGATTGATGGAGTCCGAGGGTCGCTACCCCCGAGGTATGCCGGCTGATGATGTTCATGGACGAGTGCATGAGTTGTGAGGCTTAGATCGAGTAGACTACCCTTGCCCATACGTCGAAAAGTTGTCCTCATTTGCATTCATATAGATTGTCTTGTACAGCGTACTTATTTATTTTCAAACCATATGCATGTTTACTGTATTCAAATTGGCTCGTATTTTCTGTATCTTGTTACGTCCCTCTGAGGACCTGGTCCGCTGCCAGGTGTATCTTTTCTTGAGTATTTGCAGGAGCGCAGAATTGGATGGTTACATGTGATCCGAGGATGTCTTCTCTTCGAGCTGTGATGGATAGTTGGTATTCTTATATTGTGTTGTGGTGTTGTACTCATATTGTATTTGCTCTTATATTCGAGTTGGTAGTGGATTTGTTTCCATCCAACTATCATCCTAGATACTTCTTATTGAGATCTAGTTTCATAGATACTGGTTATTTATTTCTATATGATTTTGGTGGATGAGATTTAGATTTTACCCTGTGACTTGTATTACATTTATACCACTTGCGGATTTTATATTCATACTACAGCGTACATATGGATTTGGTTTCCATATATTGGAGTTGCCATATCCATGCGGCTGGCATGCTTACGTGTCCTAGTCCTACATATTTTTGGGACTGGGGCGTGACAACTCACTTGCATTCTTGCTGGTCTCACTTACATATTTCTGGACTTGACCCACTACATGTATTTCATGCTGGACTCACTACACGTTCATGTGCACGGACTTACTCTTAGTTTAGATTCTTGCATCTTACAGTTATTGCTATCTTGTTTCTGATATCCATACATCTTTATCTTTATGCACCAGTGATATGTATATTTCCTTGTTCCTTACTTTATTTCATTCTTCTTGCTACTTGCTATAACTGTTTTATAGTTTTTATCATTTAAATAGAACTGCTGTTAGAGATGTACTTGCTCCAGTTCTGACTGAATATATTTTTCCAGAGTATCCGGAGGAGTGGTGTCCGACGTTTTATGGACCTGAGCCTGTCGATGGTGCAGACAGGGACCCTCTAGTTTAGGGGTTATTTCCGAGTTGGTAGCCGGGATCACTAGGACCTTGTTATTGTTTTTATTAGCTTTTAGCACCGGATTTGTCTCCGGTTTTGGATTGAGACCTTGTATTATATTTGATTTTGGATGACGTATTATTATTATTGATGTTGTGGTTGTTGTAGTAGTTGTTGTTGGTTAGACTTTATAGTTGTTAGCCTTCTGTGCTATCTTATCGTGCTTAGATTCGTGATTGAGTACTTGTGATTATCATTATGATATTGCTCTTCCGTTTGAAGTTGAGATCTTGACAGGTTTATATTGATTGTGTGAGATTGATAGTTTGACCTAGACAGCGTTCTACCGTCGATGCTGCGGCGTAGGCTGGACGTACCCACGGCTCATGCCCAATTTTTCGGATGCGGGTCGTGACAAGCGTATTCCTTGAATGCGTAAACAATGTCTTATATCAAGGGTTATGTCACTAAACGACAGTCTGGGACTCTGTGCCGAATCATCATTACAGCTGTCCTCTCGATCGCTGTACAGTACTCTTTGTCAGGAGTCAGGTTAACTACATGATCTGACAGGTTCATTCGAGGAATATGAAGAGTTCCTCGTACAACTTCCCGCTGCATTAAAAGCAGATAGGTTTTATGCCAAAGTGGCGATGTAACAACCTTTTTACGCTGAAGCAGTCTGGAAATACTGTATTACGCAGGTTGTTCTGGAGCTATATTTTACGCTGAATAGCGTTGAAGCTCTGCTGTACGCCAATGGCTTTGAAGTCATGTCTTACGCCACCCAGTGCTGGAGCTCTGTTTACGCGAGCTTCCTGTCTGTTGAGGGTTTTACGCGTATGATTCCCAGCATATTTTTTATGCTTCTACAAGACCCCCTTCAAAGTTTTCAAATTCCTCGTAATTTGAAATACTTTGAATGAAACATGAAACGGTCAAGTTTGACTCGTTCCGCGAAGCTGATTTCTCAGCAAATATTTAGAAATTTGTTGGGATTTGGTGTGATCTCCTCTGCCTATATAAAGGTGACTGAGTTAACCTATTTTTCCCATACTTTCTTCACCACACAGATATGGTTGCCGAGCTTCGTCGGGTCAACTTGAGGAAGAAGAAGATCATGTTCTTTCAGCATGTAAGGAGCCGTAAAAAGAGACGTCTTCGAGCAAATGTCCTCTGCAATGATGGATCATGGAAGGATATCATAGCTTCCTTTGATCGGGATGATCAACAATTTCATATGGCAATTCGTCAAGGAGAAAGGAAGGGTCGTATTGGACCACACAGCTTGCAAGCTGTATTCTCTCCCATCATGGCGCTGGACGAAGGCAGACAGCTTGGCCCTGTCTTCTAGTATTGAGTTGGGTCTGAACCTCCAACACAATTCCTAGGGCATGCCTGCCATGGCGTATGGAGGACGGGCTTGAATAATTTAGACAGGCCCAGTTGTGTATCCTTCCGCCATTCACCATTTTCTTGTTCATCGGCCGCAAAAGCCGATGAAGTACCGTAGAAGACGGAAAAAGATCTCCACCAATATGATAACCTGGCAGAACAGATTCTTGGTGTGATCTTAAATGAGAAACCCTTTGTAGAAAAATAATTTCCATCATATGTAATCATGAAGATGAAAAACCCTTTGTAGACTGGATTTATATTATATGTAATCATGATTAATAAAATTGTCGTCTTTTACGCATATGATGATTTGCCATATTTGCTATGAGAAAGTCTAAATATGTGCAGCTTCAGCACGTCTAAATATCTTTATGCCGACTCTGATAGAAGAGTATCTGATCTCGTCTTGTCTTTTACGCGTAATAGAAGATGCGTAGAAAGCTGCTTAGCATTTAAGTCGAATATTCGAACTGTCATGCTGTTTTGAACGAGGAGTCGCGTAGAATTTTTGAACTGTCACTTCTCTGATACGAAGAATTCTTGTTCAGACTATCATCTTCAAGAATGATTTCCCAAAAATCCCTTGAAAGGGGGCGAGAAATGGTCGTCAAAATAGGCCATACTTGAACTGTTGAGAAATAATTCTGACTAGACTTTGAATGAACTTCCAATCGACCCAAGAAAGAAGAGTCATCTTCAATGCTGAACTCTGTATGTTTTGGGTACTTGGAATGTTTTGTGGCCAAGAAGGAGCATTTTCTGCGTAAATCCTTACAATTGGCCATCTGTAGCTTTCAAGCGTAGAATCGTAGATTTGTAGCCTCTGAGCGTAAAGTCGTAGGTTTGTAGCCTCTTGAGCATAAAAGCTCGTGAGCGTAAAAGCATCTGGGCATAAAACCATAGACTTGTAGCCTCTGAGCATAAAACCGTAGGTTTGTAGCCTCTCGAGCATAAAAGCTGCTGAGCATAAAAGCATCCGGGCGTAAAACCATAGAAAAACCGTAGATTTTTAGCCTCTTGAGCGTAAAAATCTCATGAGCGTAAAATCATAGATCTGCTCTGCGCGTAAATTCTGGATCCACTGACTGTCCGTCTTCTTTTTTCAAATAATAGGCTGACGTGGTCCCCAAGTCAAAACCGAATATTAAATATCGGATTTGGTTAGGAATTCGAAGAGTTATCCGAACTCTATAAATAGTCCAAGATCCTGAGAGAAAAAACTTTTATCTGTCTTCACAAGAACCCTAGCTTTTCAAGAACCCTTCTTCTTTGTTTCTTCTTTGAGAACTCAGAATCGCCATGGCCCCTAAACAAGCTTCCACTGCTAAGGGAAAGAAGGTTTCTTCCTCTTCTCGATCCCCTGCTCAAGCACGACCAACTCCTATTAGGCTGAATGAGCCTCGATCGGAATGCAGCGCCCCTCCGTCGAGCCGTGCTCCGGATGTCATAGGTAAAAAGGACTTCGAGGGAGAATAGAAGACTTTCCATACACGTTGTACGTGTATGCGAACCAATACACCCATATTTCTAATATGTCAACAAAAAACCATATTTTCGCAGTCTGGCGTAAAAAGCTCAGGCTGTCAAAATTTGGCGTATACTATAAACTTTGAGTTTTACACGCTGGATGAAAATTTTGGCAAAAAAACTCAATTTTTGGCAGTCAGGCGTAAAAGCACAGACTGTTAAGTTTTGGCGTATACTGCCAACCTTGAATTTTATGCCTCGGAAATAGGTTCCAGCGTAAAAGCTCAAGTTTTTGCAGTCTTGGCGTAAAAGCACAGACTGGTAATCTTTGGAACAAACTGCAAGAGTTTAGTGTAGAAACTGACTTGTTCTCTTGCATTTTGTCGTGGACATGCAGATCCTTCTTTTGGCTGAGGTGATGGGCTCTACTGCCGGGATGCTGAACTCGAATTATCTGAAGAATTTGTCGCATGTGACATTCTCCATTTTTGGAGCCAATTACACTGAAGAGAGGGGAACCCTGATATCGTCCCAAGGAGAGCGCATGATGCTGAGTATGATCAGTGGGGAGCCCCTGACATACATAGACGGGATGGAGTATAAGAAGCCAGGCTTCTTGTTCGGGGACGTTATCGACAAGCAATCCCAGACCAAGCCCAAGAAGGAGGACTGGGTATTCACTGCTGAGGGCACGGTCATGTATTTGCCGAAGATGCCCAGGGATTTTCCCATCTCGGCCTTCTTTCATGCCACACATCCTAGGAAGATGGTGTGGGTGCTGGCTCCCGATCTTCATGGCCGACCGAGGAAAATCTTATATAGTAAGGAATACTACGAGGGGGCCTATATGAGTCGTCCCACGGGCCCTGTTATGCCCTTTAGGGGATTACTGTCGGGTAGTGTTCTGAGTGAGGATACTTCGCTGATCCAGCCGGTTCAGATGTCGACCTTCTGCAACGACTTTATGGGGCAGGGAGGAATGTACCCCAGGGTCAACCCTCGGACCAATGGATGGCTTAGCCCGGGGAATCTCCGATGGGCCAGTTTGACTGCATGGGCCCTGAAGCATTTCCAGGTAGAGCTGGAAAGTATTGGCTTGTTGGCAGCCGTGAGTGCCACAAGTGTTGGGTTGCCTGTCAACCCTAACTTGTTCTTAGCCTTGATGGAGCGATACAATTTGATCACTGGGACTTTTTCTACTCCGCTAGGGGAGTTGGGCTTAGCCCTTCATGAGATGGCAGAGATTTCAAGGCTGCCACTGGGGGACATTCCTTATGAAAAGTACGTCCCTACAAACAGGGAGTTGAGGGATACAAACCCTCGGACGGTGGCAGTATATCAGGAGCTGATGAGCCACTACCTTGCTTGCACCACTTTCTACAAGGAGCCGTCTGATTTGGCTCACATCAACAAGTGGGCAACATACCTCTTCTTCCACCAGGCCAAAAATGCTAAACCGGACAAGGTGGTAGATAGCCAAGATAGGCCCTTGAACCTCCTGAGCATGCTCAATGCTGACACGGTCGACCACCTCATCGAAGATGCAGGAGCTCCGGATCATATTTTTGATGAGGAGATAGAGGGTTATCCTGCCGGCACAAAAGCCTTCAGTTATATGAGGCATTGCCGGAAGCCTCTGTCAAAGGAAGCTCAATTGGCTGGCTTTCTCTCCGTCTGTCTACGCTGCTGGGTAGTGCCGGGTATCGCGTCTGCAGATCGCATCCATCGTAACACCTTGTGGCCTGCAGTACGTTTAGTGTTCGAAGCAAGACTGGGCCTGCTTCCTGCTATGGTATATAGAATACAAGCAGGCCTGAGGGCGCTTACTAATGGGCTGCTAGCTGATGATACGCAGCGTGAAAGCTTTCCTAGGGTGGAATTACCATTCCTGTACTTGATGGGATGGTTAATTCTTCACAATGCCCGGGTGATGTCTCCCGGTGTCACTACCACATTTTAGGAAAAAGGGTATTTTAGTAATTTCCTATTTAAATAAATATTGTGCATGGTAAATAATTAATTATTGTATTATTTAATTGTTGTGAGATATTATTACATTATTTTGGACTTATTTCTAGTGGACCCAACTAGTTTAGTTTGGACCCATGGACCAACATGAATTAATTGGTTAGACTTGGCCCATTTAGAAAGCCCATAGTTAAGGAGATGGATTAAATTAATTAAATGATTAGACTAGAAGCTTCCTTCCTTAATTATTTCTTCATGAGAGGCCCCAAGGGGTACATTGGACATTTCATAATTACTTGGGGGAGGGGCATGGCCGGCCTATATAGGGAGGGGGGAAATTTCTCTCTCCTCTCATTTCATTTCAATTCTAGATCTAGAAAATTCCCACTACCAAATTCCCTCCATTCCCAATCCAATTCCCTACCAAATTCATTCCAAATTCTTCCCAATTCACCATTAGAGAAGAAGAAAGCAAGGATCTAGAAGAAGGAAGCAAGGATCTACAAAGAGGAGCAAGGATCTACAATTTGGAAGCAAGTTCATCTCAATTGGAGGTTTCATTGGGAATCCATCTCCCAATAGGTATAATTCAGATTTTTCCATTTAAATAGCTTCTAAATCTGGGATTTAATCATGTAAAATCAACCTATATGTATGTACTACCCATAGGACTTTGTTTTGTGTTCATAGGAGACCCATGGAGAAAGTTATGGTGCTTTTTGTATCAATTTTGTTGGAATTCCGAATTTACATTTTGTTGTGTGTGTCAATTGATCCTATAGATCAATTGGACAATGAACTTTGTGTTTGAGGCTAGTGTCGTGTCCATATTGGGATACTTGTGGTTCGTGTCCCAACTATTTGGTGATACGTGTCATTTGGGGGTTTTCCTCCGACACGGGGCTTTGAACATGTCGTATTTTGACACGGACACATAGATCTACTTTTGACACTTTGATTTGTTCGTAAATATTATTTGTGATTTGTTTGTGTCCTTCGGGGTGCAATTGGTTGTGTGTTGGACTCGTGTCGCATGCGTATCCTAGATCTAGTGGGATAAGGTGTGATACTCTCCAATTTAATGTGTTTATGTGTAGATCTAATTATGTATGGTTTAAATTCTTATTTTATAATATGTATATATATATGGAGATTATATGTTTATTTTTGTGTATTTATTATAGTAATTATTGTAGCATGGATCTATATTTTGTGTGTGCAAATAGTGTACAAAATAATATGTAGCTTCTTGTATAATATATATGTACTACTTATTAATAATATATTTTGTACATAAAATGTTTTATAAAACATATTGTATGTTTAATTGTGTAATTATATTATTTATAATTAGTATGTAATTGTTTGGATATTAATGTTAAGTATGTACATTAATAAGTCCTTTGTGTTAATATTTATTTATTAAATATTTGAATGTATAAGTTTATGTTTATATTAATATACATATATATGTATAGTTTTATTAAAGGTTTTATATATGTATATATATTGTTTTATATATTCTGTTTATTTATATAAATATTATTGTTTTATATATATTCTGTTTTTATATATATAATTATATTTATATAACTAGTTTTTAGCGACAGTGCATTAATGACAGTGAAACTGTCATTAATTGACCGTTTTAATGAGCAGCCGCTGTAGCCGCTGTAACCGCTCTGCATTAATGACGTTTCTGTCATTAATGACTGCGGGCGGGATTCAACAGCATTTGGCGACAGTTTCGGTGACAGTTGTTTAACTGTCACCAATTGTTCAGCAGTGTGTATATCACACACGGTTTTTCTGCGACAGTTTTTAGTGACAGTCAAGACTGTCACTATAAGCTATTTTATTTTAAATCTTTGTTTTAACCCCCTGTTTTCAATGACACTTTGGCAGTTTATTTATATTATATATATTTATTGTTATATATATATATATATATATATGGGTGTTTTGTGAGGCATATAATTATTATATTTATAGTATTTTAATTATATGGATATTGGTTTACATAGATATTATTTATGATATATAATTTTTGTATTATTAAATACTTTGTGTAGATTCTTTTGGAATCTAATTTGATTCCTAAAATCATTGTATTTTATTTCTATATTATATTTTAGATATTTTGTGAGGTTGACCTAGGTTTGACCATGTTTGACTTTAGTTGACTTTAGAGTTGACCGTAGTTGACTTTTGACTTAGAATTGACTTTTTGGCCTAAAAGTTGTCTAGTTTGACTTGTTCTCTTTCCGGGACCTTGTTTTAATGTTGTATTCCATATCTAGGTCTTCGAGGCACCGAGTCAGACATTTGTGAGACTGTTCATTGGACTTCAGGCGAGTACATTCTCTGATAGTTTCTCATTTATGATATCCTCTATGTTCGTTGTATCTAGTGTAGATTTACATATTTCTCTCGACACTATGGTTACACGGATTGGTATATCCGGATCTCGTCATGAGATGTTATTCCTTGGTATATGGTGTATATGGTGCAAGTATTGTTTCATTGGTTATCTTGTGCATGTACAGACACCGATTCTCGGGGAGACTAGCTATCTTCTTGGGGAATCTCGTGCCATAACGTACCGTGGTTGGATCTATTATACCAGTCGGGGGTGGGGAGTATTAGTATAGATATGTGATCAAATCCCTATTGAATAAAGTCTTGTTTCTTGAATAGTGTTGGTCATACCCAGCACGTATGATTAGCCAGGCCGCATTGCATCTTGCCCAAGCCGATCACATGTTAAGCTGTACTCACACACTTAGTCATTAGTATTATTGTTCCACCAGCATATTGTTCATTATTGTATTTCTGTCCAGTATTTCCTTATTGTCTATACATTTCTTGTATCTATTTATGCATCTTGTTTATCCACAGCTATTTACTGTTACATAGTTTTTATCATTGTTTGAGAACTGCTATTAGGGTTGTACTCTGCTCCTTCCTGACTGGAAATATTTTTCCAGATGACACTGAGGAGTACCCTACCTACTATGGACCCCAGGATGTTGTGGGTTTAGATTCTGAGACCCTGGCTCAAGAGGGACTTATCCCAACTGAGACAGTTGACCCTGGAGTGTAGCTTTATAGTTTTGTAGTATTCTTTGTACTGGATTTGTCTCCAGCTTTTGTTGTTATTCTTCAGACTCATTGATGTATTATTTTAGACTCATGAGTTGTATTGTGACTATTCATTTCTTTATCTGATTCGTGCTCATTTCCATCTTAGTTCTGTGATTGAGTATTTTATCATTATTGGTGGTTCATTATATTAGATAGATTATCTAGACAGCGTTCTACCGCCGATTCTGCGGCGTAGGCTGGGCGTTGTTTTCGACTAGTACCCTTACACCGGGTGCGGGTCGTGACACGTTTTTGGTGGTGGCCCATGCAGGTCTAGCTTCACAAGTATGTGATGTCGTGGTAGTGCGACAACTTAGTTGTACTACTGCGAGCCTGCAATAGGATATAGGATATAGGCTGAGATACTCAATCACATCTAGGAAAATTCTTTTGATTCAACTATTCTCCTTTGACATTGATACTTGATCCCTTAAACTTGTCCTTTCCTTGATATCTTACATCTTGTGCCATATTGATTCTTTCTTTCGCTTTGTCTCAGGATGCCGCCTAAGACTAGATCACAGCAGGGGAGAGCAGTTTCTGAGAGGTCTGCGACATCCCGAGGGCCTGCACCAGTCACTTCTCCGGTGATTGGAGTGTCAGCTGCTTTCGGAGGTCCACCTCCTACTCAGAGGACTGTGCCAGCTGTATCTGAGGGGCTTCCACCTCCACCTCCTGTGCCAGCAGAGGCGTCACAGATGTTTACTCTGTTTCGTGAGATGCTCGAGGCACAGAGGGCTCAGTCAGAGGCACATCAGAGGCAGACCGACGTTCTACGGCAGGGCATCGAGAGTGCTCATCAGCTTGCTCGTGCTGTAGTTGAGAGAGGAGTTCCGATCCAGTAGCAGGTTGTTCCTCAGGTTGCTCAGCTTCGGCCAGGCAACATTCAGGACTTCAAGAAACTGGAGCCTAGGGTTTTCAAGGGGACGGAGGGCATCGTCTATGCTGATGATTGGCTCGAGGACATTGAGCGTCTTATGAGGGTGTCCCGTCTTTCTGAAGATCTGAAGGTTGAGGCGGTAGGACTTCAACTGTTCGACGTCGCTCGTACTTGGTTCAGGAATGAGCCGGTTCTAGTTGACGCAGGACAATCTTGGGAGGTATTCAAGGACCTTTTCAAGAAGAAGTTTTTCGCCCGGATAGACAGGCTTGACTTAGGGAGACAATTTGAGAGTCTCATTCAGGGAAGCATGTCTGTGGAGGAATACGCTGCGGAGTTCGGTAGGCTGAGCCGATTTGCAGAGTACTTGGTGAGAGAGCCGGAAGTTCGAGCTATTCGTTTCCGAGAGGGTCTAAACTGGGAAGTGAAGATTCTCATTCCGTCCTTTTATGAGACATACTCGGAGATACTTGCGGAGGCACGCAAGGTTGAGCGGGATCTGGGTTTGAAGACTAAAAGAGACCGTGATTCTTTTCTGGGGGCCAACAGCAGTGCAGTATCTGCCAAACGTCCTCATTTCCAGTCCAGACCTTTCCAGCAGCCACAACAGAACCAGACTCCAGCTAGAGCGCCTTTTCACCAGGCACCTCAGCAGCAGAGGCAGTTACAGCAAGCTCCATGCAACTACTGCAAGAAGCCCGGCCACATCTGGGAAGTTTGCAGGAAGAGGCTAGGAGTTTGTTTGTATTGTGGTACTGAAGGGCATCAATTGAGGGAGTGTCCTCGTCGTGCAGTTCAGGGAGCAGCTCCAGCTCCGAGGGCACAGATGAGACCACCTGCAGCACAGCCGAGGGGACCGCTTCCGACACAGCAGCAGCGTTTTGTCCAGCATCAACAGCAGGGAGGTGCTCGGCAGGGACGAGCGTTTGCTATGACCGTCGAAGAGGAGGAACCCACCGGAGATGTTATCGCAGGTTCTATTCTTCTTGATTCCATTCCAGCTTTAGCTTTGTTTGATAGTGGTGCTTCCCATAGTTTTGTATCTGTTTCTTTTGCTCTAAAGCATGGTTTGGTAGCTGAGTCTTTGCTTAGGACTTGCAAGATCATGACCGGGGGAGGCATTATCCTGGTTAATGATATTTGCAAGGATCGGAGAGTTACTTTGGGAGGCCGGGAGTTGAGTGCGTGTCTACTTGTAATGCCACTTCCGAGCTACGATATTGTACTCGGGATGGATTGGTTGAGTAGGCACCGTGCTAGCATAGATTGTAGAGGAGGTAGAGTTTTGTTTGGTCCGCCAGGAGAGCCAGAGTTCGAGTTTGCTAGAGGAGCTGCAGAGCAGGGAGAAGGCATTATTTGTGGAGCTATGGTGGAAGACAAGGAGTTGCCACATCCGTTGATAGCAGAATTCTTGGATGTGTTTCCTGAGGAATTGCCAGGATTGCCGCCAGATCGAGATGTTGAATTTTCTATAGACTTGGTGCCAGGTGCAGAACCAATTTCGCAGCATGTCTATAGAGTAAACAACAGCGAGCTGGTTGAGTTGAAGAAGCAGGTGGATGAATTGCAGGATAAGGGGTTTATCAGATCGAGTTCTTCACCATGGGGAGCCCCGGTATTGTTTGTACCGAAGAAGGATGGATCAGTGCGCATGTGCATTGATTACAGGGCTTTGAATAATCTCACTATCAAGAATAAGTATCCTTTGCCACGGATTGATGATCTGTTTGATCAGTTGAGTGGTGCGAAGGTGTTTTCTAAGATAGATTTGAGATCAGGCTACCATCAGGTGAAGGTGAAGCCGGAGGACATACCGAAGACTGCTTTTAGAACTCGGTATGGTCAGTACGAGTTTATGGTGATGCCGTTTGGTTTGACTAATGCGCCGGCGGTATTTATGAACTTGATGAACAAGGTGTTCCACCAGTACCTTGACAAGTTCGTGGTGGTGTTCATCGACGACATACTCATATACTCGAAGACACCGGAGGAGCATGAGGAGCATTTGAGGATTGTGTTGGATGTGCTGAGGAAGGAGAAGCTGTATGGGAAGTTGTCCAAATGTGAGTTTTTCTTGGACAAGGTGGAATTCTTGGGGCATGTTGTGACTGGTGATGGTATTTCAGTGGATCCGAAGAAGATTTCAGCAGTGGAATCTTGGAAGACTCCGAGTTCGGTAGCAGAGATCAGGAGTTTCTTGGGATTGGCAGGCTACTACAGGAAGTTTGTGCAAGATTTTTCGAGGATTGCCGAGCCGATGACCAGACTCACAAGGAAGGATGTGGAGTTTGTTTGGACGGAAGATTGCCAGGCTGCTTTTGAGGAGTTGAAGAAGAGGTTGACGTCTGCTCCTATTTTGACGTTGCCATCAGGGTCCGGAGGTTTCACTATTTATAGTGATGCATCGGGAAAGGGTTTAGGTTGTGTTCTTCAGCAGCATGGGAAAGTGATTGCCTATGCATCCAGGCAATTGCGTCCTCATGAAAAGAACTATCCTACCCATGATTTGGAGTTGGCAGCTGTCATATTCGCCCTGAAGTTGTGGAAACATTATTTGTACGGAGAGCGTGTGGAGATCTTCACAGACCACAAAAGCTTGAAGTACGTTTTCACGCAGAAGGAGTTGAACATGAGACAGCGTCGGTGGTTGGAACTGATGAAGGATTTTGATATCTCTTTGCAATATCATCCTGGGAAAGCCAATGTAGTTGCCGATGCTTTGAGTAGGTATCCGGTAGCTATGTTCTTGACGCAGGATCGATATTTGTTGGAAGACTTAGAGAGCTTGGGCATTGAGGTGATTGTTCCTGGATGTGCTATGCAGATGTGGGGATTGCAGATACACTCAGATTTGATGGACAGGATCAAGGCAGCACAGTATGATGATGTATCTCTGAGAAGTATCAGAGCTCAGGTGAGAGCTGGATTGGAGGATGATTTCACTATTGCAGAGGATGGATCTTTGAGGCATGGAGATAGATTGTGTGTGCCTAGTGGGGAGTTGCGTGAGGAGGTGTTGCAGGAAGCGCATCGCTCTCAGTATTCCATGCATCCAGGTGCTAACAAGATGTATCGGGATATGCGAGAGAGTGTGTGGTGGTATGGCATGAAGAGGGAAGTGGCACAGTTTGTATCCAGATGCTTAGTGTGCCAGCAGGTGAAAGCCGAGAGGCAGAGGCCAGGAGGTTTACTTCAGCCATTACCTATTCCAGAGTGGAAGTGGGAACACATTACTATGGATTTTGTGTCCGGACTACCACGATCTCCAGGAGGGAAAGACGCGATTTGGGTCATTGTTGATAGATTGACCAAGTCGGCCCACTTTTTGCCTTTCAAGGTGGGTTTGTCTACGGAGAAGCTGGCAGAGATGTATGTGAGGCAGATCGTTAGGATACATGGAGTTCCCGTCAGCATAGTCTCGGATCGGGATAGTCGTTTCACTTCTCATTTCTGGAGGAGTTTGCAGGAGAGTTTGGGCACTCAGCTCAAGTTCAGTACTGCATATCATCCCCAGACAGATGGGCAGTCAGAGAGGACTATTCAGACTCTCGAGGATATGTTGCGCACTTGTGTACTAGATTTCGGGGGTTCTTGGGAGGATCATCTCCATTTGGTAGAGTTTGCTTACAACAACAGTTACCAGGCCAGTATAGAGATGTCACCTTTCGAAGCTCTATATGGTCGGAGGTGTCGTACTCCTTTGTCTTGGGACGATGTTGGAGAGAGAGTTTTGCTTGGGCCAGAGATGGTTGTGGATGCAGCGGAGAAGGTTCAGTTGATCAGAGATAGACTTCGGGTGGCGCAGGACAGACATCGGCATTGGGCCGATAGCCATCGGAGACCTTTGGAGTTCGAGGTATAGTTTAGATTTTGTTTTGTGCTTGTTCTTGATTGTTTGTTATAGATTAAGTTCTTAAGGTGGTGTTTTGTTCTAGGTGGGTGGTTTGGTGTTTCTGAGGATTTCTCCGACACGAGGCACGATTCGCTTCGGTGGAGGCGGAAAGCTTAGTCCGCGATTCATCGGACCTTTCACTATTCTAGAGAGGGTCGGTGCAGTTGCTTATAGACTAGACTTGCCACCTGCATTGGAGGGAGTGCACAACGTGTTTCATGTGTCGCAGTTGAGACGATACGTGGCAGATCCTAGTCATGTATTGGATCACTCAGAGATAGAGGTGGGCCCTACTCTTAGCTATCCAGAGCAGCCAGTTGGGATTCTGGATCGGAGAGAGAAGGTGCTGAGGAACCAGACTATTCCTTTGGTGCGCGTCGCATGGAGGCATCACTCTCCGGGGGAGTCTACCTGGGAGAGAGAGGATGACATGCGAGAGCGTTATCCATATTTGTTTGTACCTTGAGGTATGTTATTTCTAGTTATGTTCTGTTCATTGTTATGCTCTGTTCATTAGTTAGTTGTGATTCTTTAGTTATGTTCTGTGATTTTCTGGGGGTAGTTTTCGTCTTTGAATTTCGAGGACGAAATTATTTTAAGGAGGGTAGACTTGTCACTACCACATTTTAGGAAAAAGGGTATTTTAGTAATTTCCTATTTAAATAAATATTGTGCATGGTAAATAATTAATTGTTGTATTATTTAATTGTTGTGAGATATTATTACATTATTTTGGACTTATTTCTAGTGGACCCAACTAGTTTAGTTTGGACCCATGGACCAACATGAATTAATTGGTTAGACTTGGCCCATTTAGAAAGCCCATAGTTAAGGAGATGGATTAAATTAATTAAATGATTAGACTAGAAGCTTCCTTCCTTAATTATTTCTTCATGAGAGGCCCCAAGGGGTACATTGGACATTTCATAATTACTTGGGGGAGGGGCATGGCCGGCCTATATAGGGAGGGGGGAAATTTCTCTCTCCTCTCATTTCATTTCAATTCTAGATCTAGAAAATTCCCACTACCAAATTCCCTCCATTCCCAATCCAATTCCCTACCAAATTCATTCCAAATTCTTCCCAATTCACCATTAGAGAAGAAGAAAGCAAGGATCTAGAAGAAGGAAGCAAGGATCTACAAAGAGGAGCAAGGATCTACAATTTGGAAGCAAGTTCATCTCAATTGGAGGTTTCATTGGGAATCCATCTCCCAATAGGTATAATTCAGATTTTCCCATTTAAATAGCTTCTAAATCTGGGATTTAATCATGTAAAATCAACCTATATGTATGTACTACCCATAGGACTTTGTTTTGTGTTCATAGGAGACCCATGGAGAAAGTTATGGTGCTTTTTGTATCAATTTTGTTGGAATTCCGAATTTACATTTTGTTGTGTGTGTCAATTGATCCTATAGATCAATTGGACAATGAACTTTGTGTTTGAGGCTAGTGTCGTGTCCATATTGGGATACTTGTGGTTCGTGTCCCAACTATTTGGTGATACGTGTCATTTGGGGGTTTTCCTCCGACACGGGGCTTTGAACATGTCGTATTTTGACACGGACACATAGATCTACTTTTGACACTTTGATTTGTTCGTAAATATTATTTGTGATTTGTTTGTGTCCTTCGGGGTGCAATTGGTTGTGTGTTGGACTCGTGTCGCATGCGTATCCTAGATCTAGTGGGATAAGGTGTGATACTCTCCAATTTAATGTGTTTATGTGTAGATCTAATTATGTATGGTTTAAATTCTTATTTTATAATATGTATATATATATGGAGATTATATGTTTATTTTTGTGTATTTATTATAGTAATTATTGTAGCATGGATCTATATTTTGTGTGTGCAAATAGTGTACAAAATAATATGTAGCTTCTTGTATAATATATATGTACTACTTATTAATAATATATTTTGTACATAAAATATTTTATAAAACATATTGTATGTTTAATTGTGTAATTATATTATTTATAATTAGTATGTAATTGTTTGGATATTAATGTTAAGTATGTACATTAATAAGTCCTTTGTGTTAATATTTATTTATTAAATATTTGAATGTATAAGTTTATGTTTATATTAATATACATATATATGTATAGTTTTATTAAAGGTTTTATATATGTATATATATTGTTTTATATATTCTGTTTATTTATATAAATATTATTGTTTTATATATATTCTGTTTTTATATATATAATTATATTTATATAACTAGTTTTTAGCGACAGTGCATTAATGACAGTGAAACTGTCATTAATTGACCGTTTTAATGAGCAGCCGCTGTAGCCGCTGTAACCGCTCTGCATTAATGACGTTTCTGTCATTAATGACTGCGGGCGGGATTCAACAGCATTTGGCGACAGTTTCGGTGACAGTTGTTTAACTGTCACCAATTGTTCAGCAGTGTGTATATCACACACGGTTTTTCTGCGACAGTTTTTAGTGACAGTCAAGACTGTCACTATAAGCTATTTTATTTTAAATCTTTGTTTTAACCCCCTGTTTTCAATGACACTTTGGCAGTTTATTTATATTATATATATTTATTGTTATATATATATATATATATATATATGGGTGTTTTGTGAGGCATATAATTATTATATTTATAGTATTTTAATTATATGGATATTGGTTTACATAGATATTATTTATGATATATAATTTTTGTATTATTAAATACTTTGTGTAGATTCTTTTGGAATCTAATTTGATTCCTAAAATCATTGTATTTTATTTCTATATTATATTTTAGATATTTTGTGAGGTTGACCTAGGTTTGACCATGTTTGACTTTAGTTGACTTTAGAGTTGACCGTAGTTGACTTTTGACTTAGAATTGACTTTTTGGCCTAGAAGTTGTCTAGTTTGACTTGTTCTCTTTCCGGGACCTTGTTTTAATGTTGTATTCCATATCTAGGTCTTCGAGGCACCGAGTCAGACATTTGTGAGACTGTTCATTGGACTTCAGGCGAGTACATTCTCTGATAGTTTCTCATTTATGATATCCTCTATGTTCGTTGTATCTAGTGTAGATTTACATATTTCTCTCGACACTATGGTTACACGGATTGGTATATCCGGATCTCGTCATGAGATGTTATTCCTTGGTATATGGTGTATATGGTGCAAGTATTGTTTCATTGGTTATCTTGTGCATGTACAGACACCGATTCTCGGGGAGACTAGCTATCTTCTTGGGGAATCTCGTGCCATAACGTACCGTGGTTGGATCTATTATACCAGTCGGGGGTGGGGAGTATTAGTATAGATATGTGATCAAATCCCTATTGAATAAAGTCTTGTTTCTTGAATAGTGTTGGTCATACCCAGCACGTATGATTAGCCAGGCCGCATTGCATCTTGCCCAAGCCGATCACATGTTAAGCTGTACTCACACACTTAGTCATTAGTATTATTGTTCCACCAGCATATTGTTCATTATTGTATTTCTGTCCAGTATTTCCTTATTGTCTATACATTTCTTGTATCTATTTATGCATCTTGTTTATCCACAGCTATTTACTGTTACATAGTTTTTATCATTGTTTGAGAACTGCTATTAGGGTTGTACTCTGCTCCTTCCTGACTGGAAATATTTTTCCAGATGACACTGAGGAGTACCCTACCTACTATGGACCCCAGGATGTTGTGGGTTTAGATTCTGAGACCCTGGCTCAAGAGGGACTTATCCCAACTGAGACAGTTGACCCTGGAGTGTAGCTTTATAGTTTTGTAGTATTCTTTGTACTGGATTTGTCTCCAGCTTTTGTTGTTATTCTTCAGACTCATTGATGTATTATTTTAGACTCATGAGTTGTATTGTGACTATTCATTTCTTTATCTGATTCGTGCTCATTTCCATCTTAGTTCTGTGATTGAGTATTTTATCATTATTGGTGGTTCATTATATTAGATAGATTATCTAGACAGCGTTCTACCGCCGATTCTGCGGCGTAGGCTGGGCGTTGTTTTCGACTAGTACCCTTACACCGGGTGCGGGTCGTGACACCCGGTTCCGCCAGCAGGTCAAGAAATAATTTCTTGCTGAATTATAAGAATTCCTCTTGGAACGTGGCGACCGTCACAGATTGCCGGCGGGCGTTAAACGTAGCCCACAGTTGGAAGATCTTCTGTATCGTTCCCCCTGTACACATCAATCAACAGGGGAGGAAACTCAAGGATGAAGGTCAGGGGAGAACCATTCTTTCTTCTGAAGCCTTATATTGGTTGGTCTGCATTAGACCTTCCCACTTGCTATATAGGAGTGATGATCATTGCTTCTTGGAGCCCTATCTGCCCAGTCGGTTTGCCAGGCAGTTTGGGTATGACCAATTACATGTGGGAAATGCCATTACCAGCTTCAAGTCCAGAGGTGGACTTATTGATGGAGCCAGATGGTGGCGGTACTTCATCGCGGGCTGCACTGGTACAACTTTTGCAGTGCCCGCGACTTCTCTTTCCATGGAGCTGCACATGCTTCACTCGTACGAGCAATTCTATGCGTACATCAATACCTTCCATCGTGATTTTGATATGCGTGGAAGTTTTAGAATGCCCTCCCATAGGTCTACTGGAAGGGAGGATATTCTGTCTGTTTCCTCGGATGAGAATGAAGATACCACCAGGACAGACGAATTCTTGATGACAATACCGAGAGGCGTACTAGCTCCGACTGCAGAGCCTCTCGTTATCCCCCATAAAAGGAAGGCTTCTGCTCCGAAAGAACCTTCTCCCCACAAGAAGAGGATTGCCAAAGGTCCGAAAAGGGCTTCTACCAGGGAGGCTTCTAGGAGCGAGCCTGTTGTTTCCCCGGTTGGGGATGATTTGTTGATTATAGGTCCTTTGCCGTTTAGAGAGGGAACCTCCACAGTTCCAGTCGGCAGTACCGGAGATTCTTTGCTCGAGATTGCTGCTACTACTGCTTCAAGTAGTGCTACGAGATCGCCTACAAGGCCGAGCATTTTAAGAATACCTTTATCCAGACCAATAATGGGGGTAACCCCTACTTTGTCTGTAAATATTTCCAGCGAGATTCCACCTGATGAACCTCGATTGTATCTTGGTGAAGACTGGGAAGAATACCCGCCAGTATCAGTTGGTGCACTCTCTTCCACAGGTATGATAGCTCGCTTAGCCTTATTAAGAACTGATTTAGCTGTACTGGCTGCGGACGCGACATATATACCATCGGCCATGGGTAAATATCATCCTTTATGCCTCTTTTAGGAAAATTAACATCGAGTTGATATTAACTTTCTCTTGTCTTCTTTTCAGGGGAAGACATCTCAGGGGAGGGCGGAGTCGACGCAGCCTTTGACTTTGTTGCGGCTCCTGCCGATAAAATGGCGATGTTTGACCTTGGAGAGGCAACATTTTTTGGTGCTGTCTCGCCCAATACAGTCCCGATATCTTCAGAGGAGGACGAGCCCATCATAGCGACTATGCCTCCTTTGTTGAGTACGCCAACCACTTCAACCGTTGCTGGTGCTTGTTCTTTTGTAGCGCCATCTGTGGGGGCAACTGTCACGCCCCAATCCCAAAAATACGTAGGACTAGGACACGTAAGCATGCCAGCCGCATGGATATGGCAACTCCAATATATGGAAACCAAATCCATACGTACGCTGTAATATGAATATAAAATCCACAAGTGGTATAAAATGTAATACAAGTCACAAGGTAAAATCTAAATCTCATCCACCAAATCATATAGAAATAAAATAACCAATGTCTATGAAACTAGATCTCAACAATAAGTATCTAAAGATGATAGTTGGATGGAAACAAATCCATTACCAACTCGAATGGGAAAAGTAAATACAATATCAGTACAACTCACTCAAACAATAAGTACCAGCTACCAATCACGGCTCGAAGAGAAGACATCCACGGAGCATCTATATCCTTCCAAATCCGTGCTCCTGTAAATACTCAAGAACAGGTACACTTGGCAGCGGACCAGGTCCTCAGAGGGACATAACAAGTATACTTAAACACATGCCAATAAAGTATTAAAAAATAAACATCCAAAGGGTCGCCTAACCATCTAAGTGAATGCAGTTAAGAACAACTTTCCCCACAAGTGAGCTATCTGGCTGAAAACTGGGATTTGGCATGGTTCTCTTTTGAAGATCCAGGGGCCAGAGGCACGTCGTCTTTTGAACGGCGGAGGCCCGCCAATGTATATATATATGGGTCATCACCACCCGTATCTCCAGCGGAGAATCCGGGTGTCACAGAAAAAGTGCAAAGGAGCTCAAATGCGGTACTTGTTGTTCTCCTCACCCCATGCTCTAAGCATGTCATGTCCATGACACGATAAACCTCTAATAACTGCCAAGTCTACTAGCATGCAAAGTTTCTAACAGCAGTTATTCCTAACGCACGGCCCATACGTACAGGAGGCCAGACCTGTCACGCAGTCCGTGATCTATATGAGACTCACACTCGTGTAACCCCTGTGTCACGGCCAATGAACCTAATGGTGCTACATGATAATGGGGTAGTCTCATGAACAAGGTCAATGCAATACATAAATAAAAACATATCGCGACGTCACCGTCGTGCACATTTTATATAACAGTTAAAATATATGAACTAAAGACAGAAAATAAAGATGCATGCAACATATGTAATATAAATAACAGTACAATGGCAAGGTATACTTGCCTGGCAAGAAACTGCAAAATGTCACGTCCAGATGTCCAATACACAGGACCAGAAGCTATGGCCTCAGAACAAATGTCTCCGGATGCTGAAATAGATATCACCAACATTTCTAGAATGAGCAAAATAGCTAAAAAGCACATTCCTTTCGTCCAATTTGGACACAGAGGCAAAACGGTAATTTCGGACAAAAGTGGGGTCCAAGTGTGGCCCACTTTGCACCGAAAAGCGTGCCGAGGGTAACAGTCTCTAAATGGAATAAACTATGGGTCAAACAACTCTAGATGTTAATACGAACCCAACGGTATGTCCAAATTTGGATTCCGATGAGCCGAACAAAATTTGGTCCAAAAAGTCAACTGTGGGGCCCGCCAACTGGCGATCTGGTCAACCGTCTCAGAAATGCATGAAAATTGGGTCACAGGACCAGCGCGTTACCACGAGTCCAGTGGCACAAGTTTCGTCGCAATCTGACAAGCGTGCATAAAATACGCGCGAGTTCCACAAAAGTGGCGACACGAAATGTGTCCGCGGATACGGTCTGATTCCGGCGCGCACACGCGTCCGAATCAGTCCTCACGAATTTTCACGTGTCCCGTTATGCTGCGTGCACCATTCGGTACACTTGACACACGGCGGGGCGGTCCCGTTTGGCAGGGCGCGCTCCGATCTCCAACTTTTGGAAAACCGGAAAAAGTGGGTGCGCGCAGATTTGTGACGACTACAATTTTGTCCACAGCAACTAATAGCACAAAGTTATAATACAGAAAATAAACTAGGTCATGTAATCTACAGGTATCAAAAAGAATCACCGAATTCGGATCTCTGTGGTGGGAGATACGAACTCGGCAATATGGGTGGTCAATCTGGAATTCTGCGATTGCAGAATTCTGTCTGCTCGTCCAACTTTGGACGCTGTTTTCACCTAGGGGCACACGTTTTCCGAGGTTGACTATAAAACAAATATTGGAGAGGGTTAAGGGGTGATCATACCTATGAAAACGGAACAACGTTTGGATGAGCGAGTCGACGGAAAATCACGCCGGAGCGAAGGTGCCTCGAGTGGGAAACTGCAGTTCGCGAGGTCGGCGTCGACGGGATGGTTGGATGGCTTGGGGAGGCTTCTCTGGCTGCGGTGACGGCTCTAGATGGGAAGAGGAAGTCTGGAGTTTCTAGATTAGGGTTTTAGAGAGCTATTATATATATATATATATATATATATAATAGGAGAGAGAGAGGGATATAGGAGCGGATTTCCGCGGGTGAAGGGTGCGGATGGATCAGTCGCGGATGAGAAGTAAATTAAGGGGCGGGTCCACCTGTTGTATACGCTGGAGTAAGTCACAGCACAATCCGCTGAAGCAAGTTCTTAAGGAACTTTATGTATAAGTAGGTTATTATTATTATTATTATTATTATTATTATTATTATTATTATTATTATATTACTATTAGTTAATATTATTATTATACTTATTTAATTCCTTTCTTTTCCTTTCTTTCTTTATAAAATATATATACATATATATATATATATATATTTGTATATACATATATATATATATATATATATATATATACTCATAAGAAAATTTATAGATTAGGGTAATGCACATTGTTAGGCTAGCAACTGCTCAAGGGGTCACCTACATGGAATAAAATCTAAAAAATTCCTGATGGTCCCATAGGTCATCTAAGTGCCCGAACACCTAACATAAAAATTATTAAAAATCTATTTCTCCTGTTTGAACCTAATTACTACAATTTAATTAATAATTAATAAATAAAAAGGGTTTATACGATTTTCTAGGAAGGGGGTTTTACATTCTACCCAACTTATAAAAATTTCGTCCTCGAAATTAAAATTAAGCCACGATAGAATGCAATGATGGTATAAGATTTACATTGTTTAAAATGCAAGGCTAGGTTAAAAGGGGTGGGCGATGTTGCACGTTGCACATCCCGAAAAAAATCATGGAAAAATCCATATGAGCGAAAAATAGGTTTCTTCATGTGTCATGTCCAATGGTGTGGACACATAAATGCTCTTTTGCATAAATGCGTCCAACAATTGGAAAATTGCACAAAGATGAGAATTGGATGATGGACATGTCTAGGATAAGGGTGTAGAATTTGCAGGAAGGCAGTGGCTAGTGTAGTGCTCCAATTATCGGAGCACGGTAAGGCGTGTCAAGTGATATCATGTTGTAAAACTAAATAAAAATACCGTGTTCTATTTCTAAGTGGATTCATGCTAGCCTCAGTCTCACTATCTAAGCCGAGTAGGTCAAATTTTGGATGAGGGGTTCACAATCTGCCGAACTTAAAACAATGTCGTCCTCAAAATTGAAATAAGGCAGAATCGGTTAATCCTTTATGTAAGGCAAGTCAGTCGCATTCTTCTTGCGATAACTAAAATCCTAATCATATCCATTGCAATCACTTCTAGGTTAAGATGATCACTGCTCCAATCAAAATTTAACCTATGGTTATCTCTTCTCCCCTTGTTTCAAATTATCCATATCCACATAACATCTCCAAGATTTACATACTCGTATAACTTTTACCTCACGATCTCTAACTATCATAATCTCCTTTAGAAGTGGTTTGAGTACAATATATTCCCATTTTCACTTATAAAATATTGTATGCCTCAACTCTTTAAATTTCATTCACATCCTCATTATCTCAAATAGGTCGTCCAACCAAAATTTTCATTCTTAATTCAAATCACCAAAATAAAAAAATTTTAAATGCAGTCCACCAATATTCAAGTCTGAAATTCTATATTTATCCTTTAAATTCAAATTGATGATTCTACCTTCATTGTTCAAAAATTTAACTCATGCCCTTAAGGTATAAATATTGGGTCCTCAATATCAATTCATTGATCCTCATCATCTTAGTCATCCTTCTAAATTTCTCAAAATTACAATGGCTTGAACCTCTCCCAATCTAATCTTACTCGATCATAATCTAAAAGAAATTCCTCCCGAGTTGACAATGCACTACTACCCAACTTAGAGTTTATCCATCTATCACCCAAGGCTATATACCTTAAGAAAATATTCTTATTATGTTTACTCATGTCGTTCAATCCTCGAAACTTCAACGTCGATCATATCACATATGATACGTCCTTAATTACGAAAGAATAATCCTCAAGTATGTGATCGGCCTATGGGGTATATCTAGTACTCTCTGTGTATCAAACTTTATACCCAGCACGAGGTTTCGTCTTTCCGAGATAAGGGAAGACGAAGATCAATAATAAAGAGTTCAAGGGCAGCGTAATAGAATATAAGTATTGGGATCAAGGCGTTTAAAGAATTCAATTGGAAATTGTCAAAGCAGTTGTGGATTGAAATCCTATTTTTTTTGGTAATTTCCTATTTACATGCTCGTATCAGTACAGTTATGTAACCGATACGATGTGTCAGACACAAAAATATGTCTAGGGCAATTATATTCGTCTACTAATTACTATATATCTCAATCCACGTAAAGTAGTTATGCGAAGGGCGAACCAAGTGCACTAAGGTTGATCAGACCGTAATACACTGATTCTGAAATGCATTATTGTGGGCGCCCACTAATACATATGTAGTGAACAAGCTTGATAAAGAATAAGCTTGCAAAAACTAGGCTATAATAGCAGCATAATTCAAGGTAGCACAAAAAATATAACGCTGGATTACGATGAGAGAAGTTATAAATAATTCAAGTTGCAAAAACAAAACAACATAAGCAACAATAACAAAAGACTCTACAATCTCTACAGCTATCATATTACTTCCTTGTCTAAGTCGATAGTCGACAAAGTAGGGGTATGAGCCTCTAAGTTCTATAGTCTGAATAAACACTATCATCTTATGTTAGCATACCATTAATGCCATTCAGTTACTCTTCATCAATGGATCACAAGGGCTATATGATACTAGGTGGTGAGGTATACTATCCAATTTAAAATAATTTAACTACTATTGTATTATCTTAAGGATACCGTAAAAGCTCCTATTAAGGTCTATGAGAAGAGGTCTTGGTACTTGTTAGGGTATCCTCTTATATTACATAGGTCATGGTCATCTTACCTCTTAGTCATAGTGCTTATAGAACAAGTGTCAATAGTAAGGATAGAAGAGTTACTGGCCGTCAAGGAGGAAGGATCTAACTTGTATCGAGGTGAGGGTACAAATTACATGATTTAGAACTAAGGGTTAATCATTGGTCATAATCTACAAAACAACTTAAACTTATCAAGTTCTAACTACCAAGCATAAAAAAAATTTCACACTCAAGGCCACAACCATAATCCTAGTAAACTGTGAGCCCTTAACAAAGAATAAATTTACTTGGCCTACTATCCGAAGTGTCAGATGGCACGAGTTGGAAGATGAAGAGAAGAAACGTAATTAGCCGTCGTAAAATAGCGAGCGCTATGGTCGCAGGGAAATAATATATAAAATAAAGATAGAGGGCTCTAGATAGCATCATGGTTCTCTAAGGGGAGTGGGGTGTTGGTTGCTATGTTCGGGGTATGATCAAGGGAGAAGTGTTGATTACATTCCTCTAGGCTTCCTAGGGTGCTGTCTACTAATAGCAAGACAATGAGATAAGTTTATAGTTCCAATATCATCTAACTATGAAGGTTAGGTTCAGTCCAAATACTAAGTTTTTGTTTTCTATGGGTTCCTCAATGCTAGGGGCAAATATTATGGTAACCTTCTAACTAACTCTAGTAGTGTCTATACTACTCTTAAGTCTTCATCATACATCAGGGGTAATGGTAAACCAATTCTAAAGATAAGGAATTCTAGGGTTTACTAGATATTCTAAACTTAGTGGTGTATCTATATTCTCGTTGTATTCTTAATAGGTGTGCTACTCTAATTATCATCCTAATAACAGGGGTTCCTATATTCTAGCAGAAGGCCATATATACTCAAGGAACTTATTAGGGAAGTACAGGAATCAAGCAGGATATAATTGTTCGAATAGATCGTAGAGGAGGAAGGTGAATCATAGTCAATGTGGATGAGATCCTATACTCTAGTCCTAGGTGCAGGCTTGTTCGGTACAGTAACGTAACCGAGACAATATGCTCTTGACCTGCATGGGCCACCACAGCAACAACTATGGCGACTTCCTCTGCAGTTATTCCTGGAGGGAGATTTACCGATATCGTAGCCACTCCCAGCGTTCATTCGAATTTTGCCATGCTAGTTGAGCAGTATACTAGCGTTTTCTATCTCACTTTGAAAACGCTGATATTAATGGTGCTGGAGAAGAATCTAGGCTTCGAGGCTCTGAAGATGTCCTCCCAGCTTGCGATAGCGCCGATCAAAAATTTTAATGACGCCGGGAGAGCTGATGCGCTAGAGCAAATAGTTAATGGTTTAGAACAACCCATTAACGAGTATTTGCAACTATCTCAGGGCAGCGTCGATGATATGATTCAGGCCGAGTACGATTCCTTGACTACGCAGCTTGCTGAACAGATGGAATGCTTGAATAAATCCATCCAGACACAGTGGCAGGAGATGGATAAAGGGAAAGCCGTATTGGAGGAGGTTATTCCTCTTCAAATAAAGTGCAAGGCCGAACATGAGAGAAATGAAGCGAGGGTCCACAAATTGGAAGCCAAACTCGCTCATGCAAAGAAGTGGGCTCTCCAGTCATTGGCAGCTCTAGATGTGGTGAATGGCCGACTGGATACAGCTCAGCAGAAATTGGCAATTGCAGGAGTCACCTGCACCGGTTTTGTTCATGCTTTGTCCGAACTATCTTCCTTGAACAATGAGGAGGCAAGGCTGGAGCGGGCTCGCGCTAACGTCTTGAACTCCAGGAATGAGAGGATGGCCTCCTTGGTGCAGCAGATTCATGATTTGACTGCTCCTCCCCAATGATGTACATTTTGCTTCTTTATGTAATTTTGCTCTTCACGGAGGTAATAAAGAAACTTTATCTGACTTTGTGGACCCATCACTTTAGAATATGATAGGCTAAGATGAAAGTGATATCAGAGGTATCATTAACATGACATACTTTCGTTAAGGTTTTGCTGAATGTAAATCTATTCAGAAGTGATATGAACCGGATAGAATATAATCCAACTAAATTTGTATACTAAACACTATCAGAGGTAATATGAACATGATGGGTTTACAAATTAGTTAAACATACCCATTAAGAGGTCATACAAATCTGATAGAATATGATCCAGCTAACATTTGTGCATGATATCGTCAGAATAAGATCTTCGTCACATTCTGTTAAGCAAAGGAGATCAAGTAATGCACTTCTTCAGGAATTTGCCGTTGATAGGAGTCATTGCCAAATTTCTATTAGGCTTGGCTAATCTGTAAGCGCCATTTGCAATCATATAAGGGCCCTCCATTTCTTTATGATTGTTTGTGCAAACTTTTGGTTTGTTGAGGATATCCCACTGGGGGATCTTTGGTGGACCTATTATTTGTTGTGCACATTGAGTGCAAATAATAAGTTCGAAACAAGCCCTATCAGAGGTAGTATGGACGTGATAGGTTTTGTGGCAGGTAAAAGATATCCTGCTGGGAGATTTTTGTGGCCCCATTATTTTTTGTGCACGAGAGTCCAAGTAATAGGTTTGGACAAGTCCCACTAGAGATAATACAGCCGCGGTAAATATGACTCTGTGGGGGATGAGCATGGACTGACTCTTTCTTCGCTGGGAAAATGAGGATAGTTCAGAGGTAATATGGACATGAACATTTCATTTTCCATTGCGGGCATTCCAAAGATGATTATTTTTTTTGGACCTATTACTTCTTGTGCACGAGAGTGCAAGTAATAAGTTTAGGACAAGCCCTGCCAGAGGTAATATGGACGTGACAGTTTTTGTGGACCTAACACCACTGGCGTACTTAGAGTTAAATACGGGTGTTAAGTTGAGATGACAACCGATATCAGAGGTAATATGGACATGATAATCAATAGCCAAAAATTTGAAAAGTTTGTTCAGAGGTAATATGAACATGACAAACTTTTGAGTTGATACTCCATTAGGGATGGAGGTATATATCTGCTCAAAGGTAATATGGACATGGCAGGTTTTTGTGGTGATAGATTACTCTACTGGAGAAAGTGGCGAGACATAGTTCAGAGGTAATATGGATGTGAACTGATCTATAGCCACAAACTGGAAGGTTTGCTCAGAGGTTACTTGGACATGGCAAATTCAGCTGGGAAAACAAAGAAATGTTTGGACAATAGTTCAGAGGTAATATGGACGTGAACTCATGTCCAAAAAATTTACTGTGGAGTGATTTTCCTGAGTGTGGATAGACCTGAAGAATCCGTTGGGGAAATTTTTAGGGACTCATCATCCGGTATTTTCTTGAGGGAGCAAATTGTTACGTTAGAGTGAAATCAATTTGCAGTGATTGTCCCCTCGTTTATAAATGTAAAGTGACGACTTTGGTGTCGATCAACTCCTGGATTCTTCTTTTCAGTATATAGCACGCCCTTGTAGGGTGATGAATGTACCGATGGAAGAGACAATAATCTGGATCATCGACTTTGCCAGCCCTCTCAGGGTATCTGATGTTGGGTAGCTGAAGTTTGTGTTCCTTCATCAATATATTGAAGATTTCAATGATATTATCTTCATTGAAGGAGAAAGTCCCTTTTAGCCTTCGGGCTCCCGATGCCTGAGTTTTACGGTCTTCCGGGAAGATGGTCATCGTTGCATCATCTTCGGACTCAGAGGGAATTTTACCCCCAGTTTTGGAAGCTGCCCTATTTTGTCGAGGTAGACTACCCCCAGACATGTCGTGGCGTTTGTCCACAGAAGTTGATTTAGAAGGATCTGCCTCTGGTATTATAAGATCAGACTCTGGAGGTTTGGAGTTTGCAAGAGATGCAGTATACCCCAATCCAAAACGAGTTTGTTGACAGTAAGGATTACCATACAACGGTGTTCGTCTGCCTTTTCCATAGTTGAGGCCTTGTTTCAACTTCAAATTGTAACCCATGTTTTGCATAATCCTCAAAGCCTGAGGGCTATATCTGTGGAGTTGCATTTTACCAGCATCGGACTCGCGATATTCTTCTTGTACAATCGGTCTATTCCGTATTCGATCGAAGATTATTCGATGCTGATCGTTGCAAGTCGGTAGAATAATAAAGACAGATTCTTCATGTGGCCCATATGTCATGACGACATTAGATCTTGACGCATCTTCCCACATGATCTCTCCATACTTGGAAGTTAGGGGCGCTAAATCTTGATTTTGATCCCTGTCTTTACGTTTCTGGATCAAGAAATCACACAAATCAGCGATATTAGCAGCAGAAGAAGAAGACTTATTCTGCCTTTTTACATCAGTTGGAGTACGAATATTGGGAATCATAAGTCTCTTCCTGTAATTTGAATACAGCAGTTCAGCCATGTGAGTAGCACATAATCCATAAGGAGCGTATCTATCCACAAACTGGACCTCCTTTACGCTGAAGGGCATGTCCCGGCGTAATCTGGAATTTTGCACAGGTTGACGTAAAACTGAGGAAGTCCTCAATCGGCCGTCAGCATTCCGCATAATCTGAAGAGCGGGCAGATTCTTCTCTTGATGGCGTAAAGACCGAGAGTTCGGGAAATTCGCCACTTGTTTTCCCTTGCGGTGATTGCAAGGACCATCTGCCTCTTTATTGAGGGGAGATGTATTCTTACGTGCGGAGCGCATTTGGAATTTCTGAGTTGGCACTGAGGCATTATCAGAAATTTTGTCTGCCACGTCACAAACGAAAGACTGAATTTTATGCGCGGGGCGCAGAGTAGACTTCTGGATTGGCACTAAGGCATTGCCAGAAGTTTCGTCTGCCACGTCACAGACGGGAGACTGAATTTTACGCGCGGGGCGCGGAGTAGACTTCTGGATTGGCACTAAGGCATTGCCAGAAGTTTTCTCTTCCATGTCACAGATGGAAGAGTGAATTTTACGCGCGGGGCACGGAGTAGACTTCTGGATTGGCACTAAGGCATTGTCAGAAGTTTCGTCTGCCACGTCACAGACGGGAGACTGAATTTTACGCGCAGGGTGCGGAGGTTGCGGTGCTATAACCTTGTTGGTCAGAGTGAGAGAGTCCGCAAGAAGGGTAGAGGATGTCCGGAGAATCCATACTTTACGCAATTTCCTGCTGTCTTGGATAGAGACGGAATGAGAGCTACCCCCTGCTCGAAGCATATCTTCGTAAGCTGATTGGTCGAATTGGACGACCAAGGTCTTCCTCGTTGATCCTACGGATACAGCATCGTGTTGAGCAATGACTTTCTCGTCAGATGAGAAAGTAGTCCCCAGCAGAGTCGCCATCTTGTGTTTGATAATAAACGAAAGAAATAAAACTAGGTTTATACGAAACCCTTTCTTTGGTTTACAAACAAGAAAAAGAAAGTACAATTGATCCTATACGAGGATACTAAGTACACAAATTTGATTCTGAGGAAATATTGCTGTAGGAGTCTGATCTGTGGTCGATCACTTTGTCCCTTGGACCACACGACGACGAAGAAGTGCTGTAGAAGACAAAAAAAAGAAGCTTCAAAGACTGCAGAAGGGGTTGAACTCTTATTGCCAAAGCTCTCTATATGTGCTCTCTTGACTTTGACCTTGACCTCTCTTCGACTCTTTTCTCCGACCCTGGACCTCTGTGGCCGGAGGTCTCTATTTATAAGGTTTAGGCACAGTCGGCGTAGAAACCGAACAGCGGAGAGAGCTGCACCTTTTAAGCGGTGGTTATAATAACTGCTACCCACGTATGAATGATCTTCTGAATCGGCGTGTGACGCGTGTCCCATTATGAGGTAATGCGTATAACTGCTTGTCGAAGATCACGACATGCAAGCCACGTAGATAACTGCCCCTTGCGTAGAGATGGTTGGCATAAAGGCCAAATAACTGTCTCATAGGCGTAAAAGCCAAATAGCTGTTCTGTTGGCGTAAAAGCCGAGTAGTTGTCATGTTGGCGTAGAAGCCAAGAAGGCATAGAAGCCAAGTAGACGTAGAAGCCAAGTAGGTGTTGAAACCAAGTAAGCATAGAAGCCGAGTAGCTGTCATGTTGGCGTAGAAGCCAAGTAGACGTAGAAGCCAAGTAGGTGTAGAAACCAAGTAAGCGTAGAAGCCGAGTAGCTGTCATGTTGGCATAGAAGCCAAGTAGGCATAGAAGCCTGATGCTGCATGGATAGGTAGCCAGCGTAATGATAGCCGATCATCCTTCCTTGACTGAGGTCTTGAGCGTATTCTGGGCCAAATAGCCTTATCACGCAACATTGCAAATATAGCCTGAGTTGGCATATTCTGAGGAGATAGCATACGACATACTCCTATAGTTGAAAATAGCCAGGTCGGCGTATTTCAAGGAGATAGCATACAGCATGCTCCTATAGCTGAAAATAGCCTGATGGCATAATATTCAGAGGTGATGATGTGGACATATTAGCCATAATTATGGCTCACCCAGTCATTAAAAGTAGAACCAAATCTCGTACATTAAATGCAGAGATCTGCCCCTATCACGCGCATTAACTGCAGAGACGTGCCTCGAGTTCTGTACGAAGGACAGCTTTTGACATGGCGGTTGGTTTTGTCTCATCTTGAGCATAAAAGCTCATGTCTGCCTGTGTAAAACTAGGCAACATATTCCTTGAATGCGTAAACAACGTCTTATATCAAGGGTTATGTCACTAGACGACAATCTGGGACTCTGTGCCGAATTATCATTATAGCCGTTCTCTCGATCGATGTGCAGTACTCTTTGTCAGGAGTCAGGTTCACTACATGATCTGACAGGTTTATTCGAGGAATACAAAGAGTTCTTTGTACAACTTCCCGCTGCATTAAAAGCAGATAGGTTTTACGCCAAAGTGGCGATGTAACAACCTTTTTACGCTGAAGCAGTCTGAAAATACTGTATTACGCAGGTTGTTCTGGAGCTATATTTTATGCTGAATAGCATTGAAGCTCTGCTGTACGCCAATGGCTTTGAAGTCATGTCTTACACCACCCAGTGCTGGAGCTCTGTTTACGCGAGCTTCCTGTTTGTTGAGGGTTTTACGCGTATGATTCCCAGCGTATTTTTCATGCTTCTACAACTGGTAAAAAATGTGACTTGTGAACTGTGGATCATTGTCGTGGATGATTCTCCGTGGCAAGCCGAAGCGGTATATGACGTGATGCTTGACAAAGTTGATCACTTTTGAGGTCATGACTTCAACCAGTGGAATAGCTTCCGTCCATTTGGAGAAGTAGTCGTGATAGCCAAGATGAACCGATGTTCCTTCGACGAAGGTGGACTAATTGGCCCGATAATGTCCATTCCCCAGGCTTCGAACAGCTAAGATATAATGGTCAGGTGTAGGAACTCCGAGGGTTAGTGGATAAAGTCAGCATAGATTTGGCATACTTGGCACTTCCTTGCGTATTTGACAACATTCGTGACCATTGTCGGCTAATAGTAACCCATTCTCCGGAGACGGTCCTGTAGCTTGGGTCCGTGCTAATGGGCATCGTATACCCATCGTGAGCCTGAGCCTGCTTCGCTTCTGCATTCGATAGGCATCGTAGGAGAAGATCGTCGTAGGAACAATAATACAGTATTTTGGTAGCCATATCATAATAGAACCAGAGGGAACGTCTTCTGATGGAAGTGGCTTCCTTTGGGTTATCGAAAAGAATTCTATAGACAGCGTAGTCGATGAATGAGAGTCTCCAGCCTTGGGAGTCGGTGCTTGTCTTTATTGAGTAGCTCAGGCACAGACAGAGGTTGTTCTTCGGGCAGACCAGCTCTTGACCGACTACGGTGATCAGTTCATGAGTATTGACTGGAACAACAAAAGAGGATGCGAGGCCAGCCAGGACGTCAGCCTCGATATTTTATAGTCGAGAAACGTGCTCTATAAAGAACCCCTCGAAGGTGGAGATTATTCCAAGTGCGACTTGGTGGTAAGGAATCAAGTCTTCATTTTGGACTTCGTACTCGCATCGGACTTGATTGACTATCAGCTTGGAATTGCCGTAGGCTTCCAGGTAGTCTAATTTTACTTGTTTAGCGAGTTGGAGCCCAACGACAAGAGCGTTGTATTCTGCAACATTGTTGGAGCATGGCTCTGTGAGGGAGTAAGTGCAATTGATGACCAAATCGTGTGGGGTAATTTGTACTATCCCGACGCCAGCGATAATATCGCCTTTGGGCCTTGTTCTTGAAGCACCGTCGAAGAACATTCGCCAAACAGGTTCTGTGCTTGTGGTCATGTTTGAGTTCGCTACTTCATCTGGGATCTCCTTATAGAGCTTTGAGATTTCCAGTACAGGTTGGGCTGCAAGAAAATTTGCCAATGCTTGGCTTTGATCGCCTTTTATTGGATAAATATCATGTCGTATGGTGATAGCAGTATTGCCTATATGGCTAGGCGAGAGTTGAGCGCTCTGGGTTTAGTCATAAGGACCCTGAACGAATTAACTCGCGAGATCACATGGATAGTTTGTCCTTCCACGTAATACCGAATCTTCTGAATGGCGAAGACCAGAGCCAGGCACTCCTTTTCAATGGGGTTGTACCTGTATTCTACTCCGGCTATCATTCTGCTGGAATAATAGATAGCATGTTCGTGACCTGCATCGCTTATTTGGGATAGCAGAGCCCTGAGGGAGTTATCCATTGCCCGCACATATAGTAAGAAGGGTCTTCCCATAATGGGGGACACCAATACTGGGGGATTCATGAGATACTTCTTGATGTCGTCGAAGGCACGCTGGCATTCTTCGTTCCAAACAAAGGAGACTCCCTTCTTCATAAGCTGAGTGAATGGTTGACAACTTCCAGAGAGATTTGATATGAACCTCCTGATGTATGCCAGTCTTCCTTGATGTCACGTCCTAGTCCCAAATACTGAGGGACTAGCCACGTGACAATGGCCAGCAGCACAACTCTAATGGGCAAACCCAATTTAATGGACCCGTTAGAGTGCACTTAAGCTGTAGCAAATATAAATGCAGTCTACACCATCTATCACAGTATAATTCTTATCTCATCCACATAAAAAAACACAATACAATATGATAGACCAGTCAAGATAATAGATAAAAAAGAAATAGTCCATCATCAAGTCAACATAAGTAGTGTCTCTGGAATAATCTGACACAATAAGAAAAGAGAATATCACCAATACATATGTCCATAAGTCAAGTCCAGATATGAAATAACAGTAAGCATAGATAACTGAGAAAGTAACTGAATACTCAAGAGAAATCCTCTGGCACAACCTCGCCCTCTGGTGCTAGTACTGCTCCAGCGTCAGCTCATATCCCATATATCTCAGGGTAAACCTCCTTTGCTGTACTTGGGGACATAATCTGGATTCAGGTCCTCAGAGGACATAGCATGGTACAAGAAACACTCAAGCCAAATGAAATACAGTAAATAAAAATAGATACTCAGGACAAGCTATATAACCATCTATGTGAAATACAAATGAGAGCATCATTAGTACCCAGGTTGAGACCACTACAAGCTCTGTATCGGGGAGCCCATAGCAGCAAGAATATAACGTAATGGGCCAAGCTCTGGTACATCGACTAAAGTTCCTCCAGTAGTAAAGTATATATGTATATAATCAGCCTGTAGCCTGTGTGTCTCTTCCCACCCAATGTAACCTTATGTCTCATGTACACAACGTCTCATGTCCATAACACGCAAGATCATGACCTCTAGTTAGTACATCGAGTCATAATGATATCTATGTATATGCAAGTCTTATGTCACGAATCCTGTAAGCCTATACAAAATCACCATGAATAACTCAGGAATGATTCTGTCACATGAATAGTGTCAAGTGTCCTATGGTATGACGTACTTGGTAAAGCAAGCACGTAAAAATATATAGGATCGTGATATCAACTCTCTAAGTGACGTTACACGACTCCGCGGACGACGTCGACACCCAAATCTTGTTCGAAAATTAAAAAATGTCTCACGGTCCTAGGTTGAATAGGTACATCATAGAAGTATATGGAAATAATACAAGCAAATAATAGCACAGGATCTTTTGTAAGTTGGCAAGGTACACTTGTCTGTGTTTTGAGCTCTGTTAGTTGCTCCGATATAAGTGGAATTTCCATGTACACCTTCGAATGCTGAAACAAATATCACCATTGCTCTCAGAATACTTGAAATAGCTAGGATTGGCTACCCATAAGTCTAATATGGATACAGGGGCATAATTGACAATTTTGGGTCAAAGCGGGGTCCATATGTGGCCTACTTTACACCGAAAAATATTCCAGAGACAAATTTCTCCAAATTCGTCAAACTTAGTATCTACGAATTCAGAACGATGATACAAACCCAACGGAACATCCAAAACTGGATTCCGATGAGCCGATCACAAAATTGCCTGTCAAGTGGAACCGTGGGGCTCGCGAAACGGTGTTTTGTCAACGTTCTTAGAATTAAACCAAACTTGGGTCACAAGACTAGCGTAACACTGCGAATTCGATGGCATAAGTTTCATTAAGAAATGACAGGCACACACAAAGTTATGATGAGTGTCAGAACAGGTCGATACGAAACTTTTTGACGGATACGCGTTGATTCCGGTGTGCACACACATCCAAATCAACTTCTGCAAAATCTCACACGTCCGCGTTGACGATACGCGCCTTTCGGTATAATTTTTACACGACAAAGTCACCTCGTTTAGCAGAACACACCCCGTTTCAAAAAATTTAGGTTTAAAAACTATATTTTTGGTCAATTTCAACAACAAATAAAATACATCATACATCAAATTAAAATAAACTAATTGAAGAGATTAAATCTCGGTTATGTTGTCTAAATTACTGTTAAAGCAGAATTTAAAAATAAGTTATTTTTTTAACACGCGCACTTGGAACAGTTTCTGTTCCAAAAATAAGTCATTTTTTTTGTTTTACGTCGCAATTTGCGATCGACATAGGATACGATACACTAAAATAATTACACAGGGTTTAAGGGGGTCATGTGGTCTTCGCATAGGACTTGACGGGTCACTAATTGGATTACTGTACAGGGAGATACAAGGACGAGAAGTAGAGTACCTCACGTGTGCTGCTGTTCGTGAGTTGGACGACCTTCTTTCGGCGATGGTCTGGCGGTCGGCGGCTGCGGCGGCTCGTCAAAAATGGAAGGGGAGATGATGGTGGTGTTGGTCGGCTAGGTGGGGGTTTATATAGGGTGAAGGGTGGGAGGTTACAGGGAGAGGAAGGGGATGGGTCGGACGGTTTCGGGGGAGGGGAAGGGATCGGCTGGGGGGGGAGGGGTTTCGGGTACTATAGCAACGAGTTCGGGTTATTGAGTACGGGTGCGGGTTTGGGTCCGGTTGGTTTAATTATATATATATATAGACACACATATATCGTCATCTAAAAATATTTTTAGACTTTGATAAATTTCAAAAAAATTATACAATACTCTATTAATAGTTTTACACCAAAAAATATATTTTTTGTACAATATTATTAATTAATTAAATACACATAATTATAAATTTATGAATATTATATATTATAAATGGCTAAAAATTATAGAAAATTCTTAATCTCTATATTTCATAATACCAATAATTAAAATTCTAAAATTTAATTCTAAAAAACCAGGGTGTTTACAATCTATCCACCTTAAAAAATTGTGTTCTCGCAATTAAGAAAACGAAACGTAACCGGTCAAGAAAATATTTGCTCCAGAAGGGATGACGCGGTTGCAAGACATGTTTGTTGAAGCACGACGCAAAGTATAAGGGACCATGAACAAGGAAATTTTTTTGAGAGGAAGAGTGAGAGTTTTATTCAAGCGGAACATGTAAGGAAGCAATGTAAACTTTTTTCTAGGCAATGAGAGATAAGTAACTAGAGTAAAGGAGCCTGGTTAGAGTGAAGATCAATTATAGCTTATGAAAACTTGGGTACCACTTACATATTACTACTCTAGATCAACCAGTTCATGCTAACATAATACTAGGTTTCGGCTAGGGAATGGAACTAACAAGCACATGCTAAAGTATTATTAGGAATATTCGCTACTATAGCTAGCTATGATAAAACTAAATCTTACTCATATTTGCTAATCCTCGAGTCTATGCTTTCTCAACTGTCATTGCAAAAGTCTGTCGACATCCTTGTGGTGGTGTCATCTGTTGTTGCTGGGCCTACTGGAAGAGTGCTGCTTGTGGTGCCAAGGGTGACCTCGACTGATATCCTCCCGGTGCTGGTAAATCTTGTCGGTTTACCATCAGTGCTCCCTCTCGACGCTCAGGGAAATCCTTGGCTGAATATTGGTTGGATCCGCAAATAAAGCATAATTCCAACTTGCGTCTGCACTCGCTCTCGTAATGACCTCGCTTGCCACAATATTGACATATAGGCAGTGCCTGCGGAGCTGCTCTGGGTGGCTGGTGTATGTGAGGTCTCTTTGCAGCTTCTTCCTGTGGTGCTCTGGCTGGTGCTGATGTGAACGGCCGTTTCTGGCTGGAGTCTCTCCTAGTGACGCGCTCCATGCGTCGGGCTGCAGCTAGGACATCCATGAATAAAGTAGGTGCAATAGAGTCGATTAATCTCTGTAGCTTAAAGCTAAGTCCGTCAAAGAACTTATCTTCCTTCTCATCTTTTGTCGGAATCAGAGTAGGGGCAAAGCGACTTAAATGGATGAACTCTGCATTATACTCTTCTACCGTCATGTTGCCTTGAGTGAGGAGGTTAAACTTATCCTTAAGATTTGCTCTGGCAATGGCTGAAATGTACATCTCCTGAAAGAGTCTAGGGAACTTCTCCCAAGTGACTTGGTCCGGTCTGAGCCGTCTCTTCTCAGATCGCCACCAGTGATGTGCATTGCCCGTCAACTGCATCCTGACGACAGTCATCCAACGCTCCCTTGGAAGCTCAGCTGCTTCCAATTGGTGTTGAGTGTTTGTGAGCCACTCATGAACTTTAGTGGGCTCCTCCTTGCCTAAAAAGGTATAGGACTTCAGCTGGCGGAAATCAGTGATAGATCCCGTCAATGGCCGTCTAGCTGGTGGGTTCGCCTGCGCTAGTGCTGTCACTAGGCTGTTCCTCAAGTTCTCCGCCTAGCGTTGCTAGGCCTCTTAATGAACCTGCTGTTGTGCTTGTATCATTGCGTAGAATATTTAGAACATCTGATGTCCGTCCATAGGCTATCCTGGTAGAAAAATGGGCATCGATAGAGTAAACTACGGCCGTGGTAGAATATCATCTTGTCGGAACCTCGAGGCGTGCCAATCTGTTTGATTGCTTCATTGAGTGGAGGGATATCCACTCAGTGGCGTAACTCCATCGTCGTAAGTGATCATAACACATTATGGTGTACTCACGGGAGTCTCATCGCTGGCTCGTGGATCTATTACTCTGCATACAAAGTAAACTATAAGAGGCGCACAGAGGAATCAAGGTAGGATGCAAGTCAAGAAATTATTTTGATGTCTATATAGTGGTCAAGAATAGATCAACAAGTGGATGAGATCCTATAATTTATCCTATCCTAATCGCAGGCTTGCTCGGTTTCTTAGTTGAAACCAAACCAATATAATCGAAGACCTGTATGGGCCACCACACAAACTATGTCACGCCCCAGTCCCAAAATACATAGGGACTAGCCACGTGGCATGGCCAGCAGCACAATTCCAATGGGCAAATCCAATTTAGTGGACCCGTTAGAGTGTACTTAAGCTGTAGCAAATATAATTACAGTCTACACCATCTATCACAGTATAATTCTAATCTCATCCACAGAAAAAAACACAATACAATATGATAGACCAGTCAAGATAATAGATAAAAAAGAAATAGTCCATCATCAAGTCAACATAAGTAGTATCTCGGGGAACAACCCGACACAATAAGAAAAGAGAATATCACTAATACATATGTACATAAGTCAAATCCAGATATGAAATAATAGTAAGCATAGATAACTGAGTAAGTAACTGAATACTCAGGAGAAATTCTCTGGCACAACCTCGTCCTCTGGTGCTAGTACTGCTCCAGCGTCAGCTCCTGTCCCGTAGATCTCGGGGTAAACCTCCTCTGCTGTACCTGGAATATAATCTAGATCCAGGTCCTCAGGGGATATAGCAAGGTACAAGAAATACTCAAGCTAAATAAAATACAGTAAATAAAAGTAGATACCCAGGGCAAGCTATGTAACCATCTATGCGAAATGCAAATGAGAGCATCACTAGTACCCAGGCTGAGACCACTACAAGCTCTGTGTCGGGAAGCCCGTAGCAGCAAGAATATCACGTAATGGGCCAAGCTCTGGTACAGAGACTAAAGCACCTCCAGTAGTAAAGTATATATATATAATCAGCATGTAGCCTGTATGTCTCTCCCCACCCAATGTAACCTCATATCTCATATCCATAATATCTCATGCCCATAACACGCAAGATCATGACCTCTAGCTAGTACAGCGAGTCATAATGATATCTATGTATATGCAAATCTCATGTCACGAATCCGTAAGCCTATACAGAATCACTATAAATAACTTAGGAATGATTCTGTCACATGAATAGTGTTAAGTGTACTATGGAATGATGTACTTGGTAAAACAAACACGTAAAAATATATAGGATCGTGGTATCAACTCTCTAAGTGACGTTATACGACTCCGCGTACGGCATCGACACCCGAATCTTGTTCGAATATTAAGCAACGTCTCAAGGTCCTAGGTTGAACATGTACATCACAGAAGTATATGGAAAGAATACAAGTAAATAATAGCACATGATCTTCTACAAATTGGCAAGGTAAACTTTCCTGTGTTCTGAGCTCCGTTAGTTGCTCCGATATAAGTGGAATCTTCAGGTGCGCCTCAGGATGCTGAAATAAACATCACCATTGCTCTTAGAATACTTAAAATATTTAGGATTGACTGCCCATAAGTCCAATTTGGATACAGGGGCAGAATTGACAATTTTGGGTCAAAGCGGGGTCCACATGTAGCCCACTTCACACCGAAAAATATATCAGAGATAAAGTTCTCCAAATTTGCCAAATATAGTGTCTACGAGTCCAGAACGATGATACGAACCCAACAGAACGTCTAAAACTGGATTTTGATGAGCCGGTCACCAAATTGCCCGTCAAGTGGAACCGTGGGGCCCGCAAAACGGTGTTTTGTTAACGTTCTCAGAATCGAACCAATCTTGGGTCACAGGACCAGCATAACGTTGCGAATTCGATGGCGCAAGTTTCGTTGCGAAATGAGATACACACAAAATTATGACGAGTGTCAGAACAGGTCGATACGGGACTTTTCTACGGATACGTGTTGATTCCGGTGTGCACACACATCCAAATAAAATTCTGCAAAATCTCACACATTCGCGTTGACGATACGCACCTTTCGGTGCAATTCGCATACATCGATGTTTCCTCGTTTAGCGGGACTCACCCCGTTTCTAAAAATTTTGGATTTAAGAAACCAAATTTTCGGTCAATTTTAACAACAAATAAAATACAACATACAACGAATTAAAATAAACTAATTGAAGAGATTAAATCTCAGTATATTATCTAAATTACTGTTCAAGCAGAATTTAAAAATTGAGTGTCGTTATGAAGATAACGGGACTCTAACACGCGCACTTGGAACAGTTTTTGTTCCAAAAATAAGTCATTTTTTAAGTTTTACGTCGCGATTTGCGATCGACACAGGACACGATATACTAAACTAATTACACAGGATTCAAGGGGGTCATATGGTCTTCGCATATGACTCGACTGGTCACTAATTAGATTACTGTGCAGGGAGATACAAGGGCGAGAAGTGGAGTACCTCACGTGTGCTGCTGATCGTGAGTTGGACGACCTTCTTTCAGCGGCTTGCGGCGGCGGTCCGGCGGTCGGCGGCAGCAACGGTTCATCAGAAATGGAAGGAGAGATGATGGTGGTGGTGGTTGGCTAGGTGTGGGTTTATATAGGGTGAAGGGGGGGAGGTTACAGGGAAAGGAAGGGGATGGGTCGGAGGGTTTCGGGGGAGAGGAAGGGATCGACTGTGGGGGGGGGGGTTGGGTATTGTAGCAACGGGTTCAGGTTATTGGGTATGGGTTATCGGGTACGGGTTTGGGTCCGGTTGGTTTGGTTTAGTTTGGTATATATATATATATATATATATATATATATATATATATATATATATATATATATATATATATATATATATATATATATATATATATATATGGCCATCTAAAATTATTTTTGGACTTCAATAGATTCCAGAAAAATAATACAATACTCTGTTAATAGTTTTACACACAAAAATATATTTTCTGCACAATATTATTAATTAATTAAATTTATATAATTATAAATTTATGAATATTATATATTATAAATGGCTAAAAGTTACAGAAAATTCTTCCTTAATCTCTGTAATTCATAATACCAACAATTAAAATTATAAAATATAATTCTAAAAAATTAGGGTGTTTATAATATACCTACCTTAAAAGAATTGCATCCACGCAATTAAAAAAATGAAACATAACCGGTCAAGAAAAGATTTGCTCCAGAAGAGATGATGCGGTTGCAAGACATGTTTGTTGAAGCACGACAGAAATGATAAGGGACCATGAACAAGAGAAATTTTTTGAGAGGTAGGGTGAGGGTTTTGTTCAAGCAGAACACGTAGGAAAGTAATAAAAACTTTTTTCTAGGCAATTAGAGATAAGTAACTCAAGAGTAAAGGAGCCTGGTTAGAGCGAGGATCAACTACAGCTTATAAAAACTTGGCTACCACTTATATATTACTACTCTAGACCAACCAGTTCATGCTAACATAATACTAGGTTTAGGCTAGGGAATGTAACTAACATGCACAAGCTAAAGTATTACTAGGAATATTTGCTACTATAGCTAGCTATGATAAAACTAAATCTTACTCATATTCACTACTCCTCGAGTCTGTGCTTCCTCCACTGTCATCGCAAAAGACTGTCCACGTCCCTGTGGTGGTGCCCTCTGCTGTTGCCGGGCCTGCTGGAAAAGTGCTGACTGTGGTGCCAAGGGTGGCCTCAGCTGATATCCTCTCGGTGCTGGTAAAGCTTATCGGTTTACCATCGGTGCTCCCTCTCGACGCTCAGGGCAATCCTTGGCTAAATGTTGGCTGGATCCGTAAATTAAGCATAATCCTAACTTGCGTCTGCACTCGCTCTCGTAATGACCTCGCTTGCCACAATATTGATATATAGGCAGTGCCTGTGGAGCTGCTCTGGGTGGCTGGTGTATGTGAGGTCTCTTTTCAGCTTCTCCCTGTGGTGCTCTGGCTGGTGCTGATTTGAACGGCCGTTTCTGGCTGGACTATCTCCTGGTGATGCGCTCCATGCGTTGGGCTGCAGCAAGGACATCCGTGAATGAAGTAGGTGCAACGGAGCCGATTAATCTCTGTCGCTCAAAGCTAAGTCCATCAAAGAATTTTTCTGCCTTCTCGTCTTCTGTTGGAATCAGAGTAGGGGCGAAGCGACTCAAACGAATGAACTCTGCATTGTACTCTTCTACCGTCATGTTGCCTTGAGTGAGACGGTTAAACTTATTTCTAAGTTCCGCTCTGGCAATGGCTGGAATGTACATCTCCTAGAAGAGTCTAGAGAACTTCTCCCAAGTGACTTGGTCTGGTCCGAGCCGTCTCTCCTCAGATAGCCACCAGTGATGTGCATTGCCCGTCAACTGCATCCTGACGGCAATCATCCAATGCTCCCTCGGAAGCTCAGCTGCTTCCAATTGGTGTTGAGTGTTTGTTAGCCACTCATGAACTTTAGTGGGCCCCTTCTTGCCTGAAAAGGTATAGGGCTTAAGCTAGCAAAAATCAGTGATAGATCCCGTCGATGGCCGTCTAGCTGGTGAGTTTGCTTGATTCAGTGTTGTTACTAGGCAATTGCTTAAGTTCTCCGTCTGGCATTGCTGGACCTCTTAATGAACCTACTTTGTGATTGCATCATTGCGTAGAATATTTGCAACATCTGTTGTCCGTCTATAGGCTGTCGTGGTGGAAAAACGAGCATCGGTGGAGTAAACTACGGTGGTGGTGGAATGTCGTCTCGCCAGAACCTCGAGGAATATTGATCTGTTTGATTGCTTTATTGAGTGGAGAGATCTCCACTCAGTAGCGTCACTCCATCGTCGTAAGTGACCACAGCACCTTGTGGTGTACTCGTGGGAGTCTCGTCACTGGCTTGTGGATCCATTACTCTGCATACAAAGTAAACTATAAGAGGCGCACAGAGGAATCAAGGCAGGATGCAAGTCAAGAAATTATTTTGAAGTCTGTATAGAGGTCTAGAACAGATCAACAAGTGGATGAGATCCTATAATTTATCCTATCCTAATTTATCCTATCCTAATTTATCCTATCCAAAGCAATATAGTCGAAGACCTGTATGGGCCACCACAAAAATCATATCACGTCCCAGTCCCAAAATATCGAGGGACTAGCCACGTGGCAATGGCCAACATCACAACTCCAATGGGCAAACCCAATTTAATAAACCCGTTAGAGTGCACTTAAGCTGTAGCAAATATAAATACAGTCTACACCATATATCACAGCATAATTTTAATCTCATCCACAGAAAGAAACACAATACAATATAATAGACCAGTCAAGATAATAGATAAAGAAGAAATGGTCCATCATCAAGTCAACATAAGTAGTGTATCGGGGAACAACCCGACACAATAAGAAAAGAGAATATCACCAATACATATGTCCATAAGTCAAGTCCAGATATAAATAACAGTAAGCATAGATAACTAAGTAAGTAACTAAATACTCAGAAGAAATCCTCTGGCACAACCTCGTCCTCTGGTGCTAGTACTGCTCCAGCATCAGCTCATGTCCCGTATATCTCAGGGTAAATATCCTCTGTTGTACCTTGGGATATAATACGGATCCAGGTCCTCAGGGGACATAGCAAGGTACAAGAAACACTCAAGCCAAATAAAATACAGTAAATAAAACTAAATACTCAGGGCAATCTATGAAACCATTTATGTGAAATGTAAATGTGAGCATCACTAGTACTCAAGTTGAGACCACTACAAGCTCTGTGTCGGGAAACCCGTAGCAGCAAGAATATCACATAATGGGCCAAGCTCTGGTATAGAGACTAAAGCACCTCTAATAGTAAAGTATATATATATATATATATATATATATATATATATATATATATATATATATATATATATATATATATATATAGCCTATGTGTCTCTCCCCACCTAATGTAACATAAAGTCTCATGTCCACAACGTCTCATATCCATAACACGCAAAATCATGACCTCTAGCTAGTACAACAAGTCATAATGATATCTATGTATATGCAAGTCTCATGTCATAAATACTGTAAGCCTATACAAAATCACCATGAATAACTTAGGAATGATTCTATTATATGAATAGTGTCAAGTGTCCTATGGTATGACGTACTTGGTAAAGCAAGCACGTAAAAATATATAGGATCGTGGTATCAACTCTCTAAGTGACGTTACATGACTCAACGTACGACATCGACACCTGAATCTTGTTCGGACATTAAGCAATATCTCATGGTCCTAGGTTGAACAGGTACATCATAAAAGTATATGGAAAGAATACAAGCAAATAATAGCACCAGATCTTCTGCAAGTTGGCAAGGTACACTTGCTTGTGTTCTGAGCTCCGTTAGTTGCTTCGATATAAGTAAAATTTCCAGGTACGCCTCCGAATACTGAAACAAACATCACCATTGCTCTCAGAATACTTAAAATAGCTAGGATTGACTATTCGTAAGTCTAATTTGCACACAGGGGCAAAAATTGATAGTTTTGGGTCAAAATGGGGTCCACATGTGGTCCACTTCGCACCGAAAAATATGCCTGAGACAAAGTTCTCCAAATTCATTAAATATATTGTCTACAAGTCCAGAATAATGATATGAACCCAATGGAACATCCAGAACTGGATTTTGATGAGCCGGTCACGAAATCGTTCATCAAGTGGAACCTTGGGGACCGCTAAACAGTGTTTCGTCAATGTTCTCAGAATCGAACCAAACTTGGGTCACAGGACCATCGTAACATTGTGAATCCGATGGCATACGTTTCATTGTGAAATGACAGGCACACACGAAAGTATGACGAGTGTCATAACAGGTCGATACGGAACTTTTTGACGGATACACGTTGATTTCGGTGTGCACACACATCCAAATCAACTTTCACAAAATCCTACTGTCCGTGTTGTCGATACATGCCTTTCGGTACAATTCGCACACGACGAAGTCGCCTCGTTTAGCGGAATGCACCCTGTTTCAAAAAAATTTGGATTTAAAAAACCAAGTTATCGGTCAATTTCAACAGCAAATAAAATACAACATATATCGAATTAAAATAAACTAATTAAAGAGATTAAATCTTGATTATGTTGTCTAAATTACTGTTCAAGAAGAATTTAAAAATTGTTTGCCATTATGGAGATAACGGGACTCCAACATGCACACTTGGAACCGTTTTTGTTCCAAAAATAAGTTATTTTTTTGTTTTGTGTCATAATTTACGATCGACACAGGACACGATACACTAAACTAATTATACAGGGTACAAGGGGGTCATGTGTTATTGGGTACAGGGGGGGTTCGTGTACTGTAGCAGCGGGCAACGGGTTTGGGTTATTGGGTATTGGTTATCGGGTACGGGTACGGGTTTGGGTCCTGTTGGTTTGGATTCGTTTGGGTTGGTTTGGTTTGGTTTAGGTTGGTTTAATTATATATATATATTATACATATATATATATATATATATTATATATATATATATATGTAATATATATATATATATATATATATATATATATATATATATATATATATATATATGTGTGTGTGTGTGTGTGTGTGTGGCCGTCTAAAAATAGTTTGGACTACAATAAATTTCAAAAAATTATACAATACTCTATTAATAGTTTTACACCCAAAAATATATTTTTTGCACAATATTATTAATTAATTAAATACACATAATTATAAATCCATGAATATTATATATTATAAATGGCTAAAAATTACAGAAAATTCTCCCTTAATCTCTGTAATTCATAATACCAATAATTAAAATTATAAAATTTAATTCTTAAAAATTAGGGTGTTTACACTTAAAGGCCACAAAGTTCTCCGAGGTTCTTCGGTGAGCACATTTCAAGGATTACTTTAGTCTTGCAAGGGTCTACGTGGATACCCTTCGAAGTTATGACAAAATCCAGGAACTTGCCGCTAGAGACTCTAGGAAGGATTTGGTAGGATTCATCTTGAGCTGATACGCACGCATGAGGTCGAACACAATCTTTAAATCCCCGAGGTGACCATCTTTGGAGTTACCCTTGACGGCGATGTCATCAAGGTAACACTCCACCATCTTGCGTAGATGTTCACGAAAGATGGTGCTCATAGTTCGCTGGTATGTAGCACCGATATTCTTCAAACCGAAGGGCATGACTGTGTAGCAGTATACTCCTATCGGCGTTCAGAATGATGTGTGCTTCTCGTCGTCAGAAAATATCTTGATTTGATTATATCCTAAGAACCCATCCATGAAGGACATGCGCTCGAAGCCACAAGTATTATCGATCATTATGTCTATGATCGGAAGGGAAAACTCGTCCTTAGGGCATGCCGCTTTTAGATTATAGAAGTCAATGGAGATCCGGATCTTCCTATTTTTTTTACAATGGACACGATGTTGGCTACCCAATCCGGATGTTATTCTTTGCGGACGAAGCCACTAGCTATCAGTTTGTTGACTTCAGCTTCAATGGCGTTCTTGATGTCCGACCAAAACTGTTGTTGCTGTTGCTTGACTGGCTTAGCGTTCAGCAAGATGTTGAGTTTGTGGACCACAATTTGGGGGTCCAGTCCCGATATGTCTTCGTAACTCTAGGAAAAGACATCGATGTATTTCATGATGAGCTATTGCAGGGATTCTCGATCCTCATTGGACAGACTCTTGCTGATAAAGATAGGTTTAAGGGAGAATTCATCACCCAGATAGATTTATACGATTTCTTCCTCAGTGGAAGGTTCTCGCTGTTTGAACCACATCTCCCATTGTGCGTCTAGGCGTTGGGCCTATGGTTCTACTTAAAAGAGTCTAGGTGGATCATTGTCGTCTTCCTAAGGGTCAGCTAATACCATGTTGGCAGACAATGTTTGTTTAAGAATCTTCCCGATACTGATGTCGGAGTCCCAAGAGGAAGATTATGAAGAGTGAGAGTGTAACTCATCTTCTTCATTCGAGCCTTCGGGGGTTGTGGGAGGCATGACATACCCTAATCCATGCTTGGTCTTATGGTAGTAATCCTCGAGCTTGCCTGCAAGAGCTTGTAGATGTAGAGGCAGCCGCCGGCCTTTGCCGTATTTCAAGCCCCTAACCACTTTCAGATCGTACCCCATCTTCTGAATGAGGTGCTTGGTTTGAGAACTATACTGGTAAAATCATATTTTGTCAGAATTTAGTTCTGGCTCTAGTCTCTCTGGGACGGAGGATTGGGGATTTTCTACTCTGTGGAAGATGATGAGTTTGTCTTCCTTCTTCCTTGCTGGAACTATGAAGTAGGAGTTCTGACTGGCGAGAATCTGGTTGACTGCATAAGTTGGTAGTCACCTGTGTATACAGGTGCAGGCCCAGACTGTGCTCAAGGGAATATAACATGTTAAGATGTGCAAGATCCGATTAGTTCAAAGTTAGCCCTTTATTGATAAAGTAAGGGATCTCATCCTCAGGAATTATATCGTCGAGAGTAGTGATGTTAGCATAAGCGGCTACGTACTCCTTCAATTCTTTCTTTCCGAGATCTATCCCCAGTACGAGCGACGGCTTTGGAGGTCTCCAGCTCAACTTTACCACTAGAGGTTAGGAAGTCGTAGTAGGTGCCAAATCTTCCTTCAGTGGTCGACTCGGTCTACGGAGGCGAACGACCAGAGGCTCAGGTGCTTTCCTGGGTAGTTTTACCCTGATGGGAGGAGTTGTGTCAGGAGCGCATACTTTGAGATGGACACTCAAGGGCTCGTTCGATATTGTCCCAGTTTTTGTCTCATCGTCGGCATCATTGCCACCTTCATTTAGGTGGACTTGCTTATAGAGGATTGAGTCAGAGTAATAAGCCTTGACCCCTTTGAATGGATCAACGTCGACAAATTATGTCTTGACGATGACGTGATCGTCCACGTACTTCAAGCACTGGTGCAAGGTTGACGGTACGATCATATACTGATGTATCCATGGACGTCCCAACAGGACATTGTAGGATACATCTACGTCTATGACGTAGCAAGTGACCTTTATTTTCAAGTCACTGATATGATATTTCAAGTAAATTTTGTCCAAAGGGTAGCTCCTCCTAGATTTGAAGCTACTGATGGCAGTATCAGGATGCCCAGAGTCTGAAGCAGACTTCGTAGGATGATGCTGATTGACGAGTCGGGGTTGATGGACATCCAGTTCACCTTGATGGCGCTGATGTACCCTATGTAATACAGAGGACGATCGTGTCAATTATTCTTCAACAACATGTCTTGTTATGAGAACATGATGTTGGGTTTCGCCTCCATCACATTATTACAGTGGGGGCATACGATAGGATCCTCAGCTGGAGGCTTGACCTGAGCCAGGTAGGTGTCGGCATTCTGTAATGCCTCACTCAGAGCAACCCGAGTGTCTTTGGAGAGTCGGAGAAGCTCGAATAGTGACAGCTTTGCTGGAGTATTGGCGAGCTATGCCAAGATATCGAAGTTGTAGGGCTTTTCCAGCCCCTGAGCAGTATCTTTATGTAGCAGTTTATCGAAGCGAGTTTCTTTCTGCTTGGACTTGTCCGCTGCTGGAGGCTGGGATAGACCTAGATCAGATGCGGTGATTGGGAGCACACCATCGTTAGGGATGTCATACTCTCGTTGGTATGCTAGGCATGACCTTGTTGTTTCTTCTATAGCTTCTTCGGAAGGTATAGAAACCGTGTAGCAGAATTTAGACTTCTTGCCCTTGGACGTGGTAGCAGAAGGTGTTGTCTGCCGTATCGAGTCTGGAGCAAGATTGAGATGGACCCACATGACTTCTTCCCGTGATATGGTGATAGGTATCAGCCCGGCTGTTTGGTCACAAGATGGTAGGAGATTAACAACCTCCATTGTTGCCCAAGGGATCGGGATTACTCCGTCTTGGGATTCCATCGCAAGAAAGTTGCCGAACTGGAAAGATACCATGTTCGCGATAACTGTTTTTTCATCAAAGTCCAAGGTGAGAGCCTTGGTGTCGAGCTGAGTCACCACCTTGTTTGTCATTACAGTAGGTTTGGGAAACCTTCGTTTAATAACAAACAAAAAGAGTACAAAGAGATCCTAGACGGACGATCTAAGTACAATATTTTTTATTTGGGTAGTGTGACGATGGAGATCGAGTACTGCAACGACTCTTTTACTTCGTTGATGGTCTGAAGAGTGAATGAGGGATGCTTTCTTCTCTTCTCTCTTTATTGAGATTGTGTGCACGTACGTAGCTCGCCTGGAGGGGTATAGTCTCTCTGAAGCAAAAAATGTCAGCCGTTGGGACGTCCAAGTTGCCTCTATTTATAGCCATCATATTGATGGGATATAGGTACTGTATGTCCTTTTGTTTGGTGGCTGCAGGGGGATCCTTAAACAGAATACGGTTGTAACTATGGGTGCATAGTATGGGTTGAGTCCAGGACAAGCTGTCACGTGGGCGTTTTGTTGGGATTTTGCTGTTGTTGGATATCATGGCTGTTCTTGGCTTCTGTTTGCGTAACTTGGTCAGCTTGACACATGACCCGCATTCAGTTGGAGAGAATCGCAACAACAAGATTTCGTCTTAGGGAACCTTGCCATGTTGGACGCAATAATTTTGAGACCCATGTGACGTATGACGACTGGAACGCATAGTGTAATGACCCATTCCGCTCAAGCGGAGAGCCAATTCAAACGATACTAGTGCGATGACCCGACCCATTTTTCTCAGTGAGAAGACTCATTTGAGGCAAAGAAATTTAGACTTGGCCTTTCAGAAATTCAGACCTAGACTTTCAAAGGCGCGCTCGAAGTATCGCTCGACCGAGACGAATCATCGCTAAGGTGGGTGGCTACGATGAACTTGTCTTTGCTTAGCCTGCACACATAAAATATGGTGATACATGCTAGTCGCTAGGAGAATCACCTCTTGCAGGCTAATAAAGTATACAACGCACCTAGATAAGAGAATAACCCCATCTTGTATTTCTTATGTTAAACATGGAAATAAAACTTGGCTTATAGTTGGACCCTCATATGCTACCTTAGTTTCATGCAAGTAGACTCCGCTTATGCTTCAAGTAGACCATTATATACTCTTCGTAGTACACTGATTCACTTGTTTACACTGCTCACCTTATAGATTATGCTGCCCGATATGCCCCTGTACGGCTTCAATACTCGCACTAACCCTTTAGACCCACGTTAGAGTAAAAGCTTATGTCTTACTGTTTGAATGCTTGCTTGCCTTACATGCTAACTAGTACACACTCGTTGGTTTCAATGCTTGTCATATAATTTTATACCACGATCAGGTAACATGATCCGTATCTTGCATTCATCTAGTTCGCCGGAAGACTATCTAATAGTCGTTCCGTGCAAGTATGAACCTTAAAGTATTCGGACCGTACTAGGTCGCCAAGGTAGTTCTTGAATGAGGGGACTACATCCTGTCAAATTAAGCAAAACTCGTCCTGTACTTAATTTGATGGCTCGGGGAGTCGATATATAGTGTGAACAATCCTGCCTTGAACGTGAACTTGTACCTGATAAAATCCTGACTTGAACTTGTACCTGAAAAGAGGCCCAAAATATTAGAGACTTGCATGGTCACGGACAACTTGGTGCACAAGGGAGATTTTTGAATCTCGTTCCACGAATGGTCACCAGGGCCGATCCCACCGGTCAGAACCTTCTGACTGTAGTTGCCTGCGTTGGGCGGGATGTATGCAATGCCCCCTATTCTTGCTTGCACACCATCTCCACCCTGAGACTATACCGTATTCTCTGGCGTCGTGCCAGTGAACTCATGTTCATATAGATTAAGTCATCCTCATTTAGCGGCAATCAGCGTGTGAGTCATTTCATAGCATCTAGTAATCTGGTAACGATATCGTGGCAATCGATAGGGTTTATGCATCGTGTCGAGTCATAGTGTACGGGCGAGAATTTCCTGCCAGATTGATAAAATTTTCTTTGGAAAATTATGACGTCGTCTTAGGCATGGATTGGTTGAGTGCTCGATACGCGACGATAGATTTTCGTGCTGGTAAGGTTATCTTTCGTATTCCCTGAGAAGAAGAATTCTCATTTTCTATAGGTGAGGCAGAGTCTTCACCAGCAACCTTGAGAATGGCAGTAGCGGAAGAAGTACGATTCTCTAGAGTTGTTGATGAATTTTGAGATGTATTTCTAAAATAACTTCCAGTCATGCCACGAGAAAGAGAAATTGAGTTTACCATCGATCTACTTCCCGGAATATCCCCAGTGTCAGAGATAGTCTACAGGATGGCGCCTTCAGAGTTAGAAGTCTTGTACCGAATGATTGAAGAGTTGAGAACCAAGGGATTCATTCATGCTAGTGGACCGCCTTGGGGAGCTCCGATGCTACTTGTGAAGAATAAGGACGGTACATCACGATTATATATTGATTATCGTACCCTCAATGCGGTAACCATTAAGAATTAGTATCCATTTTCTCGGATAGATGACTTGTTCGACCAGCATAGTGGAGCGACCGTGTTTTCGAAGATTGACTTTTGGTCTGGATATCATCATATCAGAGTTAGAGAACAAGATATACCCAAGACGACGTTCATATCAAGATATGGCCATTGGGAGTTTTTAGTGATGCCCATTGGAGCAACCAATACGCCAACAGTATTTATGGATCTTATAAATCATATTTTTATGCCTTACCTAGACAAGTTCGTGATAGTGTTTATCGAAAATCTTGGTGTACAGTCAAAGTAAAGCAAAGCACGAGCAGCATCTTCGAGTAGTTCTTCAAATTCTCAGAGGGCATAGTTATATGCAAAGTTCAGCAAATGCGAGTTCTGGCTTGATCGTATTTTCTACTTAGACCACATCATTGCCAGAGGTGGAGTGGAGGTAGATCCCAAGAAGATAGAATCCGTTAAAATATGGCCAGTACCCAGAACAGTTGCAGAAGTTTGCAGTTTCATGGGATCAGCAGGATATTACAGACGATTTGTGGTAGACTTTGCTAGAATGTTTGCACCCTTGATGCAGCTAACATGGAAGAATGTGCGCTTTGATTGGACAGATGCATGTCAGAGATCTTTCGAGAAGCTTAAGCAGAAATTGATCACATCACCTATTTTGACGATTCCAGATGGGATAGGTGGATTCATAGTTTATTGTGATGCGTCCGGCAAGGGACTGGGGTGCGTTCTATTGCAGCATGGCAAGGTTATAGCTTATGTGTCTCGGCAGCTTCGGGATCTTGAAAGAAATTATCTGACACACGACTTGTAGTTAGCGGTAGTTGTTTTCGCACTCAAACTTCGGAGACATTACTTATATGGAGATCGAGTAGAGATTTACACCGATCACAAGAGTTTGAAGTATGTCTTTACCTAGAAGGATCTCAACATAAGGCAAAGAAGATGGCTAGAGTTAATAACAAACTATGATCTTAACCTTCAGTATTATCCTGGGAAGGCCAATGTAGTAGTGGATGCCTTGAGCTGGAGAGCATGAGCTTATTTTCTCACAGCGCAACAAGAGATTTTAGAAAATCTTCAAGAGATGGGTGTAGAAGTAGTATTGCCTGGCAACACAGCATTGATGGCAGGTCTACAAGTTCAGTCCTGTATAGTGGAAAGAATCAAGTTAGCACAGTCAGCAGATGCCAAGCTTCCGTGACTCAGAGCAGAGTATGAGACAGGGCGCATACCCAAACTTAGCATTATCAGTGACGAAACTCTCTATTTTAGGAATCGTCTTTGTGTACCTAACGGAGACCTTCATCGTGAGATTATGTCAGAGGACCATACGCAATATTCAGTGCATCTCGGAGGAACCAAGATGTATAGAGACATTTGTCAGCATTTCTACTGGAATAGAATGTAGCGCGAGATATCACGATTTGTTTCTCGATGTTTCGTATGTCAACAAGTTAAAGCTGAGCATCAGAGACCATCATGACTTCTTCAACCTTTACCAATTCAGGAGTGGAAGTGGGAGCATATTACCATAGATTTTGTGACAGGTCTACCTAGGTCCCCAATTGGCAGGGATGCTATTTGGGTTATAGTGGACCGACTCACGAAAGTTGCATACTTTATTCCTTTCAGGGTTGGCCAGTCCACAGAATAGTTATCCGAGATGTACATGAGACAGATTGTTAGACTACATGGAGTGCCTACATTGAGTGCCAGTCAGCATAGTCTTGGAAAAAGATTCAAGATTTACTTCTCACATTTGGCAAAGTCTTCAAAAGAGCTTAGGCACCCACCTGAAGTTCAGTACGGCTTATCACCCCCAGACAGATGGTCAATCGGTGCAAACCATCTAGACTCTAGAAGATATGCTTCGTTCATGTACCCTTGACTTTGGAGGTTCGTGGAAGGATCACTAACACCTGGTAGATTTTTCCTACAATAACAGTTTTCAGACCAGTATCCAGATGGTACCCTTCGAGGCACTGTATGGCAGGAAGGGCAAATCCCCTATAGTTTGGGATGATATTAGCGAAAGGCAATTTTTTGGACCCAAGATGATAGACCAAACAATTGAAGTACTCAAGCAAGTCCAGAAGCATCTTCAAGTAGCATAAGATTGCCAGCTTCATTGGACTGATTCACATCGACGACCTCTTGAGTTTTCTGTCAACAACCATATATTCCTTCAAAATTTTCCTACCCTCGAAGTCATCAGATTTGGTGTACGGGGAAAGCTTAGTCCTTGGTACATAGGTCCGTTCGATATTCTTGAGCGAGTAGGAGATGTTTCCTATCGTCTTGCTCTTCCGCCGTCGCTTCGTGAGATACATTATATTTTTCATGTATCCTAGCTATGACGGTATATACCAGATACAAGCCATATCCTAGATCATTCAAAATTGGTTGTTGGTACCGACCTTTCATATGAGGAGAAGCATGTATCCATTTTGGACCAGAGAGAGAAGATTCTCAAGAACCGGACCATTCGTTTAGTCTGAGTTGCTTAGGGGCATCACTCACCGGACGAGTCAACTTGGGAGCGCGATGATGATATCCGAGCTTGATACCCGTATCTGTTTGACTCGTGAGGTATACTTGTTCGTATATCCCGTACCCTAATCTTGTCTTGTGCATGCTTGCCTTGTTCTAGATAGCTCATAGCTTGTGATTGACACCCGTACCATGATGCTTGTTTTATTGCCTGATTCATGTAGTCTCCTTGCTAGATCCTGTGCCTTCTTGAAATTTCGAGGACGAAACTTTTGTAAGGAGGTGAGAGTTTTGAGACTCGTCTCACTATTACGTATTTTTTATGTTCATATCTTGTATGTATGTTATATTGTTCTATATTGCTTTCCGTATATTTTTTTGGATTTTTTTAGCTGCTCTCATATAATTTCTAGATTTGTGCATAATGTAACCACCCTTGATATATAATCCCTCTCTTTTTCTCTCTTCTCCATTCTTTTACTTTTTCTCTTTTTATTTTCTTCTCCTTTCCTCTCCCCTCCCTAGCCGAGAGCAGCCCAGGACCGGTCCCCCTCCCCTTTCCCTTGGTAGTAGTTGTAGTAGTTAGTGGTAGTTCTAGGCAAGTACATCTTACCAATGATGTAGAACTTATACTTTTACATTATGGTGGATTTCTTGCATTTTATTAGTCTATATTGTGCTATATAAACTCCTATGCATGTTTACTTTTTGGTATTTCCGGTTTTGATGGCTTGGTTGGACTAGATCTACATTTTTAGTTTAATGTGTTCTTGACATTTTTATAGTTTTGATCTCTTAAAACTTGTTATTTTCCAAAACTAGTTGTTCTAAGTGAGAGAGCATCTGATTTTAAGTGGTTTAGAACTTTACTTTTCTAGATTTGAGCTGGAAATGAGAATTTTATGGAGAATCACATTTTCATGACTGAAATGTGCTATTCTGGGACGAAGGAGCTCCATGTAGCCTGCTTTTTATGCGGCTTGAACTACTCGCTCCAAACTCAACATGCGGCCATCTTGTTGGACGCATGTCTAAATTGGCACATGCGTCCCTTGATCAAATGCATAAAACTTGAACGAAAGAAATTTCTCTAAGTTCCTGATTACATGCGGCCCAGAGGAGCATGCAGCCAAAATTGTCAATACGGCCAAAATTATCCATGTAGCCCGAGCTATGTATTCCTCTCTTTTTTAATGCATGACTCAGCACCGCCTTGGCACGATTTCCCCTAAATTTGTCTTTTCTTCTCTGACATGCTTTCTTGGCTAAATCACTTCAGTCACTTTTCTGACCTTGTAATTATTCCCTGTCACTCAACCCTTGTCCCGAGGAGTGGACCTTGTGATGATTCATGCGGCCAGCTTCTTGCATGCGGTCCATTTCTGCCTGCGGCCATCTCATCTCCTGCACTTCTAGCACTATTAGTAGCAATGTTTTCTTCTGTTATATGTTCTCTTATTGATTATTTACTCCTTGTGCTTGGCCCAATTAGTTAAATTCATTTGATGCATGTTATTTCTAATTGCTTATAGTCTGGATGCTACCTTTACCAGAACATGGAATACCCGAAACATGGAATATAATGGCACTGTTAAACTGAGAACTCCCAGCACCTGACTTATACTGAATAAACTTGATCCCTGACTCCAGATACATGAAATGTAATGATAAACCTGATAGCGGCTCGACGTAGCTCACTCCTGACATGCTAGAATCTCCAAAACTGAAATGCTTGTACTGATAAGATAATTTTTTGTGGTTGATTGCTTTTCTCTGTCCTGATTATACTTGTCAAGCTATTATCTAGTCTTGCATCATGTCTAAGGAAGATTCCTGAGCACCAAGGTCTGGAATCCTTGATAACTTGCCCAAGTTAATAACTAGAATAATCATTTAGAAGCATCTAGAGAGATTTCTTGGCTACATGCAATCCCGGTATTCTAGCGACACCTGATGGATTTGGAGCTCTCCGTCGAGAGGGACACACTTCCAGCACATCGTCGAGTGTTATAATTTATCAAAAAAATACTATATACTTAATTAATATATTCTTTGTACTCTTACGTCTGGATAACCCGGATAATCTGTAGGACATGTGGCTGTATGGAATCTCAACTGTATTTGTTAGTAACCAGGATTGTGATAATCCTAGTTAGTTAATGGTAGTAAGTTGTAGGTCATGTTTGGCCATGATCTCATATTTTCTAGTCTTGTCTTGTCTTGGATCACCTAGCTGCTAATCATGAAATGTACTCGTTACTGATTCCAGAACTGCTTAACTGCTTATTTATATATTGTTCTTATTTATAATTCCTTATGCCATTGAATGTTTGCATGATGATTTTAGTTCTTAAATTGGATCCCTTGTGTTACTTTGCTATTTTGAGGTCTGATCCCACTGGTTTTGTATGGCCAAATTTTGGAGCAATACCGCAGGATCTTTCGTACATCCCGCCTCCAGATGGTGAACACGAGAAACGCCCGAGGACTTGAGTGGATTTTTTCTTCCTTACCCACCTGATCTTGTACTTATACTTTTGAGGCATTTACCTACCGAGCACGTGTTTAGCTCGTATTTTGATTCTTGACATTCTAGCCCGCGGGCCTATATGTAAAGCACATTCTAGACTATAGCTAGAGCTGATCATGTAATATTGTATTGTGCTAGTTCTTTATTTTGGTAACTAGCTTCATGGTCATCTATATATGTATAGTTTGGGATGCCTTACTATTATATGTTTGGTAGTTATACATCTTGTAACTTGTTTTTTGCTTGAGATTGAGACAACTATGACTCTTGACCCAGAAATGCCCGTTGGATTGTAGAGTAAAGCCTCACATGCTAGACAGCCGTGACCGTATCTCGGCGTATAGGGTACTCTGGTATATGTAGCTGGCTTTGTTCACCCCCGCTCTCCAGTATTCTGGTTCTGGGGCATGATAGAATACTAGAGAATCTGAAGTATTTCATTGATGAGTTAGTCTAGAACATGGAGTAAGATACGCTTGATGGTTTCATGAACTGAGGACGACTTAGAGTTTATGATTGAGATCGGTGATTGAAAATTTAATCATGGTTTGGTGGTCTAGACTTATAATGGATATGTGGGTTCTATCAATCATGTTTTAGGAGATAGACTATGTGAATCGCTAGTCTTGACATACGACATAGATATATTATGGATTTGATTGAATGGACTCGGACCATGTACAAACGAACGTATTATTGTGTGTAGGATGATCTATGCTCAATGTTTAAAAATTTGAGTAAAATGAGCTTGGGTAGAATACCATGTGCGAATTAACAATGGTTTAACCTTAGGAATTTGGACGAGCATCGTGCGAGAAATTTGTACGATGAGTCATGAACATGAACTGTACCTATGACCTTGTGAGATGACCTAGTAATTAGGCATACAACCTTATGCCAAGTGAAAGAAATTGTGTGACCGACTTTAGAGTATTGCCCGAGCAAGCCATAGAACTGGGACAACAAGACTTAGAGTTAGACTTGGAAAGGTAAGTGTGTGCTATGTTTGACACGAACAGAATGGACGATAGGACATCGACACTAGGCGGTAGATCGGATAGATCATGCTTGACGGTAGTGCAATGCTTGATTTGAGTGGGATTGGAAATGACTTGGATTTTATTTGACCCTGTTAGAGGTATCATCGTAATTCGTAAGACGAGATCCCTTAAGACTTTTTCGAGTAACTCGTCTGACTCCGCTATCTCTAAGCTTGATTGAAATACATGTATTTTGGGGACGCTTGGAATATGTGTACGATCCAAACTCAGTGATGTGCTGAACTCGAATGTTGTTATAAGTGAATGTGTTAGATACGCTTGGACGAGTATAACTATTTGGATAAGTTTGATTCAGCCTAAATCATCATTCTAGATGGATTATAGCATTGTATGTTTCGTGCTAAGGCGCAGTAGAGACCGAGTCTGAGCCTTGGATTGAATGATAGAGTCATTCAATGAGACAGACCTAGCACACATGTGATACAGAATGAGGAACAAGTAAAAAGTTGTGTTCGAACAGATCTAGTGATACAGATTGATATGCTTGAGATAGATTCGATAGTGTGTGATAGAATGATCTGCGCTCAGGAAGTCTCAAAGAAGAGACTTCTTCTGAATGGTGTATTATGTAACGACCTATTTCGCTCAAGCGGAGAGCCGATTCAAACGACACTAGTGCGAAGACCCGACCCGCTTTGCTCAGTGAGAAGACTCGCTTGAGGCAAAGGAATTCAGACTTGGCCCATCAGGAGTTCAGACTTAAACTTTCAAAGGCGCGCTCGGAGTATCTCTCGACCGAGGCGAATCATCTCTAAGGTGGGTGGCTACGATGAACTTGTCTTTGCTTAGCCAGCACACATAAAACATGGACGATACATGCTAGTCGCTACAAGAATCACCTCTTTCATGCTAATAAAGAATATAATGCACCTAGCTAAGGGAATAATCCCATCTTGTATTGCTTGTGTTAGAATATAAAAATAAAACTTGGCTTATAGTTGGACCCTCGCATGCTACCTTAGCTTCGTACAAGTAGACTCCGCTTATGCTTCGAGTAGATCATTATATACTCTTCGTAGTACACTGTTTCACTTGTTTACACTGCTCGCCTTATAGATTATGTCGTCCGATATGCCCCTATATTGTTTCAATACTCGCACTAACCCTTTCTGTAAACACCCGAATTTTTCAGAAATTAAAAATAAATTTTCGGGATTTTTCTGCTATTTTTAAATAATTAAAATAAATATTTTCTGGAATTAGATAGTTTTTTAAGTATTAAAATAAATATTAAAATATTATAAAAATAATATTTTTGAGTGTAAAATAAATAATTAGACATACTATAATTTTCCAAAAATTTATTGGACCAAAAAACTATTTTTAAACACCTAAAAACAACGTTTTAAAATAAACCAAACTGAACCGGATTAAACCAACTAAATAAACCGAACCAAACCAATATAACCTGAACCGAACTGAACCCTGACTGAACCCAAGCCTTAATGGGTCAGGTCAGATCCGGACTCGAACCCAGAACCCGAACCCGACCCGCCTAGTGCTACAATAATTCCCTAATTATCCCCCGCCGCCCCGACTTCCTAAACCGTCGACCGTTCCCGCATCCCCCCGTCTTCCGTCGCGGCCGTTCGCCCCACCGTTCACGCCGCCACCGCCGCTAAGCCTCCCGCAACCGTCGACCGACCATCTCCTCGACCGACCACCTCCCTACAACCGCCGCCCTCCTCCCCTATAAAACCCTCTTCCCCGGCCACTCCTCTCCACCGCCGTCACCGCCATCATCCTCCGCTGCCTCCACCGACGACTCTGCCGCCTCTCTTCCCTGAGCTCCTCCGGCCCACCGCTGCCACTCCCCAGCTGCCATCATTCACCACCACCACCGTCTCGACGTGAACCCCCGAGCCACCCTCACCGCTGTCGACCACAGCCTCCGTCACCTCTCCAGCCACCGTACACTCCCCCGAGCTCCTCCAGCACCGCCGCAAGCCCTACCTCCGACGACACAGCCCCCTCCGCTGCACCCAGAGCTCCCAGCAGCAGCCCGAGCCTCCGGCGACCATCCTCCTTTGCCGACCCCGACTCCGGCCGACCTGCAGACGCCGCCGCCGCCAGCAACACCACAACGACGACCAGCAGCTGCCACCGTCCGGCCAAGCACCGCCACGCCGCGTCGCGTGTACACAACGTATAGTCGATCTCGGCCTCCTGTTCCGGTGAGCCTTTCTCTCTCCTCGCCCCGTCATTTTTCGAGCAGACTGTTGGATCATGTTCCCTACGTGACCCTTTCGAAACCCGTGCAATTAGTTTGGGGGTATCGCGTCCTGTGTCGGACGCAAATCGCGACGTAAAAACCGAAAAAAACCCTATTTCTGAAATTCAAAAACTGGCCCGAACTCACAAGTTCACGACCGCTTTGCGTGCAACCTGTTTAATAATTCTAAAATTTGCTTGAACAGTTAATTAGATAATATAACCAAGATTTAAACCCTGTATTTAGTTTAATTTAATGTGCTGTGGATTGTATTTTATTCGAGGGTAAAATTGACCAAAAACTTGGTTAAATAAAATCCTGAATTTTTCTGAACTGGGTGCGCCCTGCTAAACGAGGCAACTTGGTCGTGTGCAAATTTTATCGAAAGGTGAGCACCGTCAATACGTATGTGTGGGATTTCGTGAAAGTTAATTTGGATGTGCGTGCACACCGGAATCAACGCGTATCCGTTAACAACGCCCCATATCGGTCCTGTTCTGAAACTCGTTGTAACTTTGTGTGTGCTCGTCGTTTCGAAACGAAACTTGCACCATCGGACTCGTAGCGACACTTTGGTCCTGTGACCCAAGTTTGGTTCGATTCTGATAACGTTGACAAAATCCCGTATCGTGGGCCCCATGGCTCCACTTGACGGACGATTTTGTGATCGCCTTATCGGAATCCAGTTCTGGATATTCTGTTGGGTTCGTATCGTTGTTCTGGACTTGTAGACACTAAGTTTTGGCGAATTTGGAGGACTTTGTCTCTGGCATATTTTTCGGTGCGAAGTGGGCCACATGTAGACCCTGCTTTGACCAGAAACTGTCAATTTTGCCCCTGTATCCAAATTGGACTTATGGATAGGCAATCCTAGCTAGTAGCTTATTTTTTAATATAACTTTATGGTTTAACGAGGGAAACCCTCGTGATTGCCTCGTAAAGTAGCTCCTTTCGTCGCTCCTTTTACTCGCTTACCTGGGGTGGATGGTTTCCCCCCCAGGACCCTCATATCTTCTGAGCATGATGGTAATATTTATTTCAGCATTCGGAGGAGTACTTGAAGATCCCACTGTTACAAGAGCAACTGTTGGAATCCAAACACCAAGTAAGTGTACCTTGTCAATCTTGCAGTACTTGCTTTATATTATTCCCTTGATATATTTATATGATGTATCTGTTCAACCTAGGACCGTGTGACATTGCTTAGCGTTCGAATAATATTCGGGTGCCAATGTCGTACGCGGAGTTGTGTAACGTCACCTAGAGATTGATGTCGCGACCCTATATATTTTCGTGCTTGCTTTATCTAGTACGTTATACCATAAGACACTTGACACTGTTCATGAGATAGAATCTTTCCTGAGTATTCATGGTGATTCTGTATAGGCTTACAGGATTCGTGACATAGACTTTATATATGCATAGCTATCATATGACTTGTTGTATTAGATATGATCTTGCATGTCATGGACATGAGACGTATGATTACATTGGGTGGGGAGAGACACACAGGCTACAGGCTGATTATATATAAATATATATATATATTTAATACGGTGCCGTAGGCCCACTACATAGTATAACTACATAGTATAGCTGCTATCGGCTCTCCGACATAGAGCTTGTAGTAGTCTCGGCATGAGTCCTAGTGATGCTCCCATTTGCATATCACTTAGCTGGTTACGTAGTTTGCCCTATTGATACATTATTATATACTGTACTTATTTGGCTTGAGTTATTCTTTTACCTTGCTATGTCCCCTAAGGACCTGGAATCCGGATTATGTCCCCAGGTTTAGCAGAGGAGATCTACCCCGAAATATACAGGACAAAAGCTAGCGCTGGAGCAGTACCAGAACCAGAGGATGAGGTAATCACCGAGGATTTCTCCTAAGTATCTGGTTATTATACTCAGTTATTTCTATTGTTAGACTATTATTTCCTGTCTATTGAACTGCTGCATCAAACTCTTTATCGGGTTATTCCCTGAGATATTTATTGAGCTTGTTGATTATTATTTCATCTTGATTATTCTGATATTGAGTGTATTTATCTTTTGTGGATGAGATTAGTATCGTTGACCCTTACTGTTATTTTACAGCTTAAGTACACCCTAATGGGTCCATTAAATTGGGTTTTCCAATTGGAGTGTGGTGTTGGCCATTGCCACGTGTCTAGTCCCTCGGTATTTTAGGACTGGGGCGTGACACTTTTGACCCGCGCTAGAGTAAAGGCTTATGTTTTACTGTTTCAATGCTTGCTTGCCTTACATGCTAACTAGTACGCGCTCGTTGGTTTCAATTCTTGTCACATAATTTTATGCCACGATCAGGTAACACGATCTGTGTCTTGTATTCATCTAGTTCGTTGGAAGAGTATCTAATAGTCGTTCCGTGCAAGTATGAACCTGAAAGTATTCGGCTGTTAGGTCACCAAGGCAGTTCCCGAACAAGGGGACTACATCCTGTCAAGTTAAGCAACACTCGTCATGTACTAAATTTGATGGCTTGGGGAGTCAATATATATTATGAACAATCCTGCCTTGAATGTGAACTTGTACCTGAAAAGATCCTGAATTGAACTTGTACCTGACAAGAGGCCCGAAAGATTAGAGACTTGCATGGTCACCGACAACTTGGTGCACAAGGTAGATTTTTGAATCTCGTTCCACGGACGGTCACCGGGACACCGGGGCCATCCCGACTGGCCGGAACCTCCTAACTGTATTCGCCTGCGTCGGGCGGGATGTGTGCAATGTCCCATGTTCTTGCTTGCACACCATCTCAGCCCTGAGACTATACCGTCCTCTATAGCATCGTGCTAGTAACCTCATGTTCATATAGATTAAGTCATCTTTGCTTAGCTACAATCCAAGTGTGAGTCATTACATCGCATCTAGTAATTTGGAACACCTGAACGAATATGAACGAATATGAGTATAAGACATCTGTTCATATTTGAATACCTGAGCAATCTGTTGTAACCCATCTGAGTATAACACATCTAAGTAATCCGTGTAACTCGTGCACTTGAATTATAACCCGCTCGTGACACTTGTGTTTGCTTATGCGAGTCCTTAAATTTTATTTTTATATATATTCGTACTTGGTTTAACTTAGTTTTATCTCTAGATAGAAAAGGATGAATGGTAAGTTGGTAAGTCTCGCCATGTTACTCTTATATCGCACGACACATTGCCATACGTGTTAGACTTTTACATTATGCCATAAAACTGATTCTAAGGCAAGACTAGAAAGACAACTTAATATATGGTGCACGAAACATATATAACATGTTTGGATTTGTTGAGCGGACGAGAATACTCCCCACCAGTGCATTCAGGTACTCATAATCCACCAGATTGCTTGCAGGGCGCGGGAGAACCTCGTTTGGTACGAAAACCCCTTGTGGGCGTTAAGACGTGGAGTTCGCTCTAGAGCCTTGGAGTGTTGCTTCCAGAGCTGAAGAACATATACAAGACATAATGTTGGAACATCGCCTATGAATTATTTTATGTTGTAAACCACTTAGCATGCCATTTATGTTTCGAGAGCGAGGACTTCAGCGACTTGTAATCTCGGCCTAGCGCCGCTTGTAACACTGATTCAATATCAATAATGTGCTTGTTTTACTTCCATACTTGTGTTATTCAATGCTTCCGCTATGACGACTCTGTAAACTTGTTACCAATCGCCTGTTTGTTTCTTATTCTGCTGCATATGGACTATCTCTGCGACTCAGTGGCTTAGCTATTCTTCCGTCTGTTCGGATTTATGGCCTTGCACTGGCTCAGCTTGTGCTCATGCGACATCATGTCCATATGGGCATGATCGTCCCACGGGAGCACTAGCGCGGTGATTCGCGCCTAGCATTGACGGCCGATCCTGCAGGAGATCGGGGCTTGACACATAGGGCCAGAGACACATGGGACGCGTGGAGTCTGGAATACATGGGACCAGAGACGCATGGAGTCTGGAACACATGGGGCCAGAGATACATGGAGAGGATGGAATTTAGAACACATAGGACCAGAGTCATATGGTGCGCATGGAGTCTGGGTTGCATGAGGTCCCATACACATGGTGTTGCAAACTTGTCAGAAGTCATTATTAGTCTAACGAGAGATTCTTGTCGCTTAGTGTGATCATATCTTTCGAGGCATTCAGAAAATCATTTTTGTCAGAATTCTGTATCAGACATAAACTTGGTGTTATGCCTTTATGCGGTCAATATTTGGGGGCGCATGGATGTTGCTTTTTCTTGGCCGCATGGTCATCCTGGGCCTAATTTCTTCTGAGTCGACTTTGGGGCGCATGTTTGTTGAGCGCATTGATCTAGATTTTTCATGCTTCTACAACCGTCGTGATCGCGTGCAGGCACACGACCCGTATTTAAGTTACGTTTGATCTTGTTCCTATGCAACTGTGAAGACGGGAATACTTGTGACTAGTCAGGAGCTGAAGGAGATACTGAAGGGGATGGCCAGGGTGTTTTTGGCCGAATTGGAGGAGACCTTATCTAGTCGGGCAATCGTGCCTGCACCAAAACTGTCGCTCCTGACTTCTTGCTTCCTCCAATACGGCTGCATGGGATATCCTCGACTGCTGACTAGTGAATTCCTGATATCCGACGATAAGCCATGGTAGAATCTCTTGGCTCTCTCCTGCTCCGCGGGAATCAATATCTCACCAAAATGACTTAATCTGCTGAACTCCGCGTTGTACTCATCCACCATCATATTCCTTTGTTTAAGATTAAGGAATTGATCATTGAGAACATCTCGAACATTAGCGGGGAAGAACCTCTCGTTGAATAGTTCATAGAACTCCTCCCAAGTCTGGTTGGCACCGAATCGTCTTTGTTCACCCTTCCACCAATGGTGAGCATTTTTGTCATGTAAAAGGTCCACTATTGTCATCCATAGGTCCTCTGGTAACTGCGATGCCTTCAATAATTCTCAGTACTAATAAGCCATGCAGTAACTTCTAGCGGACCCTCGGTACCCTTGAAGGTCTTCGCATTCATTTGAGTGAAATCCTTAATGCGACCCTCATAAGGTGGTGGCACGGGTGCTGGGGCTGGTGGTGGTGGTGGTGGAATCCTGTTCATTGCAACTATGAGGGCTTGCCTCAACAGCCCATTTTGCTTCCACTGGGCTTGTATCATAGCTTGCATAAACTGGGTCGAGTTGACATTCCCGTCGGGATGCGAAAATGGCTATGGAGGGGGTACATGTGGTATCTGTGAGGCGATCTGAGGCGAGAAATGGGGTGGCGGTGGTGGCATACTCCCACCCTGGGGATTTATAGTCTGTTGCTCGTGATGCCCCCACCAGAGGTACTATAATGTGAGGGTCCTACTGAACCGATGGTGGTGTTTGACCTGCATGCGATGATTGTCATGGCTGGAGTGGTGTAGTCGGAGACATCATCGAGGAAGGAAGAGCTCCCGATCCTTCCGAAGTGTCTGAGTCGCCTGTAGTGATGGCGAGGGTAGCGATACGTCCACTACGAAGATTTATTTTGCTGGGCATGAAGATACGGGCAACGTTAGAACATGTTCAAGGTAGATGCGAATCAAGGAGTCAAATGAGAGTTTGAAAATGGAATCAAGGAAGTTGATTTAAATAAGTGGATGAGATCCTAGACTCTAATCCTATTCGCTGGCTTGCTCCGTATAGTAACGTAACTGAGACAATATACTCTCGACTTGCATAGGCCACCACAAAAATATGTCACACTCCAGTCCCAAAATACGTAGGACTAGGAATACATAAGCATGTCAGCCGTATGTATATGACAACTCCAATATATGAAAACCATAACACATACATACGATGTATTATGAATAACAATTCACAAGATAATGTCACAAGTCACATACAACTAAATCTCTTCCACAGACGCAAGTCAATAAATAGAGAAATAAACTAACCAAATAGATCCAAAAGTTCAAGTCCAAATAATCCAAAATGATAGTCGGGTGGGACTAGGTCCTTAGAGGGACGTAACAAGATACATAGAAGCAAGCTATATAAACTACAGTAAGTAAATATGCAAAGTGTTTTCTAACCACCTAAAGTGCAATTTGGAATACACCTTTGTATTGTATGAGTGAGATTGTTGGCTCATGTAAATATAATCATAAGGTATCTAATAATATAATATTATCACACCAAGTTTTATCCAGAGACATGGCTCACCGATTCAGCTATCTCATACGCATAATGATTGTCTTCCCCCTCACCCCCGCACCGACCAAATCGCATACACAACATGTCAAGTATTGTAACTGTATGAGTCTCTAACACACTCGTCATAACAGTTATGTTTCTAACCGTCACACGTTCCTTACGTATCGATGATCAGTCGGTTATGTATTCCTTGCCCCTAATAGAATGTCACAACTCGTGTCATGTGTGTGTCATAGTCCAAGGAGAGATAAAAATATCCCAACTAAGTCAGCATGCATAAAATAAATAAAAGCTACGAAAGACGACGAACACCGCTGTTTGCACCTAAGTCAAGCTTAGACACATAGTTTATATAAAAATAATTTATGCAACAATAAAAAAAATACTAAAAAAAACTGACAGTAAATAAAGGAAGGTATCTTACCTGGTGTCCGAGGAGACTTTAGACAATCTCCTGGCAGTGAATATGCCAAGTCAACAGTAGCATAAAGAGAGAAAAATTTACGAACGTCTCTGGATACTGAAATAAACATCAGCAACGTTCAAGGAATAAGCGAGATAGTCAAAAAATACTACCCTTTCGTCCAATTTGGATATAGAGACAAAAGGATAATTTTTGGGTCAAAGCGGGATCCACATGTGGCCCACTTTGTACCGAAAAGCATGACAGGGGTAAAGGTCTCTAAATGGGATAAAAATATGTCAAATAAATCATAATCAACGATACAAACTCAATGGTATGTCCAGTTTTGGATTTCGGCGAGCCGATCACAAAATCGCTCGTCAAGTCGAATCGTGCGGCCCGTGAAACGACGATTCGTCGAATGACTCGGAATCAAGCGAAACTTGGGTCACAGGACAATTTAAATGCTGCGCGTCCAATGGCACAAGTTTCGTGACGATCCGACGAGCGCACACAAACTAATAATTTTTTTTATAAAATACCGATACATGAGACTTTTTACGGATACGTGTTGATTCCGGCGTGCAAACACGTCCAAATCAACTTTCACAAAATTCTATACGTCAGGATATACCATACGTGTCTTTCGGTATAATTGGTATGCGATGAGACGGTCCTGTTTGGCTGGGCACACTCCGTATCGTAAAATTTTAGTTTCTGAAAACATAGATTTTGGTTGTTTTGGAAACAAAATAATTTGATAAATCCATGTACCTAAAATCATTCAACTTGAAGGAATTCCTAGAGGGTTATACTGTGAGCGTGTACGAAGAAACCGTTCGTAAAATAAAGCGGTGGAGAGAAAGATATTATACCGCGAATTTGGATGGTCGGGAATGGTGCTGTCCACGGGTTCAGCCTTTCCAAACGGTCGGGGTGGTCCGGTGGGAGGAATGGGGGTCCAAGCGTCAGGGTGAGACTCGTCTAGTCGTGTGGCGGAGTTCTTGATCTCCTGGGATGTTCACGAGCTCTCGAGAGGCTGGTTTCGACTAGGTTTTCTCGCAAGTTTCAAATATATACTTTGGTTGTTTGAACGATTTCTAATCAATTTTTATTTAAATTCGGATTTGGATTAGTATTTGATGTTATCTAAGATAGAATTGAATCAGGATTACATAGAAAAAAAACTGACAGAAAAAAAAGGGGTTTGATTTGGTTTGGATTTGAGAGAGCTTTGATCTATCGGAAAACAAAGTTTTTCCATTCTGTTTTAGCTCGTGTTCGTCCCATTAGGTACGAGGAACAATGCCCGTGGTTCACAGGCTCTTGGGGGAAGCTGTTCGGTTGGTTTTAAAAGTTTTATTTTATAAATTTTCAGCATATACAAAAAATTTATTTGTTTCTATTGTATCATTAAGGCATACTCATGTACCATCATGAGTATAAAAATCCTAATACACACACACACACACACACACACACACACACACACACACATATATATATATATATATATATATATTATTTTATTTTATCTATTAGAAATTTTAGGGTGGTTACAAGGAGGCAGGGGACGTGGAGGCCCGAGAGTTGCTCACCTAGCTGTGTAAAAGGAGACCACTACTGAGATGACTGGAGCCGAAATGACAGAGCTGAAGGTACTACGTCAGTTCAAGCTTCAGGTTGAGAGTTCTAAGGACAAGAGATAGGCCACTCAGGATCTAGCTGATACTACCTACCTTGGTAACTTTACTGGTTACGCTGCTCATATGGGCAAAGGTATTCCGGTTCAGGCACTTGCTGTAACACCCCGTTTCGCTCAAGCGGACTGCCGTCTCAAACGGCAAAAGTGCAACTGTCCCGACCCGCTTTGCCTCAAACGAGAAGCAAAGGATATCCAGACTTGTCCCTACAAGAAATCAACTTCGGCTTTCAGAGGCTCGCTTGACGTATCGCTCTACCGAGGTGAATCATCGCTAAGGTGGGTGGCTACGGTGAACTTATCTTTGCTTAACCAGCACATATAAAATATGGAATATTCATGCTAGTCGCTAGGTGATTCACCCCTGCATGCTAATAAATCCAACGCACCTAGCTAAGGGAATAATCCCAACTTGTATTGCTTATGTTAGAACATGAAAATTAAAATACTGCTTGTATTCAGACCCTCGCATGCTAAGTCCCCTAACGATCTAACTCTCGGCTAACCTTCGGGTCCGAGCAAACGTATTTACTTATGTTCCTTAGAAACGCATGCTTGTCTGCTTGTAATGTTGCCATATTTTCATCCAAACCACGGAAGACTACTACGTAGTCGTTCCGTGCCTGAATGAACCTGCAAGTATCCGGGACCGTTAGGTCACCCAAGGCAGCCCCGAACCAGGGGAATGCATCAAGTATATCGTGTAATCGTGTTGCCTGAAATTGGTCAAATAATCGTGTAATCGTGTTGCCTGAAATTGGTCAAATAAATCGTATACTCGTGTTGCCTGAGATTGGTCAAATAAATCACGTACTCGTGTTGCCTGAAATTGGATTGACCCTGACTTGCATGTCGCGGACAACTCGGAAACGAGGCATAGTTCCACGGATGGTCACCAGGGCACTGGGGCCGCTCCGATCTGGATGGAACTTCAAGTGTGGTTCATCGTGTCCAGGCGAGTGGTTTGCAGCATATCGTGTACTTGGTTGCATTCCACTTGGCCTAGGACCACATCATGTGTAGTCTATCGTGTGCTGGCGAGATGGTGTGCAACATATCGTGTACTTGGTTGCATTCCATCTTGGCCTTGGACTACATGTGCAATCCATCGTGTACGGGCGAAATGGTTCGTAGCGCATCGTGTGCTCTCGTTGCGTTCCATTCTTGTCTGGGATTAGTCCTTTATGGCTATGCCAGCGACTCATGTTCATATAGATAAGTCATCCTCGCTTAGCGGCTATCCGCGTGTGAGTCATTGCATCACATCAAAGAGCAACTGAGCACACCAACTATTATCCCGTTCAATGACTCTCGTGTTTGCATGTTGCATATGCTATGCTCCTGAATGCTTATACTTGCCCGTTCTTGAATTAACAATGTTTGCCTTGGACAGGGAAGGAGATGGTAAGTCTCGCCGTGTTTCCTCTCATGTTGCACGGCGCACTGCCCGACACGTTAGGCTATTCAATAATTTGCATGAACTGATCCTAAGGCAACTAGAAAGACAACTTAATAGTTGTGCACGGAACCTGTATTACGTGTTTGGATTTGTCGAGCGGGCGAGTAGCTTCCCCACCAGTGCATTCAATGTACTGATAATCCACCAATTTGTATGCAGGGTGCGGGAGAACCTCGTTCGGTGCGGATGCCTCCTTCGCGCGTGCTAAGGAGTGGAGATCACTCCGAAGCAGCGGCTCATCCGGAATGAAAGCACATATACAAGACATAATGTTGGAGCGTCGCCTGAACATCGCCTGTACAATCATTCTACAATTGTAGCCACTTGGCATGCTTTACTGTTTTAGAGAGAGAGGATTGAGCGACTTGTAATCTCGGCTATACGCCGCCTGTAACATATGTTTATATCAATAAAAGAGCTTGCTTTACTTCAACTTATGTTTCAATGCTTCCGCTATATTGTCGACTCAGTGAACCCGTTACCGAATCGCTATGCGTTCATGACTCCGCTGCACTCGGACAATCTGTGCGACTCTGTGGCTTAGAACTCTTGTCGCCAGCCAATGAACCATGGCCTTGCACGGGCGTGGATCACGCTCGTGCGGCATCACGCCCGGATGGGTCAAGCGATCGTTCCGCGGGAGCGCTGGCGAGGGTGATTCCCGCCTAGCGGGAATGGCCGATTGCCTGCGGGAGATCGGGGCGTGACACTTGCGTCCACTAAATCTCATACTGATTGGATCATAGACCCAGATACATCTAGGCATATCACAGGTGCATATAGTGAGTTTATATTATATTATCTGAGCAAGCATATGCATCCCGAGACAGTTCAAACTGCTGATGGGATATCCTAATCCATCATGGGTACTGGCTCGGTCCATTATACTTCATCTGTTATCCTGTCATCTGTCTTGCATGTTCCTTCATTCCGGTCAACTTACTTGATGTTAGCTCTCTCAATGATCATTTGAATTGTACTGTTATTTTTTATCGAGATATGTATTCTTTCTAGGAGAAGGCTACGAAAAAGAGACTTGGGACTGGCATCAGGCGTGATGGCCTTTGGTACCTGGACAGGGAGGCTGCAATGCTCGCTGCTACTATTAGTGGAGGGCCAGAGACAGAAGCAATGCTTCAACACTGCAGATTGGGGCATTTATCTTTTGATAGTTTGAATAAGTTAGATACTGAGATAATGCATAAAGTAGACAAAAAAAGATTATTTTGTAATGATTGTGAACTTGGGAAGCATATATGTTCTACTTATAAAATGGTTGGTCTTCGAAGTCTTGAGCCATTTGCACTTGTTCATTCTGATGTTTGGGGACCGTGTCCTACTACTTCCATTAGTGAATTCAGATGCTTGTTACCTTCATTGATTGCTACTCACATATGACCTGGATCTACATGATGAAGCAGAAATCTGAGGTGTACAAATATTTTCAAGGCTTTTCGGCGTATGTGAAGACCCAGTTTGGAGTAAATATGAAGATTCTTCGAACATATACTGGGACCAAGCATACCAACAAGGAGTTTGCTAATTTCATCTCTAGTCAAGGAATTCTTCATCAAACCACTTGCCCAGACACTCATGCTCGGAATGGGGTGGCTGAACGCAAGAACATGTATCTACTAGAAGTGACGCATTCTTTGATGCTGACAATGAATGTGCCAAAGTTTTTGTGGAGTGAGGCTGTTATGACAACTTATCTAATTAACATGATGCCGTCAAGAGTATTAGGGATGAAGACACCATATGAGATACTCTTGGGATCGAATATTTTTATTGTTCCACTCAGAGTGTTTGGATGCACATATTTTGTGTGAGATCACAGAATAATGGTGAGCAAGTTGGATCCACAAACAATTAAATATATCTTTGTGGGCTACTCATCAAATCAGAAATGATACAAGTATTGCACTACCAAAATATGATAAAATAGCGACATTTTTAGCGACGTCATAATAAAACGTCGCTAATATTAAATACTTGAGCGACTCCAAAAATAAACATCGCAATACGTCGCTGTTGGCGACACACAGCGACGTTTAGCGGCTGTACTTCAGTTTTTTAAAAGAATAGTCGCTATAAGCTTCTTTAAGGTCGCTAAATGTTGCTGAGTTTTTTGATTTAGTGACGTATTTGGCGATGTTAGTTTTTTCAATTTTAGCGAAGTTTTTAGCGACGTCTATAACGTCGCAAATTTTTGAATTAGCAATATTTAGCGACGTCTAGTTATGACGTCGCTACTTTGTATTAGCGACGTCATAAGTAGACGTCGCTAAATTTTTTAATATAGGTTTCATTTTCCTCCATTCTGTTGAAATCATCCCCCAAAATTTTGAACCCCCCTCTTCCCCCCCCCCCTCTCCGGCGAAGTACCCCCTCAGGCGTCCTCCATAGCCCCGCTACTTCGGCGTCCCCCCATCCCTACCCCCCTCCCCACCGGCTCCCCCACAGCCCCCCTACTCCGGCTTCCTACCCCCCGAGTGCCCCCCTCCCACACGGCTCCTCCCTTCCGGCGTGGCTCCTCCCCTCCGACGACCTCGGGCTTCTCCTCCTCCTCCTCTAAGTAAACCCTAACCCTATCTCGCTCTCTCTCTCTCTCTCTCTCTCTCTCACACACACACACACACACACATATGCAGACACGAAATGATACTGACACAGACACGACACACACACACTGACATAGACACGATACAGACACTGTCACAAAGGGTGTAAACCCTAACCCTAAACTTAACCCTATCTCTCTCCCTCCCCCTCTCTCTCTCTCTCTGAGATATGAACACGATATTTGATAGCGGACACGACACATACACAGACATAGACACAACACGGGACATGATACAGACACATACACTGACTGTTGTTACCAACAACTTATCAGACTACTTTTTACCAAAACATAACACACTATTAGACAGTGTTCCATAGCCCAACTTATGTGGATGGGAACAACTTACTTATTAAGTTGCTTATTGTAGAGCTTCATCTATTGCTAAAATTATTATCACTTTGTTGATGAAAGCATAAAATCTGTTGGTTTTCATGGTATTGTTACTAGAGTACATTATGTGTTTACGAGTGCTTGAAAATCATGCATTTGATTAGTATAGGTCAGTCTATGACTTTCCCTAAGTAGGGACTGTTAGGCATATAGGTTTCCATTTCAAGTAGATCATGGTGTATTTTTTAAACTAATCATACGACTTATTAGTATGTGAGTGTCCTAAATTGTATAGAGAAATACTTTTCCCAAATACCCGGCATCTCAAGTGTTTTTGTGAGAATATTTAGTCATAAATGAGACAGGTGCAGGCATTGGGTGTGTGGTATTGTCTAGTCCACATTAGGAATATAATAATTAAATCTAAGTTAGGCTTTACTGAGTAACATTTTAGGAATAAAAGATTTTAACTTGATTCATTTTACAATTTACTTAATGATTAGTGGTGCAAAGTACTATGTCTTTATAAAATTTGCCTCTTCTCTTGTATAAATATTTGGTTCTTATACCTTCTGTTGCATATGTTGAGTACTGCATGTTTCACATCTATAGGCCACACATATTAAATGCGAAGAATAGTATTCGTATTGCCCAAAGTGTTCCACAAGCAATCAAACTAAGAGGCAATGTAAAAATAGAATGAGAATGTGGTTATAAGCATGGTCTTTTTTTACATCATTATAATGATGAATGTGATAGCATTTCTTCCTACTTGAAGAAATCCTGAGTTGTTTATAACTTATACATTGAAACAAATAATTTAATCAAACCATCACTTTCTTCCCCTATCCTAATCCTAACTCGGACACACACACACACATGCGGACACTCACATGCGGACACTAACACTAACCCAAACTCGAACACGCGGACATACTAACACGCATACACTAACCCTAACACGGATACGAACACACACACATATTTGTATCATGTCATCTCATGATACATATGGTAAAATTATAGGACACATGGATATTAAAGGTTAGGACACGATATGAGGATAAGGTTGTAAGCATTTTATCGGACACGGACACACGCATACATGTCAAGTATGGATATCCAGGAGTGTATCAGTGAGTGTCAACTATGTATCCTAGACCCAAAAAATTGACACTGGATATCCATGACTTGACTTTTCAATGAGAAAGTCATGACCTAAACAAATGTCAAGTGTGGATATACAGGATACAGTGTTGAAACTCACTGATACACTGCAATATGAGTATCCAGGATACAGAGTTGAACGAAGAAGTATCAGTGCTAGGACTAGGTGTATCAGTGCATGTACTGTATTCCTGAGTATTCTTATGTGTGTGTAGACGAGTAGGTGTATAACATAATTGGGTATTCCTAAGTATATATGCTAGGACTAGGAGTATCAGTGCATATACTGTATTTAAACAAAGAAGATAAATTTTCAGAAGAGGATTAAAATTATCAATATGAAATACATTTAGACTTGTTACATGTACTGTAATTTAAACTATTTTCTTGAAATTTGTCTATTCATCTTTGCATATCTGGAGTGAGTATCATTTGGATAATATATACTACCAAATATTCACATGAGTATATACTTGAACGATGTCTATTCATCTTTGTAGAAGTATCTAGAAATGGATATGAATTATTATCAACGTCATAGTTCGTGGATGTACAACCGTCATCTTGATGACATGTGCGGTATGCGGGATGAATTCATTGAGGGTGTACAGCAGTTCCTGCAGTTCGCCAAGACGTTCTCTCAGTACATGGACAGTACCAAAATTAAGTGTCCGTGTGTGAGATGTCGCAACTTGAAATATCATCCAAAAATGAAAGTCACATATCATTTGTACTCGAAGGGTTTCACGCCGAAATACTATCAGTGGACCGCGTATGGAGAACTTGTGTCTTTAGCATCAGAGTCGAAGCCTTATGTGGAGCCGTATATGGATGTCCATTACCACGCTGCTTACGACGACGGGTGGATGAACATAGTTTTTGATGCGGCGGGGCCTAGCTTCGATCCGGACAATCACGATGTAGCTGAGGAGGCACTGAATGCCGATGCTGCAAAGTTTATAGAGTTGCTAGAGAATTCAAGGACTCTATTATATCCTGGTTGTGAGGATCATTCACCATTGGAGGTGGTTATAAGATTGTTGAGCATCAAGTCCGATTTTAACATATCGCAAGAATGTTATAACCGACTGATGGATTTGATTATAGAGATCTTACCAGAGGGTGCAAAGTTTGCTTAAAGACTTTTACCGATCTAAGAGAATGGTGAGATCGCTCTGGATGGGATACGAGAAAATTGATGCATGTCGCAACGAATGCATGTTGTACTACAAAGACGACAAAGATGAAGATGCGTGCAGATTCTGTGGTGTTGATCGCTAAAAGGCCACTGGAAGAAGAAAATTTGTCGCTACAAAGAAGCCTACCGATTCGATGCACTACTTGCCTTTGACGCCGCGGTTGCAGAGGTTGTTTATGGTGAAGGAGACTGCAGAAAATATGAGTTGGCACAGGCGAAAACAGATCGAAGGAGTATTGGATCATCTATCCGATGGAGAAGCATGGAAGCACTTTGATCGAGAGTATCCATATTTTTTCTTCGAATCCGCGTAATGTTAGATTGGGGCTCTCCTCCGACGGTTTTACCCATTCGGACTTTCGGGCTCCCAGTATTCGTGTTGGCCTGTGATTGTCACTCCGTATAATCTACCGCCTTGGATGTGCATGAAGACTCCATATATGTTCCTAATCGTTATTATCCTAGGTCTAAACAATCCGAAGAGGAACATCGATGTATATGTACAACCTTTGATAGATGAGTTGAATCAGCTGTGGGAAGTAGGTGCCAACACGTACGATATTTCTAGAAAGCGGAATTTTTAGATGAGAACAACACTTATATGGACCATCAACGACTTTCTGGCCTATGAAATGTTATCGGGATGGAGCACTCATGGTCGTCTCTCATGTTCGTATTGCATGGACCACACTAAGGCTTTCCGTTTGAAACACGAAGGCAAACCGTGCTTCTTCGATTGTCATCAACATTTTTTGCCGAAGGATCATCCGTACCGGAGGAACATGAATGCTTTTCGTGCGGGCGTTGTGGAGAAGGCCAATCCACCGCCAATGTGGCCCGGATACACGATATAGGAAAAGGTAAAAGATTTACCAAGTGCTACCGAAGAGCCTACTAAGGGGTACAAGTGTGACGGATTTGGTCGCACCTATAACTGGATGAAGAAAAGTATATTCTAGGATCTGCCATATTGGAGCACCAATTTGATCAGACATAACCTTGATGTCATGCATATCGAGAAGAATGTGTTTGATAACATAATTAATATTGTAATGGAGGTAAAGGGGAAGACGAAAGATAATCCGAAGGCCAGGTTGGACTTAGAAGAAATATGTAGACGTCATGCGTTGCATTTGATAGATGAGGGGAATGGAAAGTTAAAGCAGCCTAAGTCAATTTTCTCACTGGAGAAGGAGGATAAAGAAAGACTTTGTAGGTGGATTCATGGTCTAAAATTTCCAACGGGTACGTGTCGAACTTGAAAAGATGCATCAACCTCAAGGAGAACAAACTGGCAGGTATGAAGAGCAATGATTGTCACGTATTCATGGAGAGGCTAATTCTGATTGTATTTCGAAAATTCTTACTGCAGGTCGTTTGGGATCCATTGACAGAGCTCAGCATGTTCTTCAGAGATCTTTACTCTACTAAGTTGCTCGTCGATCGTCTAGAAAAGTAAGTGAAGGACATTTCGGTAATACTGTGCAAGCTCGAGAAGGTGTTTCCTCCTGGATTCTTCGACTCCATGGAGCATTTGCCAATTCATCTTTCCTATGAGGTACGTGTTGGTGGTCCTGTCAGTTATCAGTGGATGTACCCGTTCGAGCGACATCTGAATCACCTAAAGAGAAAGGTAAAAAATAAGGCACGGGTTGAGGGCTCTATTTGTGAAGCTTATGTTCTCGAGAAGATTACAAACTTTTGCTAGATGTATTTTAAACTTTATGTTGCTACTAATAGAATGAGAGCTCCGAGAAACGACGACGGATATCAGGAATCTAATGAAGCAATACTGAAAGTATTCAATGCGTCCGGAAAGCCTTCGGGGAAATGAAGAAGAGATATTTGAATGACAATGAGCTAAGGGATGCTCAGTTGTATATATTACTCAATTGCGACGAGGATGAAGTGGAGAAGCTAGAGGGGTAAGTAATTAATATGTCCACGTTTACGTCATCTCAATGTAATAATATAAGCTAATATTATGCTTCGTTGTTTTTCAACACATATAATGATGAGCTGAGGTCGATTAGACCCTACATAAGAGACGAAGAAGTAGAACAAGAAATGAGACGTCATTTTTCTTCTTGGTTGAGCGCATATGTAAGAAGCTCGATAATTACTTTTTCTGTGTGCACTTGCACTATAAATAACTTACTATCGCTACTTTGGTATTTAGGTCGATCGTCTAATAACACCCGAGACTGAATCTATTAGAACTCTAGCCAAGGGGCCAATTACTGCCGTCAAAATATGGCCAAGTTACTGTGTGAATGGGTTTAGGTTAAAGTCAACAAATGCTCCGATCGGAGATAGCTTTCTGGATCTTGATTCCACGAAAAATAGTTGTTTGTGTATCAAATCTTCGAACTATAAAGATGTCGATCCAGGCAATAATTTCTTTGGCAGCTTACGAGAGATTGTGGAGTTGACATATAATTATAGCACAGAACCTGCTAAGATCGTGCTATTCAAGTGTGAATGGTTTGATTCGATTCAAGATCAAGGTTGGAAAATTGACAAGCATGGTCTTGTGGATATAAACTACAAGCGTAGATATCAAGGCAACGAACTATTTGTCCTATCAAGTCAGGCTCAGCTCGTGTACTTCATAACTTATCCTAGATTGGGGACAACGAGGTCGGATTGGTGGGCAGTATGCAAGACTAAAGCTAGAAATACCTTTGACGTTGACGAAATAGCTTATCAAGAGGACGAGCTACCTCTTGTAACAAATATTGTAGATGTGGACTCAACGAAAGTTACTCATTACACGACTAATAATGTAGAAGAGGTAGAATTATTCGAAGAGGAACACGAAGACGTAGACGAAGTAGATGATAGTGAAGATGAGGAGGAAGAGGAAGATGAGGACGAGGAAGGCGAACAAGATAAATTTTCTGAAGATGATTGAAAATAAAATATTTTGCCTGTAGAATGTATTATATTTTGACTGTAGAATGTATTATTTTGATGAAGATATGTATTATATTTTGACTGTAGAATATACTATCCATTTAGACTTGTGGCACTACTAGTTATTTACTATGCAATTCTATTAATGCTGTGAGATATGCATAACATTTTGACTGTAGAATGTACCATATATTTGTTTATTTGTTCTATCATCATATGTTGTTATCAGGTATGACAGGACGATGCAGAGCGTTCGGCAGGTCCCGAGGTAGACAGAGTGCTCCTTCGGTACTGCCTACTGTTGGTTCTGGATCCTCGGTGCCAAGTACTCCAGTATATCGACCAGTCACATCTCCGACTGCGATGATGTTACGTGGCAGCACTCCTGGGACGAGTAGTTCCAGGCCTGAGACTACTCCCTCGTCCAGCGTTCCTCCGACTGACAGAACCATGGAGATAGATGAGCATATGGCGGAGGTTGAGCCGACATCGTCCCAACATCAGCTAGATCCTCCATGCGCACCTCCGGACGAGACGAGGACGGAGATTCGGGCCAACGGTACAAAGTAAGTCAATTAGATGGTTTAGCATCATATATATCGTGTATTTCTTTATTCATCATATATTTATTTTTTGATAAAAATAATTAACTCTGTATAGATATCATCCTTCGTCGGTACAGAGACACCTGGGCCACTTTCTGAGGTACAACTTTGGTGGCCCTTGGATCAACTACTCTGATGCTCCGGATGAGAGGAAGGCGTTCTAGTTTGCGTACTTCAAGGTAAAAGTATATTATATCAATCATCTAATTTATGCATATTATATAACTTACTAAATTACTTATTATAGCAAACGTATTTCCATCCACCGCACCGGGCCGAGTTGATCGAGCAGATGTTTCCTGCCGTTGCGGCCAAGCTGATCCGTGATGCTCTGGATGACCAGAAGGCTCGTGATCGCGAAGGAAAACCGATTCAAGGTTGGATCACGCCTGAGCAGTGGACTGCAATGAGGGCTAGATTCGACGATCCGAGGTACAAAAAAAGGTCTGAAAAGGCTAAGGCGGCTAGGCAGAAGGCATCAAAGTGGTGTTGTGGCTCGATTCCGATGACGGAACATTTTCGTCGTTTGGTATATTTTTTATTTCAGATATATTATTTTAATGCAAGTACGATAAAATGGTAGTAGGATAAAATATTTAATTTTAGTACTAAATAATATATTTTTAACAGGTACAGAGGGTGAGGATGCCAACATGGTGACCGTCTTCCTGGTCACCCATCGAAAGGGCGGAAATCTCATTGATGAGAGGGTCTCGCAGACCTATGTAAGTATTACTTTACTTTGTGTTAATTTTAATATAACTTAGGAAATATGAAAATAAATATCCATGTAGTTCGTAATAAGTACCATAGACACATTAGCAATTATCGAGTATCCAAATTTTTTTAGGCCGAGTATCTTAGGCTGCGTGAGCGGGCGACTGCTAGTGCACCTACAACGGGAGAGGCTGGTACTTTCTCGCAGCCCTCTCCAGCTCCGTCGGCGGACGAGCTGTGGGTGACCGCCGCTGGTGGTCTCCAGAGGGGTAAGTACTACGGTACGGGATCCTATGGCGCCCTTGTTGCGACACAGTCATCTAGGACCTCCAGGGCAAGTGCGCATTTTCCACACCCCTCGCAGTCGTCGGCCCGAGTCCAGGAGACAGTTGACCGTCAGATTGCGTCTCTCAATGACGAGTTATTGCGAAGGATGGAGGAGCAGCCCCTATCCCAGCCGCAGGCGAACGATGCGACGCTCATCGCACGATTTGATATGCTCGAGCTCAGCATCATGGAGCTCAGGGATATGATAGCTGATCTTAGAGCGTCGACATAGCGCAGCGTGAAGGAGCTGCAGGCATCACAGCTGTCCATGGGCGAGAGGCTGACGATGATGCATGATTCAATGGTTCATAGCAGTACGATGCTGTTATCTACCATGGATTCATATAACCATCGACTAGCAGAGTTGGAGCAGATACGTCCTCCTGGTGCAACTTCATCGACACAGACTCCACCGACGTCACTGCCTTCTCCATCGACATCGGTGTCGATTTCACGGGAGCAGTATGATTTGTTCTTATCCCTGATGCGCGTCGGTGGTCATCCTCCTACAGATCCGCAGTAGTCCTAGTTAGGATAGTTTACTGATTGTTTGTGTTATGACCTATGATATTTGGTCATTTATGAATATTTTTTATTTTTGAGGCTTTCAGACTTTATTTCTTGCACTCAGTTGTGTGGATATTTATTGTATTCTTTACGACGAGATTTTCTCCTGACTCGGTTTGTAATCCCAATATTTCATTTTCTTCAAAGTTTACTATATTAATTATATTAAATGTATGTTAATTTACCGGTGTTGAGTGTTCAACCGAAGGAGGTCGGCGAACCCAAAAAATTTAACGGAGGGTTGCTCCAGGTCTATTTGTATAAATTGTGAATTCATAAACTACAGGAAGATTGGTTTGAAAACAATTCAATATTCATTTTATTATTTTTTTACTGAATCTTTAGCGACGTTTTTAGCGACGTTTAGCGACATTTATATACGTCGCTAAATACGTCGCTGAACGTCGCTAAATACATCGCTAAACTGTTGACATGGTAGTATTGCCAGGTCAATATAACGTCGCTAAATGTGTCGCACAACGCCGCTAAAAAAAATTAGCGACATATAACGACACATAACACGTCGCTAATTTAGCAATGTTACGTCGCTAAACGTCGCTAATATAGCGACGCAGATACGTCGCTAGAAAACATCGCTATAGCGACGTTTTGCGACATTTTTCCGGTCAGCGACTAGCTTAAAGGCGACTTCATTAAAACGTCGCTAAAATTATGTAGTGACATTTTTTTGTCATTTAGCGACGTTTCTAGACGTCGCTAATTTAACTTATTCTGGTAGTGTTGGTGTCCCACTGAAAGAAGACTGTTTGACAGTTTGGACGTGACCTTCCGGGAGTTTGACAAATTTTAAGGGGAGAAGACGGAGTTAAGTTCCTTGTTCGAGGATGGCTCTACTAATGCTAGTAGAGAGGGGAAGAATGAGAGTGGTATCGTGGTTGATATGATTCAATGTCCTTTTGAGTCACCGATGAGTGATGGCTTCTCAGGGGGAGCCGACAGTCAGGGGGAGCTAAGAGCATGAGCAGCAGCAGCAGCAGCAGCAGCAGCATGAGCTTCTTCTTTTTGTGCCTAGGTCAGTACCCACAAATGCTGATGTCCCAAGTCCCTTTTCTCCAGGACCTTCTTCAGCCCTTCAACCTGAGTCACCTGGTAACAATTCCTTCCCTGATACTTCTAATACTCTTGTCTTGCTTCGTAGATCTTCTAGAGTCAATGCTGGAAAACCTCCAGCTAAGTTTGGTAGTTGGGATACTGACATTGCACATTACATTTCATATGCATCCACTCCACCTGCATAGTAGTCCTTCCTTGTATCATTAGACTCAGTGCTTGTACCTAACAACTGGCAGGTACCTAAGCAAGATCCTAGGTGGTTGAGTGCCATATAGGAGAAACTTCAGGCCTTAAAGAAGAACGACACATGAGAGCTGGTACCACTGCCCGCTGAAAAGCGTGATGTTGGATGTAAATGGGTTTATATTGTTAAGCAGACTCCATAAGGCAAGATTGACAAGTACAATACCAGATTGGTTGCTAAAGGCTATAGCCAAACTTATGGTATCGACTATGACGAGACATTTGCTCCAGTAGCAAAGATGAGTATTGTGCGAGTGTTGGTGTCATGTGCTACCAACTTCAATTGGCAACTACATCAGCTAGATGTCAAGAACGCATTTTTTGCATGGGAATCTCCAGGAGGAGGTGTATATGAAGATTCTACCAGGCTTTGCTAATTCACAAGCAACAGGGAAGGTATACAAATTGAAGAAATCTTTGTATGGGCTAAAGCAGTCTCCGAGAAGATAGTTTGATAGATTCAGGCTTACAGTCTGTGGTATGGGGTATAGGCAGTGCAATTGAGATCATACTATGTTTTACAGGCACTCCAAGACTCGTATCACTGTTCTTGCAGTCTATGTTGATGATATTATAATTACTGGAGACGATACTGAGAAGATCCTACGACTGAAGAAAAGACTTGGAGAGGAATTTGAAGTTAAGTATCTGAGAGAGTTGAAGTACTTCCTCGGAATTGAAATTGCAAGGTCACGAAAGGGTATAGTGCTTTCTCAGCGAAAGTACGCTCTAGACCTTTCAGAGACAGAAATGCTGGGTTGTAGGGTTGCTTCTACTCCTATCAAGCAGAATCACAAGTTGTGTGCTGAGGGTGGTGATCCGATGAGTAAGGAGCAATATCAAAGATTGGTTGGTTGGCTTATATATCTATGTCATACGAGACCTTATATTACTTATGATGTGAGTGTAGAGAGTAGATATATGTATGATCCTAGAGAGCAACATACGGAGGCAGTTCGCAGAATTCTCAGGTATATTAAAGAAAGTCCAGGAAAGGAATTATGGTTCAGAAGTTCTGGACATCTGAGAGTTGAAGGCTACTGTGATGCCGATTGGACGGGTTGTATGGACGATCGCAGGTCCACTATAGGTTATTGTATTTTTGTTGGAGGCAATCTTGTATCTTGGCACAACAAGACGCAAAATGTAGTAGCTGGGTCTACATCAGAGGCTGAGTACAGGACTATGGCAATTAGCATGTGCGAGATAATGTTGATGAAGAGCTTGTTGGCTGAGATGCATTTGTTTAGAGGAGACTCCCTGCAACTTTGGTGTGACAACAAATCATCAATTGATATTACAAACAATCCAATTCAGCATGATCACACCAAACATGTGAAGATTGACCGGTTCTTCATCAAGGAGCAGCTGAATAGAAAAGTTTTGACTTTGGGCAACGTGAAATCAGTGGAGCAGTTAGCTAATTGTTTAACTAAAGGTTTAGGTTCTAGAGAGTTTAATATCTTTTGTAACAAGATGGAGATGATTGATATCTATCGTCCATCTTGAGGGAAAGTGTTGAGTTATAGGGACTTATTTAGTCCCACATTGGATAAAAAGTAAAGAGGAGGCTCGTCTCCTCCTATATATATGTACCCCCTCTTTGAGAAATAAATCAATTCAATCTTGTCTTTCTACAATAATAACTCCGTGACTAAGTTTATGACTAGGAAATAGCAGAGGGATTATGACTAGGAAATAGCAGAGGGATTCAGACCCTACACACACACACACACACACACACACAGAGAGAGAGAGAGAGAGAGAGAGAGAGAGAGAGAGAGAGAGAATGGCACAACTATTTCAGAAATCAGTCTAAATGCTTCAATCTAACCTAGTGGTCTGTCGAATGTGAAGATTCTATATACTACGTGCAACACACGCATCCCATGAACAATTCGCAATTTATTATAAAAGCTTGTAGCAACCTGATGAGAACTCAGAGAGGTTGAATGAACAATAATATTTGTGATTGATATTGTTCTCTCATCGATGATGTCTTCCTGAAATCATTGCCATTGATCATGGAAGATGTACATTCTCTTTCAATGCAGTTATTGTATATCTATGACATTTTGGTAGATTAACGCTAAAATTCAAATTCACAAAATCTGAAGGCCAGAAACTATGTTGGCTATGTAGTTTTCTTAGCCAGACCTCACTAAACTGCTATGTGGGTCGATCAATGTTCAAAGCTGCATTAACTCTGAGAACACCAATACAGGAAATTTATTTGAATCATAAAAGCCAATAACCGAGTAAAGTTCAGCAGATATTACAATCACAACAATCTTTAATAAATAGATGCATCTTACTGAAGAGAGATCGAGCAATCTCCCAAACCTATGCCGTCATCCAAAATCCAAAAGGCATGCATCTAATTGTATCAGAAACTCATATTCATGCATTCTTCTCTCACATCGTCGAACAATTCGGTACTCAGGTATCGCTCCCCGCCGCTAGGGAACACCGTCACGATCAACTTCCCTTTATTTTCAACTCTTCTTGCAACCTGCATGTGTGCAATTATGAAGTCATGGGGACGATAGGAATGCACAAATAACAAGAGTTGGAAAATTTGTAAGCTAGAAGCAACCTTTATGCATGCTGCCAAGTTAGCTCCGGAAGATATGCCTACCAGCAAACCTTCCTCTCTTGCAATTCTTCTCGCATAGGTCATAGCTTCTTTAGTGGTAACTGTGACGACCTCGTCGACATATGACAAATCCAAGTTCTTTGGAACAATACCTGGACCAAGACCTTGTATATTATGTGGTCCCGGTTTGCCACCTACAAAATACCGTGAAATTCATGGTTTGATGATTTGTGCTTATTGAAGATTACAAACTTGGATGAAAAATAAGAGTATATTGAAGTGCAAAATCCATTATTCAAGTTGCGTTTATAGTACACGACAGCGGATTGAAAAGCCTAGATAGTAAGAGAAGTGTCATCTCCTTATAAGATATACTACATAGATGAATCTAGCTTTCTTATTTAATTTCCTTTTTCCTGATCTTCATTTATCATGTAAGCTATTAAGGAAAGGAACTTACAACTAGTTCCTTTTTTCTTTTGATATATAAGGAAATTCTGATAAGTGGATTTGACGAGTCCCAATCGGTAATCCTGCAACCACTTCCTCCCTAATTAACAACTTAAGGATAATCAAAACTCCTCCACAAATTCAAGATTAATAAAATGTAGAATGAACCAAATGTTTGGCGAGTCGAGTCTATACTAGAACCTAAAGTTACCACCTTGACCCACTCTCGGGTCCCTCCTTTAGTCCTTTATGCGAGTCTAGGTTAGAGACATAATTGTGTCCAGTCCCTGAAACTTGTCTGTGTATGCCCACTTATAGGCAAGGTACATAATATCTTCACCAACATGCTAGTTCTCCCCAAGGTATAGCTATGGATCCGAATCAATTCGAGACCTTTATGGCTAAGATGATGGAATTAATGACTACCCAGATTACAAACATGACCACCAAGTTTACAAACCAGATGGCTGAGATCAATACTAGGTTAGTAGTCCTAGAGCAACACCCTAGAGGTCGACAAGAACACACAAGAGGTGAGTTTAATGTCGAGTCAGATGAAGAGACAGTTGAAGGGTATCAACATAACGACGAGGTCGGTCTTAATCATTGCAACCATAGGAACCGTCGAAATGACGATCAAGATCATAATGAGAGAAATCAGATCCAGTACGTCAAACTCCAAGCACCCATTTTTGATGACTGAGATGATCACTACAAATGGAACTGACTGTCTAAGGAGAGTAAGGTCCAGCTCACAATGTTCTAAATTACGGCCTAGGCGGCGCCTAGGCGCTAGGCGGAACTAGGCGGCCCTATACGGGCCTAGGCGGCACCTAAGCAGCCTGTTCGGATTTGAATTTCAAAAAAATTCAAATTTTTTAAATTTTCAAATCTGAAAAAAAAAAATTCAAAAATTTTAAAAAAACCTGTTGCGGGTGGTTGCTGCTGCTGCTGTTCGCTGTTGTTGCCGCCGCTGTTGATTGTTGTTGCTGTTTGTTGTTGCTGTTTGCTGCGACTATTGTTACTGTTGTTGTTTTTGCTGAGAGGAGATGGAGAGAGAGGAGATGGAGAGGAATGGGGAGAGGAGAAATGGAGATTGAGAGGAATGGAGGAGAAGACTCTCTCTCTCTCATATTTCCTCTTTTGTACCAAAAAATAAAAACCATGGAATTCGAACGCATTACTAGTCCAGACAACACAATAGGCCTTATACACATCATACTAGCCACAAAGACACTTAAATTTGTGTGTCAATATCTTACATACAAGATATTTGTATGTGTATATATTGAAAAAAATAATAAATAAATAAATTTTAACTTGTCGCCTAGGCGCCGCCTAGGCGCCTAGGCGGCTTAGGCGCTAAGCGGCCCTCCAGCGCACCGATTCCGTCTAGCAAAATTTATAATATTGTCAGCTCGACATTGTTATGTTGAGAGGTGAGGCTAAGAATTTTTGGCATAACATGGAGACTCTTAGGGATGCAAGATGTGAACCACCAATTACCACTTGGATCGGAATGCAACGTGCACTGTCACATTTCTATGTTCCTATGGCCATCAAGCAAAAATTTAACTGACCAATGGGCTTGGTTTACCCAAGGATCCTTATATAGGTCAAAGTACGTTACACAGTTTGATAGATACTTAAAGATATGTAACAGAATCGCCACTTTGTCGGCTCTGATGATCATGGCTAAGTTTAGGTATGGTCTGAATGAAGACCTATGAATCGAACTCTTGAGTAAGAAATGTTGTTCTCCTTGAGGACCCATACCAAATAGTTCGAACTCTAGACCAGGCTGGCAAGTACAAGTTGAACAATCGCAAGGAAGAGCCCAAGACAAAGCCGACCTATCAAGCCCCTCGTCCGTTGAGTCAAATAATAAATCCTTGGCCAAACCCAATTTGAAAGAAAAGGGACTGTTGGGCCCATCCACCATCGGCAATCAAGTGAGCAATTCGTTCACTCAATGTTTTAGGTGTTAGGATGTCCACATGAAAAGCCAGTGCCCAAGTCAAGTTCAGACTAGGACCATCCCCATCGGGGAGGTTATCCTAGCTGAACCGGGCAATGACTTAGAAAAAATCACCTAGGAACCTATTTTAGATGACGAGTGCGTAGATGAACAATTGAGCTATACTAGGTGTGAACCTTAAATCGAGGTCCCAACCCTCACTGAGGCTTGGCATAAGCTGACTATCATTAGGTGCACCTTAGCCCAACCCAAGGTCAATGATGATTAGTGTCATACAATAATCTTCCAAACCACATCCAAGGTTGGGGAGAAGTCCTGTCGAATCATCATCGACAGTGGAAGTTGTGTCACTGCTATGTCCGTAAGAGCCATGGCTAGAATGGACCTCAAATCTGTCCACACCTGTAACCATACCAGGTATCGTGGGTGAATGATGCATCGATCAAAGTCAAAGAGAGGTATTTTGTTCCAATTAAGCTAATCACTTATGAGGACAAGATTTGGTACGATGTGATCGCAATAGAATAAAGGTCACTTTATTTTGGGTTAACCTTGGTTGTTTGACTTGGACGTAAGTGTCACTCCATGTTCCCGATATACGTATTTGGAACGCAGTATTTCTTGCTTGTATGGTAATTAGGTTGCATGGAGACTAGACCCATTCTTTTGTTCAACTTGGTTCATGGTTTATTTGTGTGGTTGGGTTTGGTCATGAGTTGAACCAATGGTCTAAATCTCAATCCTAGCATATATAACCCAACCTCTTTCTATCTCTTCCCTCATTCTTCATTTTCCTCCCCTTCTTCATTTTAGGCAAGTACATCTTGCATGAGAATGAAGAAACATGACATTTTTATTTCTTTGATATTATTAGTCTAATATGTGTACATTATGATTCTAAGCATGTTTAACACTTGGAGTTTTTGGTTTTAATTGATGAAATTTTGTATATCTACATTTCTAACTTAGCCTTTTATGAGTTTTATAAGTTTTTCTTGGTTTTGACCAATTAAAACTTGATATTTTAGAAAACTAGTTGTTCCCCGTGATAGAGCATTCAATTTTAGGTGTTTTCACTTTTGGTTCACTAGATTTGGAGTTACAATGAAGATTTTATGAAGAAAACAAGTTTTTGACTTCTTGAACTTTTCTCATTGTGTACTTGAGGTTCTGGGACGATGCAGTCCATGCGCCGAGAGGCCATGAGGCAGAGATGCTATGTGGCTGAAGCTCCCTCCGCAGCCCCTTTGCAGCGTGCGCATCTCTTGTAATGCGCATGACTGTTTGCATGGCGCTCTAAGCCATGCGCTCGAACAAGCCATGCGGTAGATCTTGCTTTGGGCCTGATCCTTCAATGCGCTCGAGGGTACATGCGCCAAGCCACCATGCGCCTAGCACTAAATGCCTAACTTGCCATGTGCATTTCCATGCACATGACTTGCTATGCGCCAGGCCGCTATGCTTCAGGCTCATCTTCGCTAGACGATGTGTATATGCGCTGTAAACTCCCTCACCCAAAATAGATATTTTGTGTATATTTTATATTATTATATTTATTATAGATGTTGAATTTATTTAGAGTATTCTCTTAGTTAATTAGAAAATAAATTTTTTTAGTATATTTACTTATATAAATATTTATTTAGAATTATTTTTAGGCTATTTTAGATTATTGAGATTTTTCCATAATTTTTAGTTAATTAAAAACTAGTAACACTAATTTTCTAGGACTTTAAAGAATTTATTTTATGTTCAAACTTAATTAAAAATATTCCAAAATTTTATTTTAGGTTCTAAATAGTCAAATATTTTTTCTAGAATTTTCTGAAAATTTTCTGAATACTTTTAGTATTTATTGGGAGTTATTTAGACTAATAACTAATTTTTAGGACTTGTAGAATTTATTGTGCAAGCCCAGGAATATAGAATGGACCCACGTTATTTTCTAGGGTTTATAATATTATTATATATTTTCTGGAATTATTTCAGAATTTTTGGAATCATTTTAGTATTTATTTTTAGTTAAATGGATAAAACTAATGTTTAGAGCTTCTTCTAATTATAGTAGTAAACTTATGAATATAAAATTGTCCCAAATATTTTTCTAGGGTTTATAGGTTCAAAATATATTTTATGTAATTTTTTCAGATTTTTATGATTACTTTTAGTATTTATTTGGAGTTATTTAGATTTAAAATGACTTAAATAATATTTTAATAAAGACAAATCAAAAACAAATAATATAACAAAAACCATCCAATCAGATTTTGACACGTGTCAGCCTATAAATATCCATTCAGCCGCAGGTACATCCCAATATATATATATATATATATATATATATATATATATATATATATATTATTATAACCCTAATTATCCCATTATTTTAGAGAGAGAGATTTTGGAGAATTGTCATCTAGGGTTCCTTCATCTTCCACAAGCCATTGCGCATAGCTCCGGACTCCAAACGAGGCCTAGTTTCTTGCGTTAGAAAGATATTGAGGTTAGCTTTCGGATTATATAATTTTTTTTATGAGTATTAAATTCTGAAAAATTCGTAGAGCACAGCATGTCCGAAAATAGACGTGTTTCAATGTTTTCGCGATTCCGGGAGAACCAGGAATCAGAATCATGAACCGTTTAAAGTTTTGGAAAGCTAATGTCGAGATCATTGACATATGTTTTCCCAGAATTTAATTCAAAGTATTTATATACTGTTAATTCTGTAGAACTTCTAGGTTAGAATTTAACCATCGGTGCACAATACAAAATTTGTATGTGCCATAATTCCCAAACGAATTTGAATTCGGACGAGCCGTAAATTTCAGCATATTTTTGACGCTGAAATCTACAGGAAATCATGCATGAAAGTTGAGTTTGTGTCGGTTGACTTTTCGGTCAACAGATCGTCTCGATTTGCGTGCCATGAGTCTCGAGTTGATAAAATTCAGTTTCTTTGGACAAAATTTAGGAATTAACATAAAAATCAGAATAATAAGATTAAAATAGAATTTTAGAGTAATTATTCCAGAATTAAATAAATTAAAATAAATTATCTTTTGACGTGATAAATTTGTAATACATAGGCTATTTGGACTGTGACTTGGACTCTGATTCATACCAGCAGCAGGACCCCAGGCAAGATACCTTGCCAAATTGCTTACAGTATTTTGCATGCTTAGTATATTTCTGTATATTTATTGTATTTCTGTTTATTCTTGCATGTGTAGTTTTCTTTCAGTCATTACTATGTATTAGATATGTTGACACACATATGGCACTTAGTATCATAGAGGACAATCATTAGGCGTATGGGCTTTTAACCACTCTGGTAACACCGTAGTCACTAGCACGCACTATGGTGGGTCGTGTCCGATGGTCGCTACCCCCGCGGTATGTCGATTGATGGAGTCCGAGGGTCGCTACCCCCGCGGTATGTCGGCTGATGATGTCCACTGACGAGCGTGAGGTTGTGAGGATTAGATCGAGTAGCCTACCCTTGCCCATACGTCGAAAAGTTGTCCTCATTTGCATTCATATAGATTGTCCTGTACAGCGTACTTATCTATTTTCAAATATGATGCATGTTTACTGTATTCAAATTGGCTCGTATTTTCTGTATCTTGTTACGTCCCTCTGAGGACCTGGTCCTCTGCCAGGTGTATCTGTTCTTGAGTATTTGCAGGAGCGCAGATTTGGATGGTTACATGTGATCCGAGGATGTCTTCTCTTCGAGTCCGTGATTGATAGCTGGTATTCTTATATTGTGTTTATTGTGTTGTACTCATATTGTATTTGCTCTTATATTCGAGTTGGTAGTGGATTTGTTTCCATCCAACTATCATCCTTAGATACTTCTTATTGAGATATAGTTTCATAGATACTGGTTATTTATTTATATATGATTTTGGTGGATGAGATTTAGATTTTACCCTGTGACTTGTATTATATTTTATACCACTTGTGGATTTGATATTCATATTACAGAGTACGTATGGATTTGGTTTCCATATATTGGAGTTGCCATATCCATGCGGCTGGCATGCTTACGTGTCCTAGTCCTACGTGTTTTTGGGACTGGGACGTGACATGCGCCATGCGGCGACTCGACTTGTACATGCGCCATGCAGCAAACTGCTACGTGTTTGTATCTATGCGACAACTTTTCCATGCACACGTTTCCCATATGCATATGTGCAACCTAGAGACCATGCGCCTGTTTTACTGTTTTGCTTGATCTTGGAACTTTTCATTGGATTTCGTGATTATGTGTGTTGTTCCTAGAAATTGTAAGTGTAATGGACTAAGTGCTTCTATGTGTTGAACCCGATTATGCGCAGAACTAGACCATGCGCCAAGTGACTATACTACCTATGTGCATGACATGACCTATACGTTACAATGTGATAGAACTCATGCGAATGACTACTGATTGGTGACTTGACTCGACTACTTGTATCTGCGCTGATACACTTACTAATTGCTATGCATTCCTACGTGCTATGTGTTACATGTGCACTGAGGTGCGACATATCTTGCTACGTGCTATGTGTTACATGTACCGGGTGTGCAACGAGTTGCCCCCTATCCTACGTGACATGTGATACTATATTATTCCTTCAGCATGGACATGATAGTTGGTCAATAACCAACCGTGACTAGGAATTGTCTGATTGTTGCATCACGCTCGGATGAATCCAAATTGAACTGCCAAGTGACAAAGTGAATTTGTATCTAGCGTGGCCGTACTGTGGTACGACATATAAGTGGAGTAACATTTAACCACGTCATGTGAATCCAGATAACCGTAGGGTTAACTAGACAACTAAACTTGTAGAGCATTGGGAGGGATGAAATCCCGAGATCGTGTTGGTGAGCCACCTCAGACAATCATCATAACGTGCAAGACTGGCCCCAATGGATATTGTCACATCCGCAATAGTGGACGGCAATATCCGAATATTATATTGTACAAGTGTTCTACGTGATTTAGCACGGTGGCCTTACGAGGGACCAATGCATATACAACGTGCTACGTGCTTGACATGGCTCGGCTAGCCTCGCTTAACAGCTCACGATCTGAGGATTACTAGTTATGCATTAATCTGAGATAACCCAGACTCCGCCTAGCAAGCCTTACAAGTGATTGGCCATTTTATAACTGAACTTGATTGTGTATTGTATCTTCTGTCAAATAGTTAGGGACATGGACTATCATGGTACGGTGGTCTAACTCTTGTCCTTATTTGGTTGTGGGATTAGATTGTTTTGTCACGATAGACTATGGACTGAAACCACGAGACAAAATTGTATATTTATATTGCCTTGGTTTTTGTTTCTTTATTCGTGCTTTCCTTGTGGTACTTGCTATTTGGGGTCTAACTCCACTGGTTTTGTATGGTCAGTTTTAGAGCCAACACCTAAGTATACAGCTTACTTTCCCTCGAACAATGACGCGCACCAGACGGATGGCCGCTAAGAGACAGGAGTGGGTTTCTTCTTCCCTTCTCGTCATTGTATATTTTACTCTTTTTGGGCTTTTGGCCACCGGCATCTGTTAGCCGACATGTCTGGACATTTAGTTTCCTTTACATGATTATATTTAATCAGACTATAGTTGATAACGGTCATGTACTTTTGTTACTCGGCTAGCTCCTGATTTTTGTACAGCTAGTTCCCAGAACATTCTGACAGAGCGTTTGGGACGCCTTAATGCTTTATCATATATGTTCTATGTTTACATCTTCTTGTTTGATTAATTGAGACAATAGATCTCTGTATGATCCTAGGAGACTTGATTGTAGCATTTACTCCCTTGTCTTTCTACAGTCGTGACTGCCGTATGACGTTATATACCTTGTACGAGAGAGCTGGTCATGTCTGTCTCCATATTCCGATAATGGGGCATAACAAGATTTTAGTGGTATCCCATGCAGGTCTGTGTTTTCAGACTTATGGGATGTTATGGTCATACGAGTCTCAATCAAACATGCCTCTGGAATCCTGAATTCGTTCTTCTCGATGCTCTGCTTGACTATCAAATCAATTGTTTTCTTGATCTTTCTCATCATGTTCTTGATGTCTATTATCATTTTCTTTAGGGCTTCTTCAGTTGCTGGAGCAGCAAGCCTAGCAGACCAGGGTTGCCCAGGACAGCATGAGGCAACACTACTCCAAGTCAGATCCGGGTTGAGCCAGTGGTTGAGCAAGTTGACCCAGTAGAACCGTTAGTTGGACATGTGAAGCAACAGGTCCCAGAAATTCTAGTACCCCCAGTAGTGCCAACAGTGCCTGCAGCGCTTGATACCCTAGCATTGCTAGAGATTATCAGAGGAATGATGGCTGCACAACAACACCAGATGTTTTAGCAACAGGAGCAGAATGTCTAAATGAATCAAGGGTTGCAGACGGCTCTAGAGAGAGGTGGAAGGACAGATTCGGGGGTGTCGGTCAGGCTTTGTCGACTTAACCCGAAGTACTTTGATGGTACGGAGGACGCCATCACGGCAGATGCGTGACTGCAAGGCATTGAGGCTATCTTCGCAGCAGCAAAGGTTCCGGCTAAGGAACAAGTTGACCAGGTCCGGCTGCAGCTTAAGGACCTTGCTCATGACTAGTAGGCAACGGAAGAGGTTGCCTTGAGGCATCCTATCTCTTGGGACAGTTTCAGAACCCGGTTCAGAGCTAAGTATTTTGGAGTCGTAACGCAGTATCAGCCCCAACAAAGGTTTATCGGTCTCAAGCAGGCCGATAGATCTGTGGACGGATATGCAGCAGAGTTCTGCAGGTTGAGTAGATTTGCTCTGACTATGGTGGCTACGGAGGCAAAGAAAGCAATGAGGTTCCAGCAGGGACTTCACCAGGAGATCTTACAACTGGTAGAGCGGCACGACTACCAGAAATTTGATGTCGTATTGATAGCGGCTAGGAGACACGAGCTGACTATTCAGAGGTTGGCATCGAGAATTGGAGGCTAAAAGAGGTCTCATGCTCAAAGTGGAGGAGAAGTACCCCGGACGTCAGCACCATCCACTGGCGTTCGTATCCATGATTCAGCACCACGGAGGACGACAGTTTCAACAGTAATAGTACCGACTTGGCAGCAGCCGAGGTAGCAACAACAGCAGTGCCAAGGAATACCTATAGGTTGCACTTACTGTGGCAAGGGAGACAACATTAGAGATATATGTAAGGCGACCAATGGTTTGTGTCTGAGGTGTGGTAGTCCAGATCAACGAATTTATACTTGTCCTTTGATATAGAGGCCAGGAGGACCGGTTCAGCAGTTTCCAGCATTGTCGGCACCAAGGGCACCTCAGTGCAGAGGGCCGACGATAGCAATACGGCCAATAGCTTAGAGTCTGTTACCGACACAGGCTCAGATGTTCCGGCAACGGGACCAACAACAGGAGTAGCAGAGGCCACAACAACGTTTCCAAGGGAGGCAACAACAAGAAGTTCAGCAAGGCCAAGGGCAGGCATTTACTTTATCCCTGGAGGAGGCCTTGGCATCAGGCGACATGGTGGTAGGTAACATCTCTGTCGCATCTTATCCTGCTGTAACATTATTTGATTCGGGTGCCTCTCATTCATTTATATCTGCATGATTTACGACATGCATTGGATTAGAGTTCAAGGAATTGCCAGAGAGGTTGAATATATTCACTGGTAATTGGCTCATAGAAGTTAGTAGAGTGTGTATAGTGTGTATAGTGTGTTCGGTCATAGTGTGCGTGCGTTCATTACCTGCACGGTTGATCGAGTTTCCTATGGGTAACTTTTTATCCTAGGTATGGACTGGTTGAGAGAGTTATGCTACGATAGATTGCCATAAGGGTAGGGTATTGTTTAGTATCACAGACACGAAAGACTTCGCCTTTGATATATTTGTGAGAGACCAGCATGAAGAGAGAATCGTAGCGACAGTGATAGCAGAAGAGCAGCTTCCCGAGATAGTCAAGGAGTTCCTAGATGTTTTTCCAGAAGAGCTTCCTGGGTTACCGCCAGTGAGGGATGTGGAATTTTGCATAGAATTGACTCCCGGGGCAGGACCAATATCTTGTAAAGTTCACCAGATGACACCGTCGGAATTGGATAAGCTGTACCAACAGGTAGAAGAGCTGAAGGCAAAAAAATTTATCCGAACCAGTGGATCACCTTGGGGAGCGCTAGTAGAACAATAGTTCTACTGAAGAATGATGGATCAACACGGTTGTGTATCGACTACAGGCAACTGAATGCAATAACAGTGAAGAACAAGTACCTATTACCGAGAATAGACGACTTGTTTGATCAGTTGAGCAAGGCCAAGGTTTTCTCCAAGATTGACCTCCGATCAGGATACCATCAAGTGAGAGTTCGGGAGCAAGACATACCCAAGACAACATTCAGGACGCGATATGGACATTACGAATTTTAGTTATGTCATTCGGATTAACTAATGCTCTAACGGTATTTATGGATTTGATGAACAGCATTTTCATGCCATACCTAGATCAGTTCGTGGTGGTTTTCATAAACAACATTTTTGTCTATTCCAGTAGCGAAGAGGAGCACGAAGAGCATATTCGAAAAGTCTTACAGATTTTGAGGGAACACTAGTTGTATGCGAAACTCAGCAAGTGCGAGTTTTGGTTAGATCATGTCTCATTCTTGGGGCACCTCATTTTTGGAGCAGGAGTGGCGGTGGATCCGAAGAAGGTTGAGGTCGTAGAAAGTTGGCCAGTTCCTAAGACAGTAGCAGAGGTGCGTAGTTTCCTAAGTTTGGTAGGACATTACAAAAGATTTGTGGCAGACTTTACAAGGATTTCAGCACCATTGACCCGTTTGACGCGCAAGGAGGCTAAGTTTGTGTGGTCCACAGAATGTCAGACAACATTTGAGGAATTGACGAGGAGGTTGATTTCTGCACCAATTCTCACGCTTCCAGTAGGTTCCGGAGGGTTTACAGTATATTGTGATGCGTCCAGTAAGGAACTTGGATGTATTTTGATGCAACACGGAAGGGTGATAGCTTATGCATCTCGGCAGCTTCGAGATAATGAGAAGAACTACCCGACTCACGATTTGGAGTTGGCAGCGGTAGTATTTGCGCTTAAGATATGGAGGCACTACTTATATGATGATCGGGTTAAGATATTACATATCACAAAAGCCTGAAGTATGTATTCACCCAGAAAGACCTGAACACGAGGCAAAGAAGGTGGTTGGAATTATTGAAGGATTATGACGTGGAACTCCAGTACCATCCAGGTAAGACGAATGTGGTAGCGAATGCTTCTTAGCAGAAGAGGTAGTACATATATGTTGACATCACAGTGACATATCTTAGAGGATCTTCAAGAGATGGGTATCGAGATAGTACTTTCGCAGGATATAAAAGTTTTGGCCAGTTTACATATTCAGTTTACTTTGGTTGAGAGGATTAAGGCAGCTCAGAGAGATGAACCGAAAGTTCAGAAGCTTCAGGCAGAATGCGAGTCTGATCTCAGGAAGGAGTTAAAAGATTCGCGATGATGGAACACTTAGATTTGGAAATCGTCTCTGTGTACCAAGTGGTTATATCCGGCATAAAGTTATGACCGAGGCACACATTTCCCAATATTCGATTCATCCAGGAGGTACCAAGATGTATCAAGATATCAAGCAACATTTCTGATGGAATGGGATGAAGAGGGGGATAGCATGATTCGTTTCTCGATGTTTGGTATGTCAGCAAGTTTGTGACCGGTTTACCTAGATCCCCGACTGGTCGAGATGCAGTTTGGGTGATAGTAGATCGACTCACGAAAGTAGCTCATTTTCTTTCTTTCTACAGAGCAGTTAGCAGAGATGTACATGCGACAGATAGTAAGGCAGCACGGTATCCCAGTGAGTATCGTATCAGATCGAGACACTTGGTTTACCTCTCGTTTTTGGAAAAACTTGCACCAGAGTCTAGGCACCAAGTTGAGATTTAGTACCGCTTATCATCTTAAAAAAAACGGACAGTCAGAAAGAACCATTCAGACGTTAGAGAACATGTTGCGAGCTTGTACTTTAGATTTTGGAGGATCTTGGGAGGATCACATTCACCTAGTCTAGTTTTCGTACAACAACAATTATCAGGCGAGCATTCAGATGGCGCCATTCGAGACGTTATATGGGAGGAAATACAGGTCCCCATCAGCATGAGATGACATTGACGAGCGGAAGATGCTAGGCCCGGAGATGATTACGCAGACAGTAGAGATTGTCAAACAGATCAGAGAGCAATACGAGTTGCGTAAGATAGACATCGTCATTGGACGGATCAGCATTGTAGGCCTTTAGAGTTTTGTGTCGGCGACCACGTGTTCTTGTGGATTTGTTGACCCAGGGAGTCATTAGATTCGGAGTCAGCAGGAAGTTTAGTCCGTGATACGTCGGTCCGTTCGATATCCTCGAGCGGGTAGGCAATGTTGCTTATCGTCTTGCCCTTCCACCTTCGCTACGTGAGGTGCACGATGTATTTCATGTCTCTCAATTGCGTATGTATGTTCCGGATCCGAGTCATATCCTCGACCATTCCAAGCTAGTCGGTACTGACTTGTCTTATGAGGAGCAATGAATATCCATTTTAGACCGAAGAGAGAAGATGCTCAAGAATCAGACTATTTACCTTGTCCGGGTTGCTTGGGGTCATCATCCTTTAGGAGAGTCGACGTCAGAGCGCGAGGACGATATCCGATCTCGGTATTCGCACGTCTTCGACTCAGAAGGTATAGTCCTTATGCCTTCGTATCTCGAATCTCGTGATTCGCTTACCCATGCAGTTTGATGTTGCTTTTCTTCATTATATGATTGAATTTGATTGTGTGTGTAGATGTGCTTGTAGTTAGTGTAGTGCTTGTTCTAATTTCTCTAGCTAGCCTTGGATTTGAATTCCGAGGACGAAATTTTTTTAAGGTGGGTAGAGATGTCACTCCCCGTCCCGATATACGTATTTGGAACATAGTATTTCTTGCTTGCATGGTAATTAGGTTGCATGGAGACTAGACCCATTCTTTGGTTCAACTTGGTTCATGGTTTATTTGTGTGGTTGTGTTTGGTCATGAGTTGAACCCATGGTCTAAACCTCCACCCTATCATATATAACCCATCTTTCTCTCTCTTCCCTCATTCTTCATTTTTCTTCCTTTCTTCATTTTAGGCAAGTACATCTTGCTGAGAATGGAAAAACATGACATTTTCATTTATTTGATTTTGCTTGCATATTATTAGTCTAATATGTGTACATTATGATTCTAAGCATGTTTAGCACTTGGAGTTTTCAATTTTAATTGATGGAATTTTGTAGAACTACATTTCTAACTTATGCTTTTATGGGCTTCATGAGGTTTTCTTTGTTTTGATATATTAAAACTTGGTATTTTAGAAACCAGTTGTTCCTCGTGATTGAATATTCAATTTCAGGCATTTTGGCTTTTGGTTCACTTAATTTGGAGTTAAAATAAAAATTTTATAAAGAAAACAAGTTTTTTGGTTCTTGAGCTTTTCTCATGGTGTTCTTGAGGTTCTGGGACGATACAGTCCATGAGCCGGGAGGCCATGCGGTAGAGATGTCATGTGGCTGAAGCTCCTCCTCAGCCTCTTTGCAGCTAGCACATCTCTTCTGATGTGCATGACTGTTTGCATGTGCGCTTTAAGCCATGCGCCCGAATAAGTCATGCGGTAGATCTTGCTTTGGGCCTGATCCTTCCATGTGCTTGAGGGTACATGTGCCAAGCCACCATGCGCCTAACACTGAATGCCTAACTTGCCATGTGCATTTCCATGCGCATGACTTGCTATGCGCCATGCTGCTATGCTTCAGGCTCATCTCTGCTGCAATGATGTGTACATGCGCCATGCGGCAACTCGACTTGTACATGCGCCATGCAGAAGACTGCTATGAATTTGTATCCATGCGGCAGCTTTTCCATGCGCGCGTTTTCCATGCGCGTATGTGCAACCTAGAGACCATGCACATGTTTTATTGTTTTGCTTGATCTTGGGGCTTTTCATTGGATTTCGTGATTCTATATGTTGTTCCTAGAAATTGCAAGTGTGATGGACTAAGTGCTTCTATGTGTTGAACCCAATTATGTGCAAAACTAGACCATGCGCCAAGTGGCTATACTACATATGTGCATGATGACCTATATATTGCAATGTGATATAACTCATGTGAATAACTACTGATTGGTGACTTGACTCGACTGCTCGTATCCGTGCTGATACACTTACTACTTGCTATGTGTTTCTACATGCTGTGTTACATGTGCACTGAGGTACGACATATCTTGCTACGTGCTGTGTTATACATGTACCGGGTGTGCAACGAGTTGCCCCCTATCCCACGTGACATGTGATACTATATTATTCCTCCAGCATGGACATGATAGTTGGTCAATAACCAAGCATGGCTAGGAATTGTTTGATTGTTGCATCACGCTCGGGTGAATCCAAATTGAACTGCCAAGTGATAAAGTGGATTCGTATCTATCGTGGCTGTATTGTGGTACGACATATAAGTGGAGTAACATGTAACCACGTCATGTGATTCCAGATAACCGTAGGGTTAACTAGACAACTAAACTTGTAGAGCATTAAGAGGGATGAAATCTCGAGATCGTGCACGTGAGCCACCTCAGACAATCATCATAACGTGCAAGGCTGACCCCCATGGATATTGTGTCGCGTCCGCACTAGTGGACGACAATATACGAATATTATATTGTACAAGTGTTCTACGTGATTTAGCATGGTAGCCTTACGAGAGTTCGGTGCATATACAACATGCTACGTGCTTGACATGGCTCGGCCAGCCCCACTTAACAGCTCACGATCTGAGAATTTCTAGTTATGCATTAATTTTGGGATAACCCAGACTCCGTCTAGCAAATCGTACAAGTGATTGGCCGTTTTATAACTGAGCTTGATTGTGTATTGTATCTTCAGTCAAATAGTTAGGGACATGGACTATCATGGTACAGCGGTCTAACCCTTGTCCTTGTTTGGTTGTGGGTTAGATCGTTGTATCACGATAGACTATGGACCGAAACTACGAGACAGAATTATATATTTATATTGCCTTGGTTTTTGTTTCTTCATTCGTGCTTCCCTTGTGGTATTTGCTATTTGGGGTCTAATCCCACTGGTTTTGCATGGCCAGGTTTAGAGCCAGCATCTAAGGATCCATCTTACTTTCTCCCGAACAATGGCGCGCATCAGACGGATGGCCGATGGGGAACACAAGTGGGTTTCTTCTTCCATGCTCATCATTGTACATTTTACTCTTTTTGGGCGTTTGACCACCGGCATCTGTTAGTCGGCATGTTTGGACATTTAGTTTCATTTACATGATTGTATTTAATCAGACTGGAGCTGATCACGTTCATGTACTTTTGTTACTCAGCTAACTCCTCATTTTTGTACAGCTAGTTCCCATAACATTCTGACAGAACGTTTGGGACGTCTTTCTGCTTTATCATATATGTTCTATGTTTACTGCTTCTTGTTTGATTGATTGAGACAATAGATGCTTTGTATGACCCTAGGAGACTTGATTGTAGCATACACCCCCTTATTTTTCTACAGCCGTGACCGTCGTACAACGTTCTATATCTTGTACAGGGGAGCTGGCCGTGTCCGTCTCCTTATTCCGGTACTAGGACGTAAGAGTAACTATTTTCGGGGAGGACGAATACATTTTTTCGTGCATGATAATAAGAAGATTCGACTCCAACCAAGTGAACCCCAATCCACTTTGCCAAGAAGGCGGGCACAGGGGAGGGTAAAATGACAATCATTTTAATTAACTCAAAGGAACTCAAGCAAGATTTACCAACGGATCACCTATCCTAGCTTGTCGCTCTAAAGACTCCAGATGACTCATCCGAGCGGATACACCCAACAATAGCATATTTACTTCTATGCTATAAGATTAATGTTGTATTGATAACTATACTGTAGCATCTGCTACCCTAGAATTTTAGCATTATCTTAACTATTTCATATTCATGATAATAAATTTATAAATCTCAAATTAGATAGGTTTAGTTTGCAATATATAAAGAATAAATTTTATATCTATTTAAATCTATTACTTTCAGAATTTTCTATATATCTATTTTTTAAACTTTACAATTAAATAACATAAGTATTCTTTAAACTTATAATTAAATAATATAAATATTCCTTAAACTTTACAATTAAATAATATGTTTATATCTTTTTGACTCAGAATCTTGAACCATGTATATCTCTACAACCTATTTGGATTAAGATCTTAGGTTATGATTTTATTCACGATAGGTTTAGCCTATATTAGTAATGACATTGTATTATATTTTGAATTAGTAAAAAAAATTAAGATTTGTAATCATAGTTATTTATTTCAATGGTTGGATTTTATAGAGTTTAAATAATTTTATATTAAAGATTAGCATCTATTTGAGTAAATCACTTAGTTATTAGGCTAATAGGAGTAGCATATATATTATTAAGATAAGAATCCAAATGAAATTCAAATTTATCCTTTCAAATTATTTAATCATAGTCATATGCAAATTAACTAATCTCTACCCATTATATATAAGTACATAATTTCTGAATAAAAATATAGAGAACCTCTCCCATTTCCCTTCTTAAAAGCCAAACACCCCCTCTTTCCCGTCTAAATCAGCTCCAAAATTCGTCCAAAAAAGTCTCATTTTTCAGCATCTATAGGAACTTTAAAGGACCATATCTCCTAGCTTCGGACTCCGATTCACATCCTACTTTTTGTTAGATTTGAATCGTTCCAGATATATAAATTAATAAACCTAATTTGTAGGATAAACTTCTGTATGAATTTTTAAGTATCAGGTGTTTGTAAAATACTCGAAAATGCAATTTTTTATGGCTCAAGTTATAGACTATTACTTGTAGTTTCTAAAAATTAATTTGGTAGCCATAAAAATTGCTAAAATTAAATAAAATTAATTAGTGCCGACAACGTCGTTTTCGACCAAAATGGCTATAACTTGAGCCAACGACTACAATATAAAAATCGAAGGATATCGGCGAGTCTATATCCTCAAAATATACAGTAGTAACACTTTTAAAGTAAAATTTAAAGACATCAAATTTTGACCTACTTTTTGGGCACCGATTTATGTGCCATAGAAGACAAACACTTAGAACTAATAACTAGGTTTATGTTTAAGTAAATGGTTGTATTCTTATGTATGTGATTGCCATGTTTGCTTTAGGTAGTATTGGGATCATTGTATAGGTACCCCTCTAGTCGTCAAATTGAATCCGTCAGAAAGTCGAAGACAAGTACCATTACCAATGTTTCATTCTTGTTTCTATATTTGTCTTGTAACATTTTTTTGTTAGAACTGTTGTAAATAACGTGTATTTCCACAACACACTATATTTCTTGATCTTGCACGTGTACTGTATTCTAGTATTACTTTAGCAAAATGATTGTTAACTCCAGTTCAGTTCTAGTTATTGGTCAAGTTCCATTTATTGATTACATATAATATAGTGAGTGTGGATATGGGAGAAAAACATCTAGTAGGTATGTGGACTACGTCCAGTTGCGACCTCGAATGAAGTAGTTCTACCATTCTAGTCCAATTGCGACCTTGGATGAGATAGTTCTACCATTCTAGTCTAGTTACGACCTCGCTTGAGGTAGTTCCTTCCAAACTGTCCATATAAGTGATTTTCTAAAAACACACGCATATCTAGTATGCTCTCTTCATGATTCATAATTGAATCTAGTATGTTATCTAGCACTCTCTTATTTAGATATTGTTAGTTTATTATTGTTCATCACTGCATGCATGTTTTCAACCAGTATTGTTTTTAGTTATTTAAAAATATTATTATAGATACCATTGTTCAATTGTTGCTATGCATGATCTTATTTTCTAGTTATCTAAAATATTATATCTACAATATTCTTCTAAATTGTTGCTTGCTTATGTGGTTACTTGTTTTGAGATGTTGGTCTTGCGTACTTGTTCCATTCCTGACTGGAAACCATTTTTCAGCTTTAGACAAGTGCTACCCTACGTGTCATAGTTCCTTCGAGGGAGATGTGACTACTTTTTGTGGCCGATCATAGAACATGGGTGGTTGATAGTTTAGAAGTTTTCTTAGAACTTGAAATTAGCCATAACTATTTAGCATGTTTTTCCCCGAATTTTGATCCTAATTTATTATTGAATTTTGTGCCTATTTAAAGATATTATAGTTATGTCTTGTTCTCATGTATTTTTATAGTTAAATAGTTGTCTTGTGAATGAGCAAAATATAATATTTTGTGATTAAATAATGTGTGTTTGGAATGAAAATTGCAATTGAGTATAGATTGCGTACTACCGCCGATACTCGCCGATACTGCGATGTATGTTGGATTTGGCCACACACTCGTATCCCAAAAAGTAGGAGCGGGTCATGACAATTACCATTTGGCAATATTATATACTTGTAAATTCACAGGTCTATTTATCTTAAAATGATAGCATTTAAAACTATCTATTGCGGATTTATTTTGGATATGCCAAAAAGATAGAAACACACTGACACCTATCAACCTTGCTAAAAGTCCATTTGACTTCATTGAACGAACAATAAGAATTTCATGAACAATTTGGTTTTGGTTAGAGAATCATCTCAATTTTGGCCTACACTGCGAAACACAAGAGGAATCTAGTTGGAGGACAAGTTCAAGTACATCAGAGTTGGGTTCGAGTTGAGGTCCAGTTGGAATCGATTTTTACCGTTAGACTTGCTAAGATCATTAGATTTGATTTTGGATGCTTGGATGTGTTTATTTGGTTTGTTTTGATAGGGTTTGATTTTATTAACATAGTAGTAGTTGTCCTAGAGGCCAAGATTGAGAGGCCTATATAAATCATGTAACTGTATTGATTCTAATTTGGACACAAGATTGAGATTGTCTTGAGTTAATGGTGCAATAGCCTAACCCTATTTAATTCTCCATCCTTTTCTCCTTTATCTACTTTATATAAATCATGTAATGGCAATGAGAAATTGATATTATTTTGTGTTAATGCTATAGCCTAACTCAAGTAATTCTCCATCTTCTCCTATATCTACTCTATACAAATTATCACATCGACTCTATATAAACCATGTAATGGCATTGATTTTAAGTCAGATACAAAATTGAGATTGTTTTGTGTTGATGGTGCAATAGCCTAGCCGTAAGTAATTCTCCATCTTCTCCTTCATGTACTCTCTCTCTCTCTCTCTCTCTCCCTCTCTCTCTCTTCTTGCTATTGTTGTTTTCTGTCAAGGTCGCAGCCGTCTGAAGCCATACAGTGCTCACTCCTTGTTGATTTGGTGTGCCCAAAGGCCTTTGGAAATGCTTCTTGATCCCAGTTCATGAGGCCTAAATCTGCAGCCTGCAGAACTTTCACAGATTCGAAAGAGATCTGAAAATGACCCAGACCCTCGTCCAGAGAAGAACTCCCTGAGATTTCCTGTTTCCATCAATTTCTCACCTCCAACCATGCATTTCTCATCTGAGTTTGGTAAACTCGATCCATAACCCTACTTTAAATTCAGTTATTGATTTCTAAAACTCGTTACGGTTATCGTTTTTCAGATCACTAATAATTGTCCCTTTATATTTCCTCAATCTCCAAGTCTTAACTTGTTAGTCCACCCAATTAGGTCACATTTGGGCATTCAACCAAGAAGCAACACTATCAAATCCAGGAACAAGAGTCTAGGAGTGAATGACAAGGTTCAAATATTTACCTGAAAGGACAGCACTTTCTGCAGGCTCAACACACACAACCTTCAGACTAGGGTTTTTCATCTTGAGATACTTCCCGGCACCAGATACCGTACCTCCAGATCCAGCACCGCACACAAGAATGTCCACTTTGCCTGCTGTATCTTTCCATATTTCAGGTCCTGCATTTAAATTATTCGATTATCACTTGTACCATTTAGACGTTGCGTTAACTCAATAGGTAAAGTCATAAGTACCAAACAAGAGTAATAAAAACTAAGCTTTGCAGAAAAAAAAAATCAAAAATAGAGAGAAACACATAAACAACTTACAAAAATCTTGAAACACATCTTACTATTTAACTAAAACACCTAATTTGAAGCCGTCGTCCAACGTCACACAAAGAAATTAAATTAAGAAGCCTCACAATTTTGGGAAAAAAATGTAAACTTTAAACCTTTGCATGCATGCATGCATGCATGCTGCAATAGTAAATCATACATCCATGTTTATAATCAATATTTTTTCTCTCATTCCAATGTGTGTGCTTCCGCACATGCCTAAACTCTCTAGTTTTACACAAACATCAAGTTGGCAAGCTTACTCAGTTCTCACAAATAAATGCAGGTAACTACACCTGTTATATAGCCAATATATAGCCTAACTTGCTCTAAAATATATAGCCCAGTTTATTCAGTTTTCACAAGTTCTCACCAAATTTATAGCCTAACTTGCTCTCAAATACCTTGAACTACCACTATTTGCATATTGCTACACCAGTTAGTGTTGGGCGGGTCCAGCTCAAAACGGGCTCGCAAACACTAATCCAAATCGAGCACGAACTAGCCAGAATAATTTGGTTAGGATTTGCTTCCAACACAAGCAAGTGTATATATATATATATATATATATATATATATATATATATATATATATATATATATATATATGGTTAGGATTATATGCTAGTAACATATATGGAAAGCTCATGAGATAACTCAGAATTACTTGAAATCAGCAAGAAACACATGCCTATTAGTTTTCGATTCTTTTGTATTCATAAATAAAGAGGTGAGAGGAGCTAAACTAAGAATCTTATTCGTGGTAGAATGCTTGGCAAAAAAAGTTAAAAGTTATCCCTCATAGGAACCATACTTCATATATATATATATATATATATATATATATATATATATATATAGAGAGAGAGAGAGAGAGAGAGAGAGAGAGGTGGGAATGGGATCCCCACCCTTAAGCATCCCCGAATGTTCCCAAAATTATAGCCGTTGGATCGTGTCTTTTTCTACGGTTCAAATTAGATCACTAAAGTGTCAAATTTCTCGTGAGAAAAAGACACGATCCAACGGCTATAATTTTAGAGACATTCAAGGATATATATATATATATATATATATATATATATATATATATAGCATGAAAGGAAACCTATCGGAAGACTTTTGCATATAAGCAACACAATAATGTGAAAGCATAGTAGCTGATGAAATAAAGCTTAGGAAAATAAGAGATCTAAGTTCGGCAAGCAAAAATTTGTCGGGAGCTTGTTCTGTAACAGAGAAAAAATAGAGAAAAAGACATTGACAATGTGGTCAGAAATTAGACTTCTTCTTCAGGTTGGTGAGTGCATCTTGTATTCATTAGGAAGGTAAGTGTTGTGAGTTTGTCTTTTTGTGTTCTTTTGATCGATTAGGGTTGTTAGGGTCCTTGAATCCTTGGACAAGAGATTGCTAGAGAGATGTAATTTAATCATAGTGAATTAATGCTCGGACTTACCCTGTGGATTTTTATCGGAGGAGTTTTGTTGAAGTGGGTGGGATTCCCAAACTATGTGGAAAATACCCCGGAGTTTGATTGAGTATTCCTACATATAATAGGAATACCTCAATATATTTGGTTTGAATATTCCTACATATAATAGGAATATGTCAATAGATTTGGATTTGGATTGGGTATTCCTATATATAATAGGAATACTAGTTGTGGGTTTGAGGCTATATATATTAGGTGTCTCCTAGCCCTAAAATATATCTCATATCTCAAAAAAATATTGCAAAATGAGGCAAGAGTGCTTTTACAACATTGGAAGGAGAGAGGAAAAGCTTGAAGGCTATTTCGAAGAGGAGATCGGTTTCGGGTAATTCTTTTCTCGTCATCTCCGTTCTTCGTTTATCTGTGATCTATTTTCTATTCCAAAGAATTGTGGTTATCCGTTTGGATCGGTGAGAAGTTTGTAAGGAGTCAGTATATTTCTTATTCCATTAGTAGAGCTTTTTAGGGTTGGACTCCGATCGTCTCGTAGTTTTTTTTATTTAGATTTTTCACGTAAAAATTTCTCTGTCTGCGATTTGTGTTTGGCGTTTTTGGATTGTGTGCTTTTGCTCGGTTCTCTCGCAGGGCTTCTTGGTTTGGGGAACGGTTTTCGCGCTTTCGTTCCCAACAAAGTGGTATCAGAGCCAGGTTCTAGAGTTCAGAGAGGTCAGGAGTTGACAGGCAAACCATGGAGGAGAGATGGACACGAATCCGATACGCATGGTAAACCTGAACGGTACCAACTATCATTATTGGCGGAACAAGATGAAGGATTTGTTGTTCGTTAAGAAGCTGCATCTCCCAGTATTTGCATCCGAGAAGTCAGTGACAAGACCAAAGAGGACTGAAAGTTCGAGCATATACAGGTGTGTAGATATATCAGACAGTTCGTTGACGAGAACGTGTACAATCACGTTGTCAATATTGAGCACGCGAAGACGATGTGGGATAAGCTGGAATCTTTGTATGCGAAGAAGACCGGGATAAACAAGTTCCTGATCCGAACGATGATGGGTCTGCGGTACAAAGATTGTGCGTCTATTACGGATCACTTGAGGGAGTTCCAGGGCGTAGTTGACTAGCTATCCTCGATGGGAGTCAAGTTCGACGACGAGGTTCAGGGACTATGGCTGTTGTGTACATTGCCAAACTCGTGGAAAACCGTACTAGTGTCTATGATTGCTTCTGCTCCGGAAGGCGTGGTCAGTCTGGAGTTTGCCAAGAGCGGGGTACTGAATGAAGAGATGAGGAGACGTTCTCAGGGCACTTCATCCACATCCCACTCAGAGGCGCTAGTTTTAGAGAGCCGCGGAAGGAGTAAGAGCAGGGGTCCAGGTGGTGGCAGAGAGTAGAGCAGTGACAAAAATGGCCACATTAAGCGGAACTGTTTCGCTTGGAAGAGAGAAGAAGGGCGACAAGAGGAAGCAAAGTGAGAACACTACAACGGCGGCCTCGTCACATGGAGGCGACGTGATCATTGTAGGTGATGAGGTAGTTATAAACCTCGCCTGCGATGACAACTCTTGACTGGTGGACTCAGGTGCTTCAACGCACATATCTCACAACAGGGCACTGTTTTCTACTTACAAAACATGCGACTGTGGAGTGTTGAAGATGGACAACGGAGATATGTCGAATGCTGTTGTTGTTGGAGATGTGCATTTGAGGACAAAGACGGTTACATCTTGTTCTCAAAGATATCCGCCATGTCCCTGATATCCGTTTCAACCTGGTGTCGGTTGTAAGGTTGGATGAAGAGGGTTTCTTCAACCTCTTCGGGAACGATCAGTGGAAGCTTTCCAGAGGTTCGATGGTGATTGCCAGAGGAAGCAAGAAGTTCGGACTCTATTATATGGAAGGGAGCGCACATAGGGCACAGGAGGTGAACGCAGCTACTGATGTGTCTACTGAGTTGTGGCACAGGCGGCTCAGCCATATCATCGAGAAGGGGATGAGCTACTTGGTGAACATGAAGGTAATTTCAGGACTAAAGTCTACAAAATTGGAGAGATGTACGCACTATTTGGCGAAAAAGCAAAATAGGGTATATTTTCAAAGTCACCCAAGTTCAAGGAAGTCGACGTTGCTCGAGTTGATTCACTCGGATGTCTGCAGTTCTATGAAGGTAAAATCCATTGGTGGTGCTTCTTATTTTGTAACATTTATTGATGACTGTTCCAGGAAGGTTTAGGTCTATGCCATAAAGACTAAGGATCAGGTATTGTCCACTTTCAAAGAGTTTCAGGCTTCTATTGAAAGGGAGACGGTAAGAAGCTACTATGTGTTCGGTCCGACAACGACGGCGAGTACATTGGTCTCTTTGATGCTAATTGCAGCGAGCAAGGGATACGACACCAGAAGACTCCGTCAAAGACATCTCAGCTCAATGGTGTAGCGGAGCGAATGAACAGAACGCTGATGGAGAGGGTACGATGTTTGTTGTCAGAAACAAACTTGCCGGACAGCTATTGTGGTGAGGCACTTTACACAGTTGTTTATGTTATTAATTTATCTCCTAGTGCTCCTTTGCAGGGTGATGTGCCTGACAAAGTATGGTACGACAAAGGGCCATCATACAATCACCTGGGAGTGTTTGGTTATAAGGCCTTCGTGCATGCACCGAAGGACGAAAAATTCAAACTTGAGCCGAAGACGATGTGGTGCGTCTTTGTCGGCTACAGTCGAGATGAGTTTGGCTATAGACTCTACGATCCAGTAGAAAAAAAGCTTTATAGAAGCAGGGACATAATATTCGTCGAGGATCAGACCATGACCAACACTCAGGATTCCGAGATGCTTTCTGAGGCTGAGGAATTGCCTGAGTTAGAGTTATTTCGCTTCGAGCAGTTTCCAGAGGACATCGCGGAGGATCCATTTATGGGGGAGCCAGTACATGGAGTTGCTCCCAACCTTGATCATCAGCCTGTTGATGGTGGTCAGTGTGACCCTCAAGAGGATGAGCATGCCGAGGAGGTAATTCTTAAAGGGGAGGAGACTGTTGATATACAGCCAGCACCAGTGATTCCGTTGAGGAGGAGCGATAGAGCGCGTCGACTATCTACGAGATACTCACCGGGTGAGTATGTGCTACTGACTGACAGGGGAGAGCCTGAATGTTTTGCAGAGGCTATGGAAGATGAATACAGGCAGGAGTGGATGAAGGCTATGCAGGAGGAGATAAGTTCCTTACATGCCAATTCTACTTATGAGCTTGTGCGGTTGCCAAAGGGCAAGAAGGTTTTGAAAAATCGATGGATATTCAGAGTGAAGCAGACAGATGATGCTACTCGCCCTCGATACAAAGCGAGGCTAGTAGTTAAAGGCTACGGTCAGCGAAAGGACAGATTATGATGAGATCTTTTCGCCAGTCGTCAAGCAGTCGTCTATTCTGGTGGTGCTAGCATTGGCAACCATTTTTGACTTAGAGGTCGAGCAGATGGACGTGAAGACGGAATTTCTCTACGATGATCGTGAGAAGGAGTTGTACATGGAGCAGCCAGAGGGATTATGTGAGAAGGACAAGTCATACTGTGTTTGCCGGTTGAGGAAGAGCTTGTATGGCCTAAAGCAGGCTCCGAGGCAGTGGTACAGGAAGTTCGAGTCGTTTATGGGGGAGCATGGTTATGCACGGACGACGTCGGACCACTGTGTATTTGTGATGTACTTTGCCGAGGATATTTCATCATTTTACTACTCTATGTTGATGATATGCTACTGGTGGGTCGGAATGCCACTAGGATAGCGGAGTTGAAGCACCAACTGGGCGGGGCCTTCTCTATGAAGGATTTGGGCGCAGCGAAGACTATTCTTGGGATGGAGATCAGCCGAGAGAGAGAGTCCAAACTGATACACTTGTCCCAAAAGAAGTACATTCACCTGAGTACTTCAGCATTTCAGGATGGACGGATCGAAGAAAGTAACCCCCTTGCGGCTCACTTTAAGTTCACTGAGGAGCAGTGTCCATCTACCGAGGACGAGAAAGAAGATATGGAGTGGGTTCCATATGCCTCAGCTGTGGGGAGTCTTATGTATGCTATGGTGTGTACGAGGTCAAACATCGCTCACACAGTTGGCACAGTTGGCACAGTTAGCAGACATACTTCCAATCCTGGAAGGGTACATTGGAGTGCAGTCAAGTAGATTCTACGATACCTTCAGGGCACTGCCGATTGGAGACTTTCTTTTAGTGGTGACGAGTCAAAGCTGGTTGAGTATACCGACGCTGATATGGCTGGAGATGTAGACACGAGGCGATCGATTTCGGGCTATGTGATGATGTTTGCTGGTGGAGCGGTATCGTGGCAGTCGCGGTTGCAGAAGTGTTGCCTTGTCGACGACAGAGACATACATTGCGGCAACGAAGGCTTGCAAGAAGTTGTTGTGGATGAAGAAGCTGCTACAGGAAATGAGGCTAAAACAAGAGCAGTACACTTTGCTTTGCGATAGCCTGAGTGCAATTCACCTTGTGAAGAACCAGACATTTCATAGCCGGTCCAAGCACATTAATATCCGATATCATTGGATACGGAATGTGGTTGAAAAAAAACAAGCGACGCTTGAGAAGGTTCATACGGACAACAATGGAGCAGACATGTTGAAAAAAATTCTTCCAAGGAAAAAATTTGAGTACTGCAGGCGGATCATCGGAATGACGACCCCCTCCATATAGTTGTGAAGAAAGAGATTTGTTGAAGTGGTTGGGGATTCCCAACCTTTGTGAAAAATATCCCAGAGTTGGATTGAGTATTCCTACATATAATAGAAATACATCAATATATTTGGATTGGATATTCCTACATATAATAGGAATATGTCAATGGATTTGGATTTGGATTGGATATTCCTATATATAATAGGAATACTAGTTGTGGGTTTGAGGCTATATATATTAGGTGTCTTCTAGCCCTAAAATATATCTCATATCTAAAAAAATATTGCAAATGAGGCAAAAGTGCTTTTACAACATTAGAAGGAGAGGAAGAGATTGAAGGCTATTTCGAAAAGGAGATCGGTTTTAGATAATTCTTTTCTCGTTATCTCCGTTCTTCGTTTGTCTGTAATCTATTTTCTACTCCAAAGAGTTGTGGTGATCCGTTTGGATCGGTGAGAAGTTTGTAAGAAGTCGGTGTATTTCTTATTCCATTAGTGAAGACTTTTCAGGGTTGGACTATGATCGTCCCGTGGTTTTTTTCTATTTGGGTTTTCCAGGTAAAAATCTCTGTGTCTGCGATTTGTGTTTGGCGTTTTTGGTTTGTGTACTTTTGCTCGGTTCTTTTGCAGGGCTTCTTGGTTCGGGGAACTGTTTTCGCGCTTTCGTTCCCAACAAGTTTATCTATGTAAATATGTATCTTTGTGATTCTTATTTCACACAAGTTGGTTGAGATACCACTTTCATAGGTTTGAACCCACCAACTAACAACCATCTTGCAAAAAATAGAAATTATAAAAATACAAACAGAGTATGTACGTGGAAAAGCCATTCTAATAAAAACCATGGGGCAAGTCCGAGTACAAAACAAGGTTCGCATTATCGATATTGGAATCGGACACTTCCTATGAGTATCGGGATAAGTGGTATTGGTCGTACATGTAATGCTCATTTCTTATTGTGATCTGTTGCAAATTTTGTCTATCTTTTGGCTCAATGGTGGGATTCAACTTTGATTTAGTGCAAGTCAAAACTATCAAGTTGGAGATCGAGGCATAATTGTCCCTTTGTGTTAAATTAGAATGTTGGTTTGATGGTTTGAATAACTTGGTTGGTTTTGTGTTTGTGCAAATTTTGGAATTTATCCCATGAAACCGCAAGATTTGGATGTTGGTTTCAGAAATTTCTTAATAGCTAATCAGATGCTTTATTTGGACAAGGCCTACTAGTATGATAAATACTCATTAAGATGATCCCGTATCAAATCAAATCATATATTGGAAAATCTTTTTCGGTACATTCTGAGATCTTTTAAGATCTCCCGTATATGTATCTGTATGATCAGGACAAATCTGTTGGAGATATCTTCGGTAACCTACTAACAAATTGTTGAGAGCCTCCCCTATTTATTGACTTGCTTTTTGTTGGAATTGAATCCACATACATTGAACCGTATCACGGAGAATCTAGTTGGTTACCTAGAGATGAGGGCTTTATCTTTTCGTAACATCTTCTAAAGGATAAATAAGAGTCCATCCCCATTCATTTCACTTTGTTACTTCATAAATTGTATTTGAGAGAGAAAAAAAGAGAGGAAGAGAAAGAAGTTGTTGTGAAAACTGAGTCAGTGGAATTTGGAAGAATGCAAAGGCAAGGCACGAGTATTGTGAAGGAATTCATCTACTCGTTTCTCTCGGCATTTCCTCAACCAAGTGAGGTGGCTTTAACCCTTCCTTCATTCACAATTCATTTCTTAATAAAGAACTCTCTCTTCCCTTCGATATGTACCTATGATCGATGATACCATAATAAAATAAACCATGAACTGCTGGTACAACTCATATGAACTGTAACACTAATTGTATGCTTCTATTCATGTTACTTTTGGAATACTGGAATTATAAACTGCTAGTACAACTCCTATGAACTGTTACACTGATATTTAGAATTCATTATGCTAAATTGTTGGTATATAAACAAGGCTACGATGATCTATGAACTGTATGCTAAACAAGAGAACTATGTAGTAGTTAAAGAATTGATCCTTCACTTGTTGATTAATGAAAAAGAATTATAGACCATATAATATTATTATGATTAAAGTAGTACTCTTCTGAGCCGTGCTGTTAAAACTGGTTGTGGAATTGGTTTATGGAATATGTCCAGTGGTTATGTTGCAGTGCCTCCGGGATTATGGAATATGACCAGAGATTATGTTGTATACTTATTTCCAAGTTGTTTCCATTATCATGCATTATGTATTTCATAGTTAGTTGCATATACATGGCCATGAACAACTTATGCACAAGGTTTGATTCCTCAAACAGTGTACGGAGCACCGAAATTGTGTCGGCCTAGGAGAAATATTATATTCGTGCAGGATATAATGCACAACTATTACGAGACCTTTAGTGGGACTACTACTTGTACTAAAAGGGCGGCATAATACCACTGATTAGTTATTATTGGTGTGCTACACTATTGATCATCATATAGTAATGTTGATATGGTATGTTGGGTGTCATATTTAAGTATAGTATAAGCACATGGGAATATCCTGAGGACATATTTGGGATGCCAGAATATGTCACAGGATATTCCATTATGAGATTATTGTCATAATGATTGAGATCATTGTATTAATGACTGTAAGGCTATATAATGCCAATGAGACAATCAATAAAATTATCAACTAATTTCAACATGGTATCAGAGCCAAGTTTCCACAAACCCTAGCCGTCACCAAGCTTCCACAAACCCACAGGAGGATTTCCTAGATCTCCTCCACCGAACTCTTCCACGCCCCCCCCCCCTTTTTTTTCCCTCCTCTCCTCTTCTCCGCCCTTCGCTGTTGCTGCCCCGTCCCGCTACTGCTGCGGCTACTACTGCTGCTGCGGCTGCTGCGACTGCTGCTGCTGCGACAGCGGTTGTGACATGCGTGCTGCCGCTTCCTCCGCACCAGCACGAGGCAGCGCCTATTAGAGATGCCTAGATCTGGAAAAAGGGGGGACATGTTCGGATCTAGGAGCGAACGACGAGGACGAGCGTGAGTCGTGGAGCGGACGTGACGTGATTGGATAGACGAAGCATCGATGGAGGAGATCATCAAGAAGCTAGATTCTGCAGAGGTGGCGACGTTGATGAAGTTGTTGACGATGTCGGCTGGTGAGAACACGACACGAACGTCGCCGGAGTTGAAGCTTCCCTCCATCGATCTGAAATTAGATGGACCAGCCACCTATCTGAGTTGGTCACGGCGGGTGAGAAGAACCCTCGCAGGAAAAAACATGGAGGGGTTCCTGACGGGCGAGACGACAGAGCCGGACGAGGGCTCAACAGGACGCGATGAGTGAAAGTCCACTCATATGGTGATCTACATCTGGCTTCTCAACTCCTTAGTCCAGTCTATTGCCGCCACAGTAGACGGTATTGAGATGGTGAAAGATGTGTGGGAGAAGTTGAGAAGGACCTATGATGGTGTGGGGAACAACTTACGGGTCTTCCAGATAAAGGGGGAGATTGATGACACCGTACAGGGAGAGAAGACGGTGCAGGAGTATGCCACGGAGTTGGAGCGTCTGTGGTTGGATTATGATCACTCCTCAGATCGGGTGAGCTGCGGGGACCCTAAGTGTAAGGAGAGACAGGTGTGTCTGCAGGAGAGGACGATGAAGTTTCTCAAAGGGCTGACTGCAGCTTTCGCACAGAGGACGGCCCTACTTCTAGCCCAACCAAAGATCCCTAGCCTTGAGGAGGCTATCTCAGCCATGATCCAGGAGGAGACACGCATCAGGCTGCAAGCAGGGACATGTGGTCCCCCCGAAGCAAAGTCAGCACTAGCGATCACCAGCTCAGGTAACACACGATCTAAGGGAGAACCCTGGCAGGATAACCGGCAGTGCTACAACTGTGGGGAGATGGGTCATCATCGATATGCTTGTACCAAACCACCTAGGGAGGGAGACTCAGGTGGTGCACGAGGACCGTTCGGCGGACGAGGATATAATGGAGGACGTGGTCGTGGTCGAGGGGGTAGACGAGGCGGCCGAGGAGGTTATCGAGCAAACCTCCTGATATCAGAAGGGAACGGAGAAGCTGATGGCACCATTACTGTGGAGGACCAGGCACTGGGAGACATGAGGAGTAGAACAGAGGAGGCGTCCACCTCATTCTTTGTTAGGGGCAATGCTGCCATATATGCCCATCCATCAAAAGGTACTGACGAATCACTTGCCCTTGCGTCTATCTCTTCCCTTAAATCATCAGACTGGATTATCGACTCGGGAGCATCTCGACATGTGACTGGGAATGCTAGTGAGTTTTCTTCCTACACTCACCTAGCATCAGCAGACAGCATTCAGACAGCTGATGGCACTTTCCAGCCAGTGGTCGGTAAGGGTACTGTTAATTGTACAGGTTCAGTAAGATTATCCAATGTTTTACATGCTCCATCCTTTCCAGTCAGTCTCTTGTCCATTAGTTCTATAATCCTCCAACTTAAATGCATTGTTTCTTTTGATATTCCTAAGGTGACCTTCCAGGAGAAAGGGACAGGACGAAGACTTGGGACTGGCACTTGGCATGAGGGACTGTGGTACCTAGATCGAGAAGGACTGGACTCAGCATTGGTATCTATGGCAGAGAAGGCTGGCATGGAAGGACTGCAGCAGAGGACTGAGGATACCTTGATGCTCCATCATCGGAGGATGGGACATTCTTCCTTTGATACTCTAAGTAAGTTATATCCAGAGATTTATGCAAAAACAAAAAAAGAGAAATTAGTATGTGATGCGTGCGAGTTAGGAAAACTTACTAGGAGCTCATATGTTGGCACGGGTCATAGGAGCACTTTTGCTTTTGAGGTAGTACATTCTGATGTCTGGGGTCCATGTGCTACTAACACTATGAATGGTTATAAGTACTTTGTTTCTTTCATTGAGTGTGCCTCTCGTGTTACCTGGTTATATTTGATGAAAAATAAGAATGATGTACCTGCTTGTTTTCGGGATTTCCATAAGCATGTCCAGACTCAGTACAAAGCAGTTGTGAAGGTACTGAGGTCTGACAATGGAACGGAGTATACCAACAGGACGCTTGCAGAATACTTGTCAGCACACGGAATACAGCATCAGACCACCTGTGCATACACACCAGCACAAAATGGAGTTGCAGAAAGGAAAAACAGACACCTTCTGGAGGTCGCAAGAAGTATGATGATCGACATGAATGTCCCACAGAGTCTGTGGGGGCATGCAGTGTTGACAGCAGCTCAACTCATCAACAGGATGCCCTCGAAGGTCCTCGGATGGAAGTCCCCATGTGAGGTATTGCAAGGCAATAATAGTGGGATACTCCCACTGAAGGTGTTTGGGTGTGTGTGTTTTGTGAAGGACAACAGGCCATCAGTTGGGAAACTTGACCCTAGAGCGGTCAAATGCATCTTCGTAGGCTACTCGGCGACCCAGAAGGGGTATGTGTGCTGGAGTCCAGTAGAGAAGAAGAAGTTTGTCAGTATGGATGTCCACTTTCGGGAGCATGAGCCATACTACCACCAGGACGGAACTTCACACAACACGCCTAATACTGCCAGTATTAGGCGAGAGGGGGAGATAGAGAACTTTGTGGTAACCGATTTAGAAGTTTGGCATGGAGGCACGGAGAAGGGACAAGAAGGTGAAGGTGTTAGGCCTACGGCTCAGGGAGAGTTACTTACCTACAGCAGGAGAGAGAAGCAAACTGCAGGACCAGTACCGACAGTGCCAGTGCCAAGTCCTTTGCCTGCGTTTGTCCCAACTCCTGAGGCACCGACACCAACCCCCCTTCAGGTGATACCCCCTCCTTCACAAAATATCATTCCTCCTACTTCTACTCCTCCCACACCACTATCTGTACGGAGGACCACTCGCAGCAATGCAGGAAATCCTCCAAACAGATATGGTTGGGATATTGCTCAGTTTGTTTCTTATGACCATATCTCTTCTTCTCATGGAGCATTTATAGCATCTTTGGATAGTATTACTGTACCTAACAATTTGCAGGTTGCCAAGAACGATCCAAAGTGGAAAGCGGCAATGCACGAGGAGTTGGGAGCTCTGGAGAAGAACCATACTTGGGAGCTTGTGAGATTGCCAGAGGGAAAGAGAGCAGTTGGATGCAAGTGGGTCTTTACCGTGAAGCAGAACCCAGATGGACAGGTTGAGCGCTACAAAGCTCGACTAGTAGCCAAAGGATACAGTCAGACGTACGGCATCGACTATGACGAGACCTTTGCACCAGTTGCAAAGATGAGCACTGTCAGGACTCTGATTTCTCTGGCAGCGAATGGTAGATGGAAGCTACACCAACTGGATGTGAAGAATGCGTTTCTTCACGGAGATCTAGTGGAGGAGGTGTACATGGAGATACCACCAGGATTTGGCACCAATCAGACAGTAGGCAAGGTCTGCAGGTTGAAGAAGTCCATCTATGGACTGAAGCAGTCTCCTCGAGCGTGGTTTGACAGATTCAGAAGAGCGATGATAGGGATGGGATATCAGCAGATCAATGCGGATCATACTGTGTTCTTCCGTCGGAGTGGAGGCCACATCACCATGCTTGCGGTGTATGTGGACGATATGATTATCACAGGAGATGATGAGCAGGAGATCGCCCAACTCAAAGGAAAGCTTGGCAAGGAATTCGAGGTGAAGGATCTCGGCCTTCTTCGGTACTTCCTTGGGATTGAGATTGCTCGAGAAGCAGAGGGGATTGTTCTCTCTCAAAGGAAGTATGCACTGGACCTTCTCACAGAAACTGGGATGTTGGGGTGCAAACCTGCAGCGACACCAATAGATCAGAGGTTCAAGATTGATGCTGAGGCTGGAGAACCAGTTGATCGGGACAGATACCAGAGACTGGTTGGCAAGTTGATCTATTTGAGCCACACACGTCCTGATATCTGCTTTGCAGTAAGTGTGGTGAGCCGCTACATGCATGACCCACGGAAGGGTCATATGGATGCAGTGTACCAGATTCTGAGGTACCTGAAAGGTGCTCCCGGGAAGGGACTAATATTCAGGAAGAACAATCACGTGAGCATCGAGGGCTACTGTGATTCTGACTGGGCTAGTTGTGCTGATGACAGGAGGTCTACCTCAGGATATTGCATATTTGTAGGAGGTAACTTGGTCTCCTGGAGGAGTAAGAAGCAGTCTGTGGTGGCCAGATCGACAGCTGAAGCAGAGTACAGAGCTATGGCCTTGGGAGTTGCAGAGCTGCTATGGTTGAAGAATATGCTGGTGGAGCTGAAGCTGGATCAAGGAGCCAAGATGAAGCTGTGGTGTGACAATCAGTCAGCTATTAGTATCGCCAACAATCCAGTACAGCATGACAGGACCAAACACATCGAGATTGATAGATTCTTCATCAAAGAGAAGTTGGATAGTGGATTACTGGAGCTTGGCCATGTTCCAACCAGGGATCAAGTAGCAGATGGACTAACCAAGGGACTCGCCTCAGTGAGCATGATTAGAGGATGTGACAAGATGGGCTTAGTGAATATCTTTCACCCATCTTGAGGGGGAGTGTTGATATGGTATGTTGGGTGTCATATTTAAGTATAGTATAAGCACATGGGAATATCCTGAGGACATATTTGGGATGCCAGAATATGTCACAGGATATTCCATTATGAGATTATTGTCATAATGATTGAGATCATTGTATTAATGACCGTAAGGCTATATAATGCCAATGAGACAATCAATAAAATTATCAACTAATTTCAACAAGTAACGTTGCATTGCTAATGATGGATTTGCAGGTGCAGTGCATTCTAGTCCTTGTTTTACACGAAAGGAAAGTTGGTCGTAGGTAAGAACCATGATAAGTGGTATTTATATGTTATTCTACTTTCATTGTTAATATATTAATTGAACTTAAGGAATAATAAAAATATCACTTAATAATATTGTGTACTTCACATGATTATCGTGATGGTAAAGGTGGGTTTGGTTGATACCACGCACCAATATATTTCCAATATGTTGACCCTTGCCCTTGCAGGTATGAAAAATACCTTGGAGGCTACGAGACATTAGAAGTTCTAATCCTTCATCAAAGTTTTAGACTGTCGAAGGTTTTATTTCTTTTTAATAAAGGACATGATGTGTGAAATATTATTATTTTATTTAGGTTTCTTATGTTGTAAGTCATATTTTGTTGTTTTAGTTGGCTAAGAAGAACATATGTTTTCTGCTGCAATTGATCAATAAAATGGTTGTTTTCATATATATGTTGTTATCAATTATATGTTTATTTCTGTTGTATTAACCTTGAGTTTGTTTAATGCTACATTCATGCTTTGTACAAGAGCAACTTAGACTTGTACAACATCACACGTGGAATTATCGATTCTTGGAATCGGTTCATGACATAATGATATAAAATCTCTAGGTTTACTTCCTTGGTCTCCTTGATTTATTTTTGAGAATTTAGATTAATTCCTTGAATGAAAGTCCCTTTGATCTATATGTTTTTATGAAATTAAAGTTTCATACAGTAAGTCTATGATGTTTATTGTGCTAGTGGAGTTTGTTTTGATGGATAGCAATGACGATAAGGAGAAACCCAAGAAGCTCAAATGCGGCAAGGTTGACCAACCTAATTGAGAGGGTAGTATGAATGTTTGAAGCACAACAGAAAGTTCTCGTGGTTTAGATCTGAATTTCGACAAAGCCAAAGAACTTGATCAAGATTTGGTTTAAAGTAGGACGTAGAAGAGGATTTCTGTGATGGAGGCTAGCAAGAGAATGAAAGTATACGCGATGACTGGATTCCGGTCAAACCAGGGTAGCGGCTGGGTTTGTTCTAGGGATTTTGGTGGATTTTAGGGTTAAGTCTAGGGATTTTTGTGTATTGTGAGGTAGGGTTTGGCTAGATTTTGGAAGGTGGAGGCTATGGTTTGTTGGAGGGTAGGGTTTTGGTAAAGGTAGGAGAACTATTTCCAAGAGGAAGCTTGCTCCAATACCATGTTGACAAGTTGAGTCAACTTAAAGGACTTGATTAATTTGGGAATGGAGATTGCGATATGTAGGAAACCATTGACTTAGCCTTCCAAGTGTTTTTCCAATGTGGGACTAAAAGTAAACCTAATATAAAAGAGCACCAATCACCATCCATGGCCTGTTGGAGAAGAGGACCAGAAAGAAAAGAGAATGATAGGTAAAGGAAGAAAGAGGAGAAGAGAATCTATGTTGCCACTATGCCACTGCAGCCCCGCTGCCTCCCACAGCTGCAGCCCACCGACAGCAGCGACAAACCTGACAAGGAGAAGGGATAGAAGAAAAACAAAGGATAGAGGTAGATTCTTTTGTTTTAGGGTAGCTGCAGCCCACCGACAGCAGTAACAAACCTGCCAAGGAGAGAAGGTTCGAGAAAAACAAAGGATAGAGATAGTTTCTTTGGTTTTAGGACAAGGTAGTCCCAAATAAGTGGGGCATAGTTCATATAGCAATTTGCACTAGTCAAGGCAAGTGCACATAGTGAGAGAAGCTTTACTGAGGATAGTTAATTAAAACAGCTTCAAAACTTCATGGTACTAATAAAAATAGCGCGGGATAGCAATCTGCAATGAAAGTTGAAGGTATTTAAGATTAAATTAACCCAGCATATAGAAGTCGAGAAAAAAAAAATTACAAAAAAAAAAAAAAAAAAAAAAAAAAAAACAAGAACTACCATTGACCTATAGATCTTGACATCGTCCATTCAGAAGATCACGCCAAATGAGTTAAACGAGATGGAGTATAAGTTGTTCTGTAATCAGATATTAGCAATATATATAGAACTTCAATTTGTAATTGTATCAAAAGAAAGAAAAGTCCAACAAATGGTACCAGTGCCGATGAAGTGTGCTTCAGGATTTGCGGGATTATTGAACTGATCAAGAACATGTACATCCGGGCCGTTCTTCTTCAGCTCCTCAACCTTGTCAAATACTCCCTGAATCCCCAATTTCATATCTACAACAATCAAAAGGAAAATGTTTAGTTGTAAAAAATGTACATCGAGTATAGAAACATGAGGGGCAATTCTTCAAGTGTACGAAGATTTGAATAAACTTTTAAGTTATATTAAATTTAAGAACATGCCAGGGTTGAGAACTAATTTAAACATAAATAACAAATTGTGATGTTCTTGAGATGTGATTAAAGTTCTAGTAACCGCATGGCTTTCTCTTACTGTACAGGTTCTACAATGTCAGAGTATGATTGTGAAACAAAGGATACAGAGTATAATAAGTGAACAAAAAGTTACTTAAGAAGTTGCACAGAACATCTTCAACAAAATTATTATATTTCTAACTGTTTGCAGCATAATTGGACTGGAAGGATCAGATAATAGTTACTATATAAATGGGTTATGTGACTTGGTTATAAGTGACCTACTTTTATTTTGAGCTAACCCAAAATAATGCACAAACTGGCAACAGCCAGGAGGTAACCAAGCTGGCAAAATCTAGACCACTGAATCTCGGTGTAACTAGCTGAGTTTTTCCAAAAAAAATATAAGAAATGGATCCTATAATATACTAACAGAAATTTCGCTATCCAAAATGAAAAACAAAAGAATTATCAGTAGTCGCCTGAATGATAATATGATGCTCTAGGACATAGTTGTTCTACACCATATGAGTACATTTATAGTTTTGGGGAAATTGAGCGCCTAGTACAAGCCTCCATCAGTGATGATGACTACAATGTTCCATACATACTAGTATCTTATCTCATTGATAGCATCTAAAAATGGCTGTTCTTATGTTTTTGGTCCAGGGATGATTAAAGATTAATTGTACAGTCATTGGAATTTCTCCTTAATGGTGGATCCAATTAACCGGATGAATACTCGGGCAGTCAGTTGCTGATCAATCTAATATACAGAATATTGTATGGAATTCCTGAACATCTATGCTATTTGTGGGCTATGCAGTTAATAACGGTTTTTTCATGATAACGGTCCAGTAGAGTTATAGATATATTACCGATATATCGGTTTTATAACGGTAAATATCAGTTTGCATTTTTAACACAATTTTTATATATGAACAATACACTTAATAGTTTTCTATTATAAAATGCAGAAAGTATACATATCGTCGAGAAATCCAAGAGATCCAAGAGATCCAAGATAAAGGAGATCACTTGAGGAACTACATCTCTGAATAAGTTTGATGAATGAAGATTTTGATGGCAGAAGATGTAATCTCCATTCTCCATTGATGTGAATGTCATATCATTCAATATCGATTTTTCTGTAGCAAAACCAAAACCGTGAGAAATCGGTTATTTTGTAAACAGATATTTCGAACAATATCGGCCATATCGGCCGATAATATCGGTTCCGATATTTTACCGATATTTCTACAAAAAAAATCGGTCCAGGACCGATACCATTATATATCGGTTATATAACCGATATATAACCGTTTTTGACTGCTTAGTTTGTGGGGAATAGTTATCACAGTTTGAGACTCGAAAATACGTTTGTAATCTGACTTATTATAAATACGTCTGAAGTTGATAGGAAAATTCCATGAGACCTCTTGGCTGAAATGGAGGAGTGCATCTAGAGTTTAGTAAAGTATATAAACTCAACTATTTAATAACTAGTAGGCCTAATATTCCTATTGACGTTTGGAAGTGTCTGGAGGAGACAAAATTGGTGTGGCTTGCTAATTTTATTCAACCAAATCATAAGGATCAGAAGATACTCGATGAATGTAGTATAGGTAAATTCAATGTTGGTTGAAATGGAGGAGTGCTTCTAGAGTTTAGTAAAGTATATAGGTAAACTCAACTATTTAATAACTAGTAGGCCTAATATTCCTATTGACGTTTGGAAATGTTTGGAGGAGACAAAATTGGTGTGGCTTACTAATTCAACCAAATCATAAGGATTAGAAGATACTCGATGAATGGAGTAGTATTATAATACCCATACATAAAAGCAAGAAAGATATACATAGTCGTAACAATACTATCGAGGAATTAAGTTTACAAGTCATACAATGGCATGAAACCTGGGAGAGAGTAACTGATCAAAGATTAAGAAAAGAGGAGAGTTTACGAGAGTTAGTTTGGTTTTAAGCTGAGGGCATCTACAATGGGAGGTGTCTACTTGTTAAGAAGATTAATGGAAAGAATTAGAAAGAGAGAGAGAAAAAGGATTTACATATGGTTTTATCAACTTAGGGAAAGCTTAAAATCATGTTCCTAGAGAGGTAATATGGTGGCCTTTGGAGAAGAAACAAGTTCCTAGTAGTTTTGTGACGTATTACGAATATGCATGATACAGTTACAACGATCGTGTGAACTATTGGAGAAGATAGTAAACCGTTACCTTACATATTCCTATTGGCTTGCATCAATGATCAGCCTTAAGTCTAATATAGTAGTTAATGGAAACGCCAGGACAAAGGTAGGCTTAGACGAAAATGGTGTGAGGTTTAAAAGAAGAATATGATTTTTCTAATTTTGTAAACATTAGACATGAATAGAGCCGAATGGAAGAAGAGGATTCAACCAGACGACAACACAAACTTGCGATAAAGTCTTTGTTAATTGTTGTTGTTGGGCCTAATATCTATTCTACTGGAGTGTGGTCAGTCAATTGTGAGTGCTCCAAGAGAGCCTCATTGAGAAGTTTTAATTTGTATTTGGCATCTCCAAGTCTGCACTTCCCTCTGATATTTGTTTTATGGTTCTCAGGGTCATACTAAAGTAGTCGTTGAGATTTAATCAGTTAATTCGGCAAAATAAATATCAAGCAAAAGTAACCTATGGATATTTATCTTTATTTATTGAGTGGAAACCTATGCTATACGAAAGAGGAAGAATACATTACATGCTCGTTCAAGTCTGAAAGCAGAGTATTGGACAATGCAACATAATGTCTATGACTTGATTTGGACAAAACATCTGAAGCATGAGATTGGCTTGCCAATTAAGCTAGCAGTCTTTTTCCTGATAGTTCAAGTTGTTAGCTGTATTGTATTGTCTAAACCTTTCTGAGAGAACCAAGTGTATTGCAATGGACTCTCACGTTATTCCTGGAAAGTTTCCAATGTTCTTGCTATTACTCGCGTCACAATCAATGATAAATTGAAAGATCTTGTTGAAGTGTTGGAATTAGATCCAAATTTTCTATCATTGCATGAGAGGGTCCAGAATTTCCAGAAGCTCTAGTTGAAAATTAATTCAGCACCATTTACACAATTTGTAATAATCAGTTATTTAGTTTCAATCAATCCGCTATATTCAGGTAGTTTTTTTTTCTACATAAAGGACTTACTGTATTAAATTCACATTTTATGTAAGAAATGATTAGAGTCTCAAGACATTTGGGGGACCTAGGCATATTTTTACATATGGCCATTTCATTAAAAATAAAAATTAAATTAGATTCGATAAAATAAAATTGGATTTTTCCTTTTTGCTCCATATACATTTGAGGGCCAAGAGCAAATTTTACTGTTTTTTTTATTTTCTTTTTGATATATATATATATATATATATATATATATATATATATATATATATATATACAACCCAATGAAGGTGTAATACTAATCTCTAACCAATGTGGGACTAAAAACAAAGAGGGAATCCAACCCTTTAGTAACCCACGTTATAACACTCCCCCTTTGGATGACCACCGTCTCTAACCCTATTGTCTCGTTTAAACTTTGCCAGAAAAATCCATTAGGACAAAACATTTGCGAAAGAAAAGAGTACAATATTTAGGATGACTTAGATAGGTGTTGGACACGCTTAATGTTGCCTCATTAAAACCTTGTCAGAAAAAATCCAATGGAAAAAAATTCATGACTAAAAAAAAAGTACAACGCGTTATAGTCCATACAAAATGTATCTCCCCCTAAAAACAATCACTCCCCTGATGATGTTGATCCTGAACAGTCAGCTGATGAAGACGTCGCATTCCAATTCCATGAACTAGTTTCTGAAAAGTTGACTTTGGCAACGATTTGATGAAAGTCTGCAAGATTATCATTGAGCGAACTTGTTGGACGTCAATATCAAAGTTATTCTGAAGCTCATGAGTATAGAAAATCTTCGGTAAGAAGTGCTTGGTCATGTCTACTTTAATGAATACACCTTGAATTTGTCCAATACATGCTGCATTATCCTCATGAATAACAGTTAGAGTATTTGTGGTAGGGGAAAGATGACAGGAGCTACGAATGTGTTGAATCAACGATCTCAGCCAAATATATTCTCTACTTGCTTCATGGAGAGCCAATATTTCTGAGTGATTTGAGGAGGTAGCAATCATTGTATGTTTTGTTGAACGCCAAGAAATAGCTGCATTGCTATTAAGAAACACATATCCAGTTTGTGAATGACATTTATGGGGATCAGATAAATAACCTGAATCTGCAAAGCCAACTAGATTCGCGATGTCAGATAAACCACAAGTATAAAATAATTCCATGTCGCTAGTTCCACGAAGATATCTCATCACATGTTTAATACTATTCAAATGTCTGCGAATTGGCGCCGAGCTATATCTAGCCAACAGATTAACAGAGAATGATATGTCTGGCTTTGTACATTTTGATAGATACATTAATTCCCCAATAGCACTAAGGTACGGTACTTCGGGTCCTAGCATCATTTCATTGTCGTCCTTAGGACGATATGGATCTTTATTGATATCTAAAGATCGAAAAACCATTGGAGTGCTAAGGGGATGAGCTTTATCCATGTTGAACTATTTCAATATATTTTCTGTGTATTTGGATTAATGCACTAAAATTCCATTAGTGCAATGCTCAATTTGTAATCCGAGACAATATTTCGTGTCTCTGAGATCTTTCATCTCAAACTCCTTTTTCAGATAGTTTGCAGTCTCATTGATTTCATGTCTTGTCTCAATCAAGTTTATGTCATCGACATATACTGCAACTATAACGAAACCCTCCTTAGATTTTCTTATGAAGACACATGGACATATAGGACTATTCTCATATCCCTCCATTTTCATATATTCACTAAAACGGTTGTACCACATCCTTCTGGATTGATTCAAACCGTACAATGAACGTCTTAACTTTATGGAATGCATGATCTTAGCTTTTGAGCTGGGTAGGTTAAATCCATCTTGGATTTTCATATAGATATCGCTATCTAAAATCACTATATAGATAGGCTGTTACAATGTCTATAAGTCTCATGTCCAACTTTTTATCAACTGTCAGACTTATCAAATAACGGAACGTTGTTGCATCCATTAAGGAATAATACGTCTCTTCGTAATCAATCCCGGGTCTCTGAAAAAACCCGTGTGCTACTAATCGTGCCTTAAATCGAGCGATTTTATTCTTTTCATTTCGCTTTCTTACAAACACTAACTTGTAACCTACCGGTCTGATATCTTTTGGTGTTTGTACTATAGGTCCGAATACTCCACGTTTATTAAAGGAATCCAATTCTGCTTGAATAGCATCCTTCCATTTTGGCTAATATTTTCTTTGTCAACATTCATCGATGCTACGTGGTTCAGTGTCATCAATGCCCTTAGATATTTCAGTAGCTACTGAGAATGAGAATATCTCATCTATTGTTATATCTTTGCAATCCTATACCTCTCTTGTATATATATATAAAACATAGAGATCTCTTTGCTTTCAGGTATTTGAGCCTCCTCTTGGGCTTGTCTTTTCTAAGACAATAATCTCTTCTGGGTTTTCAGAGAGTATGGATCTGTCATTCATAACCTCTTCTTGAGCGTTATGTGTAACCTCCTTAAGAGCGTTACTTGAACATTTTCTCTTTCTAGGGACTATAAGTCCTTTGAACCTATAGGTTTACCACGCTTCTGGCGTGCAGTAGATTCATTAGCCATTCTGCTATTTTTTCCTACGGAGATATCAATTCGAACTGGCGCATTTGCAGTGGGCACATGTGATTTAATCACTTTAGCTGCATCAGTAAATGCATCTGGCATTCGATTTGCAATCTCATGTAGATGCAATATCCTTCGTACCTCAGTTTCACATTGATTAGTACGAGGATCTAGATGAGACAGAGTGGAATTATCCCACGATAATTCATGCCGTTTATTTGTGGCGAATGGTTCTGTAAGAACATTGTTTTCTTTCTTATCTCCCCCTAACGGCTAAAATTTAGTCTCATCAAAATGGCAGTCTGCGATTCTAGCAGTAAAAATATCACCAGTTAAAGGTTCCAAATATCTAATGATTGAGGGCGAATCAAAACCAATATAAATTCCTAAATGGAGCTGAGGTCTCATTTTAGAGCGCTGAGGAGGGGGAATAAGAACATAAACATCACAACTAAATTTAACGCAAATGAGAGATGTTAGGTTGATGGCCTGTCACCAGTTGTGATGGTAAAAATTCATGATATATAGTTGGTCTAACAATGATCAATTTAGCAGCATGTAATATGGCATGTCCCCAAGCTGAAACGGGTAAATTTGATTGCATGAGTAAAGACCTTGCTATGTGCTGAAAACGCTTAATCAAGGACTCTGCTAAACCATTTTGGGTATGAACATGAGGGACAGAATGTTCAACTTCTATTCCTATGGAAGCACAATAATTATCAAAAGTACGGGAAGTGAACTCAGCTGCATTATCAAGTCGAATCGTTCTAACATGTTGGTCAGGAAAATGAGTCTTAAGCTTAATCAACTGAGAAAGTAGCTTGGAGAAGGCAAAATTTCTAGATGAGAGTAAGGAAACATTTGACCATCGGCTAAAAGCATCTATTAGAACCATAAAATACATGAAAGGTCCGCTAGTAGGATCAATTGGTCCGCAAAAATCACATTGTATTCTCTGAAGGAATAGTAGTGATTCAGAAGCTATTTTGAGAAATGAAGGTCTTGTAATGAGTTTACCATGTGAACAAGCTACACACAAATGTTCAGTAGGAAAGGAAAGACTTTGGTATGATAAATTATGTCCATGGGTATTGTTGATGACATTTTTCAACATAGTCGATCCTAGATGACCCAATCTGTCATGCCAAAGGATTAGATTCCTTGGATCCTTTAGCCTTTTGCTAGTGATGGGTAAAATTCTACTACCTTCAGAGTAGTTTGATATAGTCCCAAGTAGATTAACTTGCACTTTTCTAATATGAGATTATTGCTTCCAACATTAGAGGTGATACAAAGATACTCTTTACTATCATCGTTCATGGTTTCAACATGAAATCCGTTCATTCGAATATCTCTAAAGCTGAGTAGATTTCTATTAGATCTAACGGAGAATAATGCATTTCAAATGACTAAGTGTGTTCCATTCGGCAACACAACATCGGTCTTACCATAACCTTCTATAATTTGCACGGGTCCAGCAATCACCTTGGCAGTGTTTGAGGCATATGTTGTGAAAAATTTCCTAGTTTTCAATATAGTGTGTTGTTGCACTATATATCAAGCATATGCCATCATCATTGTCCATACCTTTCAAAAACAAAAATTAATAATATATTAATATGCTACTAAATGGTTAAACTTGACATATTGTCAATTATTACAACTTGATCTAAATCTAAATAAAACTGCTTCAAAGAAAGTAAACTACCTAGACTATTGATCATATAATGACCAATTTATTCAAAGTGGAAAGTAAATAAACTTAGATAAGCATACAATAACTATTCATTGACTTCGCATGGCGTTGAACTGGTCTTCCGAAATTGCGTTTCCATCCTTATCTTGGAAGAAATCATTAAAATCCATGTGTTGTACCCTCCATGAGATTAGTCTCCACACCCTTTGAGGCTTCATACTCATTCACTTTCTTTTGTGAGGTGCGACAGTTTCGCATCAAATGACCAGCTCTTCCACAACGTTTGCAAATATCAGTTGGAGCAGCTGGATGGAAAATTTGGATAGTTTCTTCGATGATTAAATCCCTTATTTTTGAACTGTGTATCATTCCTTGGACCCGAATTGTAGCTATTTCTTTGGCTTCCACGGCGTCCATGCGCTCTACCTCTGTGATTCCCTCGACCCCTAGTATTGGTCACATTTTTTCGAGCATTAGTCGCATTCACTTCAGCTGGAATTGGTGCAGACCCAGTTGGTCTATTAGTGTGGTTTTTGATTAATAACTCATTGTTTTTCTTGGCCACGAATAAGGCAACAATGAGTTCAGAATACTTCTTTAAATTCTTCTCCCTATACGTCTGTTGTAGGGTCATATTAGTCGCATGATGTGGTGAATGTTTTCTCTAACATAGAATGCTCTGTCACTTCTTCACCACATAACTTCAATTGTGAAGTAATCCTGAACATAGATGAATTATAGGGTGCAACTGTCTTATAATCTTGGAAAGTAGATTGAGTCATTCATGGAGTGCATCTGGTAGTATAACCATTTTCTGGTGATCATATCTCTCAGCTAGAGAATTCCATAGCACCAAGGGGTCCTTGACTGTTAAGTACTCAGCCATGAGATCATTATGAATATGTCTTAGGAAAATTAAAGTCTTTGCTTTATCTTGTGCAGATATTGACTTATCGGCCACAATTGCGCCACATAAGCTTTTGGCTTGAAGGTGAAATTCAGCATCCAATCTCCAGTTGAGAAAGTTCTGGCCTTCTAAGTTTAGAGGCTTGAAATCATGCTTTGTAAGGCTCGATATATTGTTGAATAAGATCAATAACAAGTTAACATAAAAACTTGGTAAATCATCAAACAATTAATGTTCATGGTGTATGCTTCAAACAATGATATTTCAGAAGTCTATTTATACCAAACAAATCTTGTTCATGGTATGCTTCGAACAATGATGTTCCAGAAGTCGTAGGTAAATATCAAACACTAGATGTTCATGGTATGCTTCGGACAATGAGTATGTTCAAGAAGTCTTTCAAAAATACTACATATAGTATGCTTCGAACAATTATGTTCCAGAAGTCTTATATATAAAGACCAAACAATTCATGGTCATGGTCATCAGATCTCTGATAGTTTTGATCTGAATGTATTAACATATATAAAATAAATAAATAAATAAAGAATAACTCCAACGTTCTCTCCGAGAGATCTATATGCGATTAACATCGGAGTGTTATCAGAGTTAACTAAAAGAAGTGAGATGAATGGATAAAAATTATTCTTTTTGCCCCAGTGGTATGCCAAGAGATGTATAAACATCAACATCAGGCTGCGTCTAGGGTATGCATATGCAGAAAAAAATAAACATAAATAACCATACCTATTACCGAAGTTGAGAATCCGCAAATGGCGGCTTCACTGAGATGCTCTCGCTTATTTCCTCCCGTTAGAGCTTCGTGCTGATAACGTGTTAGAATAAACGTAGAAGAAGGAAGAAAAAAATATGAGAGGAGATCTCTTATTAATGTAATCGCATGGTGGGAGGCAAAGGCCTTATTTATACAACCCAATGAAGGTGTAATACTAATCTCTAACCAATGTGGGACTAAAAATAAAGTGGGAATCTAACCCTTTAGTAACCCACGTTATATATATATATATATATATATATATATATATATATATATATAGAGAGAGAGAGAGAGAGAGAGAGAGAGAGAGAGTTGGGTGGTAAATACAAATAACTTAACATTATATATAGTAAATATTGTATAAAAATATGGGGGGCCCTAGGCACAAGCCTAAGTGGGTTTAACAGTTCAGCCGGCTCTGGAAATGATTTTCTTCCAACTCATTCTTCCTCAGTCAGTTACTTGTAAACCATAGATTTCTTACATGGTGGACTAATGCCTCTACAAATGGATGGGTGACTATGTTGCACACATATAAAAACGACACGACACAGTACGGGAACGACACTTATTTTGGTGTGTCCTAGCGTACCTTGGAGTGTATATGTCATGTCCAGATGTATCCGACACAGACATGATATGATACGACACCAGTTTTGGAGTGTTCCTCTTCCTTAGAACTTACATGGGTGAAGAGTGATAATTATCAACATGAAACATGGTTCAGCAAAAATGCTATGCATTATCTTTTTAGTCAACTGAATTATGTAATTAAGCATACCATAACGGCATCTAAATTTTCCCACTAATACGATATAATTAGACCTTAAATTGATGTTCTAATAAGACAATAAGTAGTTTTTTTCTCACCAGTTAGTAACACTTCCGCACCCAAATAAAGTAAGAGCATCCGTTTATCAATTGAACAAGTTGCTGGCATCACTGCAATAAATCTGTACCCTTTCCTTGCAGCTATATATGCCAAACCAATTCCAAGATTTCCACTGGTAGGCTCCACCAACGTGGTAATGCCAGGTTTAATCAGGCCCTTCTGCTCAGCATCTTCGATCATTCTACAGAAAGAATACATATTTGTCAAGAGAGAACTGTGTTTTACAATTAGCAAAAGGACACACTTTAGCAAATAGAAGAATGCTTATATATCACATGCCACGAACACAAATCTAGTTTCCTAGGACCTTAATATAGATAAATATTGTGCACATTGGACCACTTAAATTGCTAGGCAGATTTGCTTGAAATCTATTCCATGAGAGGAAGAGTTTATGGTGAAGAGCTATAGTCAAGTAATTTCAGAAGAGAATATCGTTGTTATATTTGTCGACAAACTTGTCAACTAAAGGCTAAACCAAGTAGAATAGTAGATGCTGATACTAACTTACACGTAAGTATGCACAAATTTGCAGCAATGTATAAGAATTCGGGCGATCCGGAACGTCCATTTTTTTACAACAAATAAACAAAGCAAAAAATAACTTAAATAGCAAACACAAGTACACAAGATATAACGTGGTTCAGACGAAGATTGGCCTACGTCCACGGGACAATGGGAGAATTTCTTTATTGAATCAAGAAAAACTTTACAAGAGTTTGTACAATAATACAATATCGCACAAATCCTCTCTTACGAGATCTCCAAAGATGCCTCTTCCTTCTTCTCTCAATTTCTCTTGGGGCTTTCTAGAGGAAAGCCTCCTTAAACCTTTAATAGTCTCAAGTTCACCTAAATTATGTTAGAAATAACCTTAAATAGGCTCCCCTAATTATACAAAATGTTGGAGCAAATCCTAGTTGTCGAAATACATCCAAAACTAGACCGAATAGGGTTTCTTTGTTTGAGCATGAGCCATATTAAAACAATCTCCCCCTTAGCTTATTGCCTCAACTATCTACCTTCTGAATCTTATTGTGATTGCATCCATGCTCCATTAGACTTTAGTTCTCGTTAGTATCCCCTTGCCAACAAATATAGACTTTTGCCAACTGACATCTGACACAGTCTTTTGTCCAGAACTGTGAAACAACCATAACCCTCCTACCGAGGCCGCGAACCTTTCCCATACTTGATTACCTGAATAAAAGTCAAAACGAACTTGAACTTTTCCACATGAATCACCTTCGTTAGCATATTCGCTGGATTCATCTTAATGTCGATCTTTATAAGGTCGATCTCCTTATTGCACCACTTCCTTATCTTGTGATATTGTACGTCGATGTGTTTCATCCGACTATGGTATACCTAAGTCTTCGCGAGATAAATCACAATCTGTCATAATACAAAGGAACATGCACATTCTCGAATTTGAACTCACAACTAGACCTTTTAACCATGGGGTCTCCTTCGATGCCTCTACTTATGCAATGTATCATGATTCCGCAATATAGCTTCACAATATCTTGAAGAGTTGACCTCAAACTGACTGAAGAACCTACAAGTGTGTATACATAATCCGTAGTTTGATCTTTTCTTATCCGAGTCACTAGCATAATCTGACTAGGCATATCCTGACTCTGCATATCCCTACGACTGACTCGATCCATGTTCTGACTTATGAAACAACAAACCGAGATCCTTAATAGCTTTTAGATACAAAAGTAACCACTTTATCGCTACCTAATAAAGCCTACATGAATTTGACATGTACCGACTGACTAAATTGAACCCATATCATAAATTCGGTCGAGTGCATACCATAGTGTATATGAGTGAATCCATTTCACTAGCATATAGTACTCGAGGCATTTTTCATTCCCTTGGAGGATAACTTAAAATGGTCGACGATAGAGGTACTCACCTATCTAGAGTCCTTTATGCTAAATCTCTCTAGCACCTTCTCAGCATTACTTCATTTGGGATAGCCATAGTTTACCAACTTTCATGTCTCGATAGATATCCATCCTAAGGATTTGTTTTACTGCAGATAAATCTTTCTTGTCAAATTTCACACTCAATGAAGCTTCAATCGCCCTTATTTCTGCTATACCATAAAAAACAATTAACTTGTCATCGACTGACATAAGAGGAAATATATCGACGAACCATTATTGAGCCGTTTCGATTAGACGTAGTTGTCATACTCACATCAAGATAAAGCACTTATACCAGAGCCTTAGATACTCACATCAAGATAAAGCGCTTATACCTGTGCCATGATCCTCCTTGTCGAGCTCCATAAAATCTTTGGGCTAAATCCTGAAGATATACTCTCCCAATTCCCTGTGCAAAAAAAAAAAATTTCACATCCATTTATTCCACAACTCTAAATCCTGGACCGCTACCAGTGCCAACAAAACTCAAATAGACGTATACTTGATAATAGGCGATAAAATCCCGTTATAGTCATTCTCCTCCTTTTGAGCATAACCCTTCACAATTAACCGTGCACTATATTGCTCATTATATTTTCTCTTGAATACTCACTCGCACCCAATAGCCCTCTTTCCTTTTGGTTGCTCGACCAAGTTAAATGTGCCATCCTTTTGAAGTCCTTTTGAAGTGACTCCATCCCCTCTGTCTTGGCCACCATCCATCGATTCCTATCCTCTTGTCAAATTGTCTCCTTATAATCACTTGGATTTTATGTTTTCGTGACACAAATGGAACAAGTCTTTGAAACTATACATGAGTGGTGCCTCCTATGTGTATGCTCTGATCTCCTTGCTCCTAATCTTTAGGTCCTGTTGCGGTTGGTCATCATCCTCCATCTTCGTAATCTAGTCGTCCACGTCAGTATCAATATACTGTAATAGTGCTACGGCAGTCGCATCCTCTTGAATGCTAGAAACCTCCACCAAATTATTGTCGCCTGACGTGCTACTTGCATCCTTAGATTATTTCCCAACATCTTTCAACATGAAAACCTTATCGAAGATCTCATCATGACTACTGACCACCTTTCTTCTTTATGGATCCCATAACTTAGTAGCATTTAACTTCATGTTTGAATTCAAAGAAAATGCATTGTTTTGACTTTGCCTCCAGCTTGGTTCTGTCATTTTCATTCACGAGTGAATAGGTAGCACACCGAAACACACGTAAAGAATCATAAGTGACTAGCTCTCTTCTCCATACTTCTTCAAGAATACAAAGATCAATGGCAGTAAATGGTATTCTTTTGACCAAATAACACGTATGATTTACTGTCTCCGTCTTAGTAGTCCTCTATAAGGCCGACCTATAATCGCATACTCCTAGCCATCTCTGATACTTCATGTTCATGCGCTCTGCTACCCCATTCTGCTTTGGACGTCCTATGAATCGTCTATTTCCTATGTATTCCCTACTCTTTATAATTCTCTTAAAATTCCATTGAGGTGCTCACCTATATTATTTGTCCGCAAATACTTCTATGTTTGTCCCTTCTGCTTCTCCAGTCTCATTTTCCACACTCAGAATTTAGCAAGAACTTTTGACTTGTGTTTAAGAAAATAAACTCATATCTTCCATGAGAAGTTTTCACTAAAGGTGATGCAGTACTCAGCACCTCTCTTTGATCGAACTGGTAATGGCCTCCATACGTTTAAATTGATGTAGTCAAGAAGTAATTCGATCTCCTGAATTGCCTGCGTGAAGCCCACTTTATTTTGTTTTTCCATCATACAATACTTGTAAAATTCCACCTTACACTCCTTAAATCCATTTAACAACTCCCTTATGTGCAACTTACGAAGACTCTTCTTGCTCATGTAAACCAAGACATATGCCACAACTTTAGAGTATCCTCCACCTGTTTTTCTGTAACGAGGATTGCACTACCAGTAACTGTGCGCATGTCTATCCGTTACAAATTTGACGACATTCATTTTTCCTTCATACCCACCAGGTTACCTTTAAGCATATTTAAAATTGAATCATATCCAACAAATTTGCATCCTATTGCATCAAATAATCCTAGAGAAAATTGAGAAATTAGGTTTTTTAATTTTGGAACGTGTCTTAACTAGTGTTCGCACCATACCATCAAACATTTAAACTTCGATGTTCCTTACGCCAGAAATTTTGCACATTGCATCGTTCCCTATGAGACAACACTACCACATGTTGGACCACTTCCTATTCGGACATAAATGCTATGTACATCCCGCGTCAAGAATCCAAGCTTCGGTAAAACATCATTCCCACTATGTACCATAAGTACATCACACACTAACTCCTAACTTCCATAGCAACATTGGTTACCTTTAAATATATTTTAAATTGAATCATATCCAACAAACTTGCATCCTATCGCATCCAACGCGCCTAGAGAAATTAGGTTCTTCTTTAGTTCTGGAACGTGTCGCACGTTCACGAGTGCCTGCATCATATCATCAAACATATGAAGTTTGATGTTCCTTAAGCCAACGATTTTTCACTCATTCCCTAAAAGAACAATACCACCAACGAACTTCTTATAGCCTTATAGGTGTTGAACCACTCCATATATATATATATATATATATATATATATATATATATATATATATATATTCCGAGTAAAGAATCCAATCTTCGGTAAGAATATCCTTCTATGTACCATAAGTACATCCATAAGTACATCACACTATAAATACTCAGCTTTTGTAGCAACAGTGGTTTGACTTGAATTTTCTGACTTTTTTATCCTTATTTTCTAACCATTGCTTATACTTTGGACATTATTTCTTCGTGTAACCTGGCTGCTTGTAAAAATAGCACCCGTTACCATCCTAACTTGATGATTTGGAAAAAAAATTCCTTTTGCTCTTGCATCCATCTTCATTCTTTAACCTTCCCCTGTCACTAGCAATTAACCCTAATGACTCCTCCGATGAATTTGACATTCTCATAATCTCATTATTGAGAAGTATCGTTGTAATCTCCTCTATCTCGAGAATCTCCCTCCCAGCAAGGATCGTTGTCACCAAGTGGTCATACGAAACAGGAAGAAGCAAGTGGTCATACGAAACAGGAAACGAAGATAAGAGCAAAAGCATTTGGTCCTCCTCTAACTTTACATCAAGACACAGTAGATCACTTACCACCTTATTGAAGATGTTTGCATGGTATAGAATTAGGGTCGCTTCCTTCATGCGCAAATTGTAGAGTTGCTTCTTGAGATACAACTTACTTGACAAGTACTTTATCATATACCAGTTCTCTAGCTTCAACCATAAACTTTTTGCAGAAGTTTTAGTCATAACGTTATATATCACCTTGTCCGCCATACAAAGTTATAATATTGTAGAATATTTTGGAGTAATTGTTATATTTTTTATTGATAATCTCTTGGCTATTTATAGCCTTACAATCATTCATCTTACATTAATATTCCATTAAATTCCCCTATAGAATATTCTAATATCCCAATAAATATACCAAGAATATTCTAATATAACAACAAATATACCAAGAATATTCTAATATACCAACACTCCTCCTCAAGATGGGCGAAAGATATTCACTAAGCCCATATTGTCACATCCTCTAATCATATCTCCAGAGCTAAGTCCATTGGTCATACTGTCTACTACCTGCTCTATGGTTGGAACATGACCTAGCTCCAGTAGTCCACGGTCCAACTTCTCCCTGATGAAGAACCTATCGATCTCGATGTGTTTTGTCATGTCATGTTGTACTGGATTGTTGGCGATACTGATGGCTGACTGGTCACACCACAGCTTCATCTTGGCTCATTGATCTAGCTGCAGCTCCACCAGTATACTCTTCAGCCATAGCAGCTCTGCAACTCCCAAGGTCATAGCTCTGTACTCCGCTTCAGCTGTTGATCTGGCCACCACCGACTGCTTCTTACTCCTCCAAGAGACCAAGTTGCCTCCTACAAATATTCAATAGCCCGAGATAAACCTCTTGTCATCAGTACAGCTAGTCCAGTCAAAGTCACAGTAGCCATCGATGCTCAAGTAATCATTCTTCCTAAATATCAACCACTTTCCGGGGGCACCCTTCAAGTATCTCAGAATCTGGTACACTGCGTCAATATGACCCTTCCTTAGGTCATGCATGTAGCGGCTCACCACACTCACTGCAAAGCAGATATCAGGACGTGTGTGGCTCAAAAAGATTAACTTGCCCACCAGTCCCTGATATCTGTATCGGTCAACTGATTCTCCAGCCTCAGCACACAGCTTGAACCCTTGGTTGATCGGCGTCGCTGCAGGTCTGCATCCCAACATCCCTGTCTCTGTGAGAAGGCCCAGCACACACTTTCTCTCCGAAACAACAATCCCCTCTGCTTCTCGAGCAATCTCAATCCCAAAGAAGTACCGAAGAAGGCCAAGGTCCTTCACCTCGAACTCCTTGCCAAGCTTCCCCTTGAGTCGGACAATCTCCTGCTCATAATCTCCTATGATAATCATATCGTCCACATACACCGCAAGCATGGTAATGTGGCCTCCACTCTGACGAAAAAATATAGTATGATCAACGTTGATCTGTCGATATCCCATCCCTATCATAACCCTCATGAATCTGTCAAACAACGTTCGAGTAGACTGCTTCAGTCCATAGAGGGACTTCTTCAACCTGCAGACCTTGCCCATTATCTTATCAGTGCAGAATCCTGGTGGTATCTCCATGTACACCTCCTCCACTAGATCCCCATGAAGAAACACATTCTTCACATCCAGTTGGTGTAGCTTCCATCCACCATTCGCTGCCAAAAAAATCAGGGTCCTGACGGTGCTCATCTTCGCCACTGGTACAAAAGTCTCGTTGTAGTCAATGTCGTACGCCTGACTGTATTCTTTTGCCACCAGTCAAGCCTTGTAGCGCTCAACCTGTCCATTTGGGTTCTACTTCACAGTAAAGACCCACTTGCATCCTACTGCCCTCTTCCCCTCTGGCAGTTTTACCAGTTCCCAAGTGTGGTTCTTCTCAAGAGCCCCTAACTCCTCGTGCATCGTCATTTTTCACTTTGGATCGTTCTTGGCAACCAGTCAATTGTTAGGTACAGTAATACTATCCAAAGACGCAATGAATGCTCCATGAGAAGAAGATATGTTATCATATGAAACAAACTGAGCAAGGTCCCAACCATATCTATCAGGAGGATTTTTCACATTGCCGCAAGTGGTCCTCCGTACTGATAATGGTGTGGGAGGGGTAGGAGGAATGATATCACCTGAAGGAAAATCTGGTGGTGGTGGTGTAGGTGTCTCAGGAATCGAGACGGACGCAGGCAAGGGACTTGGCACTGGCACTATAGGTACTGGTCCTGCAGTTTGCTTCCCTTTCCTTCTGTAGGTAACTCCCCCTGAGCCGTGGACCTAACACCTCTCATATCCTCCCCCTGTTCCTCTTCACTCTCCTCCTCAACCGTTTCTCCATGACATACTCCTAAATCGGTCACCAAACTCTCACCAATCTCCCTCTCTCGCCTCGTACTCTCAGTGTCAGGTGAGTTGCCCATGGATGAGGTTCCCTCCTGACGGTAGTATGGCTCAAGCTCCCTGAAGTGAACATCCATGCTCACAAATCTCTTCTTCTCTACTGGGCTCCAGCACACGTACTCCTTCTGAGTCGCCGAATAGCCCACAAAGACACACTTGACTGCTCTAGGGTCAAGTTTTCCAACAGACGGTTTGTTGTCCTTCACAAAACATACGCAGCCAAACACCTTCAGCGGGAGTATCCTACTATTATTTTCTTGCAATATCTCACATGCAAACTTCCATCCCAGTACTTTCGAGGGCATTATGTTGATCAGTTGAACTGCTGTCAACACTGCATGCCCCCACAGACTCTGGGGGACATTCATGGCGATCATCATGCTCCTTGCCACCTCCAGAAGGTGTCTGTTCTTCCTTTCGGCCACTCCATTCTGTGCTGGTGTGTATGCACAGGTGGTCTTATGCTGTATCCTTTGGGCTGACAGGTATTCCTCAAGTGCTTTGTTGGTATACTATGTCCCATTGTCATACCTCAGTACCTTCACCACTGCTCTGTACTGAGTCTGGACATGTTTATGAAAGTCCCGAAAATTGGCAAAGACATCACTCTTATTCTTCATCAAATACAGCCAGGTAACACGAAAGGAACAATCAATAAAAGAAACGAAATATTAGTAACCATTTATAGTAGTTGTGGCGCGCGGCCCCCAAACATCAGAATGTATAATATCAAAACAGAAGAGCTCCTATGGCCCGCACTAACATACGAGCTCCTAGTAAGTTTGCCTAAATCACATGTATCACATACTGGTTTCTCCTTATTTACTTTCTCATAAATAGATGGATACAACCTACTCAAAATACCAAAAGAGGAGTGCCCCAACCGCCTGTGGCGGAGTATCAGTGTATCATCGGCACTCATCTTCAGTCCTTCCATTTATGCCCTCTCTGCCACAGACACCAATGCTGAATCTAGCCCTTCCCGATCCAGGTACCACAGTCCATCATGCCAAATGCCAGTCCCAAGTCTTCGTCCCGTCTCCTTCTCCTGGAAGATCACCTTAGGAATATCAAAAGAGACAATGTATTTTAGTTTGAGGATTATAGAACTAATGGACAAAAGACTGACTGAAAAAGAAGGAGAATAGAAAACATTGGATAATTTTACTGGATCTGTACAATCGACAGTACCCTTACCGACCACTGGCTGGAAAGTACCATCGGTTGTTTGAATGATGTCCGTCGATGCTAGATGAGTGTAGGAAGAGAACTCACTAGCATTCCCTGTCACGTGTCGAGACGGACCCGAATCGACAATCCAATCCGACGATCTAAGGTAAGACATGGATGCAAGGGCGAGTGAGTCGTCAGTACCTTCCGATGGATGGACATACATGACAGCGCTGCCTCTGGAGAAGAATGAGGTGGACGCCTTCTCAGTCCCACTCCTCTTGTCTCCATCGCTTGACGCTCTCTGCTTTCTCCTAAGTACCTCCAGCATGCCAGCAGTGCCTGATCCTCCTCAGTATAGGCAACATCAGTTTCCTCCCCGCCTTCTGCTACCAGCAGGTTCGCCCGATAACCTCATCGACCACCCCGTCGACCCCCACGACCACGACCACGTCCTCCAAACTGTCCACGTCCACCACCTGAATCTCCCTCCTTGGGTGGTTTGGTATAAGCATACCTCAGATGGCTTACCTCCCCGCAGTTATAGCACTGCTAGAGGTCTCCCTTAGGTCCTGTGCCGCCTGAATTGGCAACCGCCAGTGCTGACTTCACTTCAGGAGGACCACATGTCCCTGCCTGCAGCTTGATACGAGTCTCCTCCTGAATCATGGCCGAGATAGCCTCATCAAGTGTAGGGATCTTCGGTTGGACTAGAAGTAATGTTGTCCTCTGAGCAAACACTTCAGCCAACCCCTTAAGAAACTTCATCGTCCTCTCCTACAGACATATATGTCTCTCCTTACACTTCGGATCCTCGCAGCTCGTCCGATCTGATGAGTGATCGTAATCCAACCACAGACACTCCAACTCCGTGGCATACTCCCGCACCGTCTTCTCTCCATGTACAGTGTCGTCGATCTCCCCCTTGATCTGGAAAACCATCAAGCTATTCCCCACACCATCGTAGGTCCTCCTCAACTTCTCCCACGCGTCCTTTACCATCTCAAGGTCATCCACTGTGGCGGCGATCGACTGGACTAAAGAATTGAGGAGCCAAATGTATATCACCATATGAGTGGACTTTCACTCGTCGCGTCCTGCCGAGCCATCATCCGGCTCTGTCTTCTCTCTTGACAAGAAACCCTCCAGGTTCTTCCCTGCGAGGGTTCTCACCCGTCGTGACCAACTCAGGTAGGTGGCCGGTCCATCAAGCTTCAGATCGATGGAGGGAAGCTCCAACTTTGCCGGTGTTCGTGTCGCGCTCTCACCAGCCGACAGTTTCATCAGCTTCATCAACGTTGCGACCTCCGCAGGGTCCAACTTCTTGATGATCTCCTCCATCGATCATCCTCTTCTCCGATCACCTCACACCAACCCACGATTCACGTTCGTCCTCTTCGTCCTCTCCTAGACCCGATCATGCCTCCCCCCATCGGATCTAGGCCTTCGATGTCAACGTCCGAAACGACCCGCGGGAGACGCCGGTAACCGCGACATAAGGCTCCTGCGGGATCCGCAGGAATCGCGGCTTCGCGGTGGTGGCGGAAGTGTGGTAGCGGCGGCGGTGGTGGCGGCGGGCGGCGCGGCAGCGGTGGTGGAAGCTAGGATTTGGCGGCTAGGGTTTGTGGCGGCTAAGGTTTGTGCTCGTATACCATATAGAATATTTTGGAGTTCTATATATTTATTTATAATCTCTTGGCTATATATATATATATATATATATATATATATATAGCCTTACAATCATCCATCTTACATAAAACTCCCTAATACATTCTAATATACCAACAACCATTATCCTTCGCACCGAGTAAGTTACTTTTGCCATTAAACTTCTCCACCTTGAACTTGGTGTACTATTAACCTTACTATTCGTCATCCTTAATTTCGAAGTAGAGAATTCTCCATCGAAACTTTATGAACCAACGACTTCAAGAATCACAATCTAAGAAGATAAAGGAGCGAAGCAATGTCATCACCTACCAATGGTCTAAATCGAAACACTGAGGTCTAGATTGAAATACTGAAATCTCTTCGGTTCCCTTACGCTCTGATACCAATTCTAGGAATCCAAACGACACAAAATATCCATTTTTGACAACAAATAAACAAAGCAAAAATAACTGAAATTATTAGTAAACACGAGATATAACGTGGTGTGGCCGAAATTTGGCCTATGTCCACGGGAAAGGGAACAATTTTTTTTTATTGAATCAAGAGAAAATTTTATAAGAGTTAGTATAATTATACGAAAACACAAACCTCCCTTTCGAAATCTCCAACAAGCTCTCTTCTTTCTTCTTATCTTAATTCCCCCAAGGCTTCCTAGCAAAATCACAATGAAAGCCTCCTTAAACCTTTAATAGACTCTAAAAGCTCACCTAAATTAGAGCTAGAAATAACCTTAAATAGACTCTCCTAATATTATTAAATATTGGAGCAAATCCTAGTCGTAAAATCTCATCTAAAGTTGGATTCAAATAGGACTTTCTTTATTTGAACACGAGCCATATTACAACAACATGAACGAATACGAGTTGGTAATAATAAACTGCTACATTCAATCGAAAATGCAATTTGTTATTGAATAATATAGCAATTTAATCCCCATCCCACGCCAATAATCTATGGTTAAGGACTTTTAACTTGCAACATTTTCTAGAACCTCTCTAAAGACTTTTAAAAGGAGCATCATATGTACAGCTTCTGGATACTTCCTATATATATTTTATTCGTTCTTAGAATATATACGAGGCTATAATACTTTTATGCACTTATATAATATTTTTTAAATTTATCTAGAAAAGTACAGCTGTTAATATATTAGAATGTATTAGAGAATTTTATGTAAGATGTAAGGTTGTAAGGCTATATATATATATATAGCCAAGAGATTATTAATAAAAAAATTGAACTCCAAAAATATTCTACATGGTATCATCTATGCAGTTAAAAACCGTTATATATCGGATATATCACCGATATATAACGGTATCGGTGATGAACCGATATTTTTTTTGAAAAAAATCGGTTAAATATCTGAACCGATAAAATCGGCCGATATTACCGATATTTTGTAATATATCGGTTTTAATAAAAACCGATATCTCACAGTATTTTTTTTAACAGGGAATAGGGTCTCTGATGCGAGAGAAAGAGGGGAAAAAAAGGGTAAATATCACTACACACACAATGCAATATCTGTGCATTGGAGAGGTAAGGTGTGTGTGTTTGTTTTAGGGGTGTGAGGGTGTTTGGAGGCTCGGGTGATGCAGGCTTCAGGTGAAAGTGCTGCAAGCAGCACATGCTGCCAAGTGTTTCTTAGCAGCAGCTAGTATCAAGGCAATTTCAGTATGTAGGGTTGCAAAGGACTGATGTGCAGACTTGGGGAAGACTCTTAGCTGAAGATTTGTGGGGGAGAAGGTGTGGTTTTCAGTGTGCTGTGAGCAAGACAGCAAGGTGGAGTACATGGGTTTGCAGCAAGCCAAGGGTATAGGTTTGGGGGTTTTCCTTGTGTGATACAGTAGAAGAGGGCATCTTGAGGTATCTTAAGGGGAGGATGTGCCTGAGTATTTGAGTGTAGGACTGTGTGTGTGTGTGTGTGTGTGTTTTCTAGGAATAGAGATGAGTAGTGAGTGAGGTATAGTAAAGAGTTGACTAAGTGGATGAGTGTAAGTTGAGAGTTATCTTAGCGTAGTGAGTGTTCATGGTTGAGTGCACCAATGCAATGAGGAGCTAGTTGTGTAAGTATTGGGTAGTGTTGCGTTGGTATGCAATGGAAGTAAAGAGTCATAGCTAACACTATGCTAAAACTATTAAGTGTATTGTTCATATATAAAAATTGTGTTAAAAATGCAAACCGATATTTACCGTAATAAAACCGATATATCGGTGATATATCTATAACTCTACTGGACCGTTATCATGAAAAAACCGTTATTAACTGCATAGGGTATCATAGCACAAACCCTAGCCGCCATAAATCCTAGCCGCCAAACCCTAGCCACCACCACCGCTGTCGCGCCACCACCACCCCCGCCGCACCGCTCGCCTACCACCACCGTCGCCACCGCCACACTTCCGCAACCACCGCGAAATCGCAACTCCTATGGAGCCCGCAGGAGCCTTCTGCCGCGGTTCCCGGCGTCTCCTGCAGGTCGTTTCGGACGTTGACATCGAAGGCCAAGATCCGATGAGGGAGAGACATGATCGGATCTAGGAGAGGACGAACGTGAATTATGGGATGGATGTGAGGTGATCGGAGAAAAGGAGGATCGATGGAGGAGATCATCAAGAAGTTGGACCCTGCGGAGGTCGCAACGTTGATGAAGCTAATGAAACTGTCGGCTGGTGAGAGCGCGGCACGAACACCGACGAAATTGGAGCTTCCCTCCATCGATCTGAAGCTTGGTGGACCGGCCACCAACCTGAGTTGGTCACGACGGGTGAGGAGAACCCTCACAGGGAAGAACCTGGAGAATTTTTTGTCATGAGAGAAGACAGAGACGGATGAGAGCTCGGAAGGACGCGACGAGTGGAAGTCAACTCAAATGGTGATATACATTTGGCTCATCAATTCTTTAGTCCAGTCGATCGCCGCTACAGTGAATGGCCTTGAGATGGTAAAGGACGTGTGGGAGAAATTGAGGAGGACCTACCACGGTGTGGGGAATAAGTTGATGGTTTTCCAGATCAAGGGGGAGATCGACGACCGTACAGAGAGAGAAGACGGTGCAGGAGTATGACACGGAGTTAGAGCGTCTGTAGTTGGATTATGATCACTCCTCAGATCGAACGAGCTGCGATGACCCAAAGTGTAAGGAGAGACTGGTATGTCTGCAGGAGAGGACGATAAAGTTTCTTAAGGGGCTGGCCGCAGTGTTTGCTCAGAGGACAGCACTACTTCTAGCCCAACCGAAGATCCCTACACTTGAGGAAGCTATCTCAGCCATGATCCAGGAGGAGACACGCATCAAGATGCAGGCAAGGACAGGTAGTCCTCCTGAAGTGAAGTCAGCATTGGCGATTGCCAATTCAGGCGGCACAGGACCTAAGGGAGACCCCCGGCAGTGCTACAACTGCGGGAAGGTAGGCCATCTGAGGTATGCTTGCACCAAACCACCTAAGGAGGAAGATTCGGGTGGTGGACATGGAAAGTTTGGAGAAGGTGGCCGTGGTCGTTGAGGTCGACAGGGTGGTCGAGGAGGTTATCGGACGAACCTGCTGGTAGCAGAAGGCGAAGAGGGAACAGATGGTGCCTATACTGAGGAGGATCAGACACTGTTGGGCATGCTGGAGGTACTCAGGAGAAAGCAGAGAGCGTCAAGCGATGGAGACAGAAGGAGTGGAACTGAGAAGGCGTCCACCTCAGTCTTCTCCAGAGGCAACGGTCATGTATGCACATCCATCGGAAGGTACTGACGACTCACTCGCCCTTGCATTTGTCTTCCCTTAGATCGTCGGACGGGATTGTCAATTCGGATGCGTCTCTTCACGTGACAGGGAATGCTAGTGAGTTCTCTTCCTACACTCACCTAGCATCGGCGGACAACATTCAAACAGCCGATGGTACTTTCCTGCCAGTAGTCGGTAAAGGTACTGTCGATTGTACAGGTTCAGTAAAATTATCCAATGTTTTGCATGCTCTTTCTTTTCCAGTTAGTCTTTTGTCCATTAGTTCTATAATCCTCCAACTAAAATACATCGTCTCTTTTGATATTCCTAAGGTGATCTTCCAGAAGAAGGAGACGGGACGAAGACTTGGGACTGGCACTTGGCATGATGGACTGTGGTACCTGGATCGGGAAGGGCTAGATTCGACATTGGTGTCTGTGGCAGAAAGGGCAGAAATGGGAGGATCGAAGATGAGTGCCGAGGATACACTGATACTCCACCACAGGCGGTTGGGGCACTCTTTTGGTATTTTGAGTAGGTTGTATCCATCTATTTATGAGAAAGCAAATAAGAAGAAACTAGTATGTGATGCATGTGATTTAGGCAAACTTACTAGGAGCTCATATGTTAGTGCGGGCCATAGGAGCTCTTCTGTTTTTGATATTATACATTCTGATGTTTAGGGGCCGCGTGCCACAACTACTATGAATGGTTATAAGTATTTCATTTCTTTTATTGATTGTTTCTCTCGTGTCACATGGTTGTATTTGATGAAGAATAAGAGTGATGTCTTTGCCTATTTTCGGGACTTTCATAAACATGTCCAGACTCGGTACAGAGCAATGGTGAAGGTACTGAGGTCTGACAATGGGACAGAGTATACCAACAAAGCACTTGAGGAATACATGTCAGCCCAAAGGATACAGCATCAGACCACATGTGCATACACACCAGCACAGAATGGAATGGCAGAAAGGAAGAACAGACACCTTCTGGAGGTGGCAAGGAACATTACGATCGCCATGAATGTCACACAGAGTCTGTAGGGACATGCAGTGTTGACAGCAGCTCAACTGATCAACAGGATGCCCTCGAAAGTACTGGAATAGAAGTCTCCATGTGAGATATTACAAAAAAATAATAGTGGGATACTTCCGCTGAAGATGTTTGGCTGCGTATGTTTTGTGAAGGACAACAAACCGTTTGTTGGAAAACTTGACCCTAGAGCAGTCAAGTGTATCTTCGTGGGGTATTCGGCGACTCAGAAGGGGTATGTGTGCTGGAGTCCAGTAGAGAAGAAGAGGTTTGTGAGCATTGATGTTCACTTCAGGGAGCTTAAGCCATACTACCGTAAGGAGGGAACCTCATCCATGGACAACTCACCTGACACTGAGAGTACGAGGCGAAAGAGGAAGATTGGTGAGAGTTTGGTGACCGATTTAGGAGTATGGTATGGAAGAACGGTTGAGGAGGAGAGTGAAGAGGAACAGGGGGAGGATATGAGAGGTGTTAGGCCCACGGCTCAGGGGGAGTTACTTACCCACAGAAGGAAAGGAAAACAAACTGCAGGACCTGTACCTATAGTGCCAGTGACAAGTCCATTGCCTGCGTCCGTCTCGACTCCTGAGATACCTACACCACCACCACCAGATTTTCTTTCAGGTGATATCATTCTTCCTACCCCTCTTACACCAGTATCAGTACGGAGGACCACTCGCAGCAATGCAAAAAATCCTCCTGATAGATATGGTTGGGACCTTGCTCAGTTTGTTTCATATAATAACATATCTTCTTCTCATGGAACATTCATTGCGTCTTTGGATAATATTATTGTACCTAACAATTGACAGGTTGCCAAGAACGATCCAAAGTGGAAAGCGGCGATGCACGAGTTAGGGGCTCTTGAGAAGAACCATACTTAGAAACTGGTAAAACTGCCAGAGGAGAAGAGGACAGTAGGATGCAAGTGGATCTTTACTGTGAAGTAGAACCCAGATGGACAGGTTGAGCGCTACAAGGCTCGACTGGTAGCAAAAGGATACAGTCAGGCGTACGGCATTGACTACGACGAGACTTTTGCACTAGTGGCGAAGATGAGCACCGTCAGGACCCTGATTTCTTTGGCAGCGAATGGTGGATGAAATCTACACCAACTGGATGTGAAGAATGCATTTCTTCATGGAGATCTAGTGGAGGAGGTGTACATGGAGATACCACCAGAATTCTGCACTGATAAGACAATGGACAAGATCTGCATGTTGAAAAAGTCCCTCTATGGACTGAAACAGTCTCCTCGAGCGTGGTTTGACAGATTCAGGAGGGCGATGATAAGGATAGGATATCGGCAGATCAACGCTGATCACACTGTATTTTTCCGTCGGAGTGGAGGCCACATCACCATGCTTGCAGTGTATGTGGACGATATAATTATCACAGGAGATGATGAGCAGGAAATTGCCCGACTCAAGGGAAAGCTTTCGAGGTGAAGGACATTGGCCTTCTTCGGTACTTCCTTGGGATTGACATTGCTCGAGAAGCAGAGGAGATTGTTCTTTCTCAGAGGAAGTATGTGCTGGACCTTCTCACAGAGACAGGGATGTTGGGATGCAAACCTGCAGCGACGCCGATCAATCAGAGGTTCAAGCTGGGTGCTGAGGCTGGAGAACCAGTTGACAGGGACAAATACCAGAGACTAGTGGACAAGTTGATCTATTTGAGCCACACACGTCCTGATATCTGCTTTGCAGTGAGTGTGCTGAGCCGCTACATGCATGACCCAAGAAAAGGGTCATATGGACGCAGTGTACCAGATTCTGAGATACTTGAAGGGTGCCCCGAAAAGAGGCTAATATTCGGGAAGAATGATCACGTGAGCATCGAGGGCTACTGTTACTCGGACTGGGCTAGCTGTGCTGATGACAGAAGATCTACCTCGGGATATTGCATATTTGTAGGAGACAACTTGGTCTCTTGGAGGAGTAAGAAGCAGTCAGTGGTGGTCAGATCGACAATTGAAGCGGAGTACAGAGCTATGGCCTTGGGAGTTGCAGAGCTGCTATAGCTGAAAAGTATGCTGGTGGAGCTAAAGTTGGATCAAGAAGCCAAGATGAAGCAGTGGTGTGACAACCAGTCAGCCATCAGTATCGCCAACAATCCAGTACAACATGACAGGACCAAACACATCGAGATCGATAGGTTCTCCACCAAGGAGAAGTTTGACAGTGGACTACTAGAGCTAGACCACGTAGCAGACAATCTAACCAAGGGACTTACCTCTGTAGATATGATTAGAGGATGTGACAAGATGGACTTAGTGAATATCTTTCGCCCATCTTGAGGAGGAGTGTTGGTATATTAGAATGTATTAGAGGATTTTATGTAAGATGGAGGGTTGTAAAGGGTTGTAAGGCTATATATATACATATATATATATATATATATATATATATATATATATATAGCCAAGAGATTATTAATAAAGAAATAGAACTCCAAAAATATTCTACAGCAACATCTTTTAACTCCCTTTCATGCACTTTCTTATACTCTAAGCACTGCTCAAAATAGTTTCAATTTCCAAATAAAAACATCTTTGTTTTTTGATCGAAGTGGACTTCCTCCTGAATCCTTGATTGGTGAAGTACTAGAGAGTAGACATTGTTCTAAAAATTAGTCTAGGTAGCCGCCAAGGCGTCCGATGTCCGCTCGATGTCCGCCTAGGCGCTTACCTAGTGCACCCGATGTCCGACTATGCATATTTTTGGGTTTTATGGACAATTGCCACCATTTTCAGCATGAGACGCCTAGAACTAGACGGGCTAGGTGCTAGGCTCCCGGTGCCCGCCTGACTAGCGCCTAGCGACTTTTACAACCTTGGTACTATATTCCATAGATACGGACACTCTTTTGGATATAGTCCCAATATGGATTCAGAATACAATATTTAAAAAAAAATGAATACACTTACGACATGGATATGGTTGCACATGAAAACTTAACTACATATATATTTTACACATTAGATCTCAATATTATCTATATTTAAGCATGTTTTGGATAAGGTTTCAAAGGGTTCTATAATTGATTTGTTACAAAGAAATGTTATTTTCTCATATCTCAATTATGTATGACACGATAATGATGATATTAAATCATTCTCAACTAGACTTTTGGGTCCTTTTAGAACGTAGGCATAGGCGAGTGAAATTGTATTGGATACAGATAAAAACACAAAGATAAGATACTCTAGACGTGCAACATAGTGAAGTATTTGATAATCCTGCCATAACAAACACAGGGTGCTTGCTTATGTATTTCTGCAATGAAGGATTAGCTAAGAATCCCAAGGTTTTCTTCTAAGTCATCCTTATTTTTGCGTTTTAATTTCTTCTACCCAATCTTCTTTCTTTTTTGCTGATTTAATTTCGGACTCTTTTGGAAACAGCATACCTAGTTTAAACTCATAAAAATAAGCTCAAGTGGTTTAGGTACTATGTATAATTGCCTAAATATTTCATACCATCCAATATTGAAATTAAACATTATCAGTTTATCACTTATTTAAGGACCAAGTATGAGATAATGACATTAACTAATGAAATAGATACCACTACAGAATGCCTGCACAAAATGCTTAATCTGCAAAAAAGATTAGAAAAGCAATACTCCAAGATGAGACACTGCCACACAAAAAGAAGTGGAAAAGTAATCATAAGAACCTGAGTGCACTCCGGTCTTTAACAGAGGAAAGAGGTTGGTACGACTCAATTTTTCCAACCAACCGAGCATCCACTCCATCTTTTTCTGCAATCCGTTTCAGTTCTATCAAAGGTGTCCAACCTACAAGCTGAATACACTAACATCATTCCTTTTATCCAACCAAAACATTTACATGGTTAATATATTGAATTAACACCATAAATAGAGCATTAAACTACAAAGTAAATCATCATAAAATGATTGAATTTTGGGGTCGGATGTTTGGATCATTTTCTTCCATGAACTCTGGTAACAGTTATGTCCTTCGTAACACTAACAAAAAACATATCCTTCTTTAAACCTCAATCCATGTTCCTTTAGGCCTAACTCCAGTCATCGCGGCTCCTTTAACGACTATCTTATTGCTCCAACTTACTAGAGCATCTATTGGTCTACGTTGCACATGTCCAAACACCTAAGACAATTTTCTCTCATCTTTTCCTCAATTGGCGTTACCTCTATCTTTCTACGAATACGCTCATTTCTGATCCCATCTTTCTATTTATTGCCGGTCATCTATCTTAACATTCTCATTACATGCAGCTGCACGAATCTTCTGAACATGTTGTTTCTTTATTGTTGATAACAGATACTGAAAATACACAAAACATCCAATCATCCTTACTAGATTTCAAGGAAATTATAACATAATATCAAGGTTCAAAAAGTTGGTTTTTGTATCGGTTTTCTGACCCTTCGTACGAGCATCAATTTTCAGCAGTTTAGGTAGTTCTGAAACGATCTGTTTCAGTAGTTTCCTCAATAATTGCCAGGAATCTAAACTAAACCAAGAAACCAAAACCTGATTGGATTTTTTTCGCTCATCTAGACCAAGATTTAATTGGGTCTGGAGTTCCAGACCTCCCCTCCTCACACCTTTACCAAAGACCTCAACCACTTCACTGTCCAACCTTCTAATCTAAGCAAACAACCTTCTAATCTAAGCAAACAATTATAACCACAAGAAGAATAAGCTCACAGTACAGTTGTAGAAGTCAAAAATAAGTAGAACCCATCAGTCCAGTTCACAAAATGAACACATCAAATGTAAGACAAAATCTAAAAAGTACACATCAAAATAAAAGAAAGGTTTCAATTGAAGGGATATAAACCTGAGTGATGTCTGAGACTATGTGCTCCTTCAACTCATCATCATCATCATGTGATGAAGAGAAGAGTGAGCAAAGGCCTTTCATCTCACCCATTCTTTGCTTGCTGCTGCTTGCTTCTTCTGTTGAGAGAGAGAGAGAGAGAGAGAGGGGAGAGAGAGATTACGTTGCTCTTACCATCTCCAACCCATTCTAAAATATTCTTTCAATCTGAGGACTAAAAAAATATATTTATATATTATACTATTTTTAAATTTTTATATTTCTATTCCAACCAATCAATCCACAAATAATAAACAACTATTATTTATTTCTACATAAATTTATTTTTTTACAATTATTTAATATAATTATAAATAGTAATGTTATATTATTAATATTATTTATCGAAATAATATTATATTATTAATATTATTTACCAAAATAATATTATATTATGCTATCCTCAAACGTTTTAATTTTTAATGTTGTTGTTGATAGTATTATTTTAAATTTTTATGTACTTGTTTATGTTTGTTTTAAATCAGTATATTTTAATTTTAAAAAGTTTAATATTATTCTATTAATTTATGTCCGATTATTTAAATATTATTTTATTAATCAAATGAATCTAATAAAAAAATAATACTAATAACAAATATGTTCAATATTAGATTCTATTGAAAAATCTCAACAAGAACTTTTTAATAGTATAATTATTATATTATTGATAATTAAAAATTAAAAATTAAAAAAATATGGTAAGTTAATTAAGTTTAGTGTTTAACATATGTAGGATATATTAGTAATTAGTTACAATTTTGAGGGTAAAATAGTCAAGTGTATCCTCAAATTTGATTTTTTTTTTTTCTTCTTTTCTTCAAATTTGAAGATCCAATTCTCTCACCTCGAATTTTTTTTTTTAAATTTCTCAATTTGAAACATGATTATGATTGGAGATCATATTTAAAAAAAAAATCTCAATTAGATATTTTTGGGACATGATTGGAGATTGCCTTACAATGTCTTCAACTCTTGAGTAGGAAATTTCCAATATTTTATTTGCTCAGTTGCTCCATTTGCATTTTTTTTTCTTTTCTTTGGAAGACTCGCCAAAGCCCAAAGCAAAAGTTGAAATGTCAACCATTTTACGTGGTATACGTTGAACTTTTCTTATTCCATATCTATCCCTTGACGATGGATGAATCGGATGATATGTTTGAATAGCAAAATAAATATTCTATAGTGTGCTGGTTTGATTTAGAATTTTTCTAAAGTACTATAAAAGTAAACTAAGGCTGGCCAACCTTTTTTTTCATTTATAAGTTTGTCATTCAAAAAAATTTGTTAGAAATTGTCCACTACATAAGTATAAAAACTAACTTTTTTTGTGTTTTTGCTTTTTCATCTTTTTCTTCTATCCTCCTTCAAATTTCAAATATTATTCTCATTCCATATTCATGTCTAAATTTCATCTTCTATTAACTAAAACTTTTTGGTTTACAATTCAATTTCGACGGATTTCTGAAGTTTTGAACACATTTTAGGGTTTTGAACTTCAAAAATTCGTCCATAGTCGCGACGGCGACGATGATGGACTGTCAAAAAATTTGACAAGTATGTATATAGTCAGGATTGTCAAAAAATTTAACAATCCTTCCAATTGGTAGAACTGTCAAAAAATTTGACTCATAAAAAATATGTTGTTCAACGAACATCAATTTTTATTTGGGACTAATTTGATAGTCATTCCAATTGGTACGTGACAGTCTTAAGTAAAGCTTCTAAAAACCAACAAATTTTATTTGGGGTGAATTTTTTTCGGTAATTTGTCTAGAACAAGACATGTTTCGGATAATTGCAGGAAGGGGGTAGGACGTCAGTTTAATTGACGCTAGACTGATCCGTAAATTGGACGTCAGTGTAAATATTCCCATAATTTTATTTTATTATTATTTTTCTAAAAACATTGGACGCCAGTTATATTGACACCAAACTCCAAAATTTTAAAATTTGACGCGGCACAAGTGACTGGCAGCCTACTTCTTCTAACACCAGAATGCATGCAATGCAATGTAAGATGGAATGAATTCCACGGAATGGATGCATGCAAGACATTGGTCTTGGAAAATGAATGCATACAAGATGGAATGAATGCAAGCAAGAAATGCATGCAAGACGGAATCAAAAAAAAAGTACAGGAAGTTTGGCGCCAGTGACTGACCTCCCATTTGTAGTTTGAGTCCAAAATATTTCACCCCAAATAAAATTTGGGGTGTAAGAACCGCCCTTGATTGAATAAAACGGCCGGAAGAGGCTACCATTGAAGTAAATTGTGCTTGATTGAATTATTGTTCTTTTACCTTCCCATGTCCTCACTTGTTACAAGTTGGATGCCAAGTTCTATTGGTGAATCTATATTCTTGGTCCAGAAGATGGGATGCCAAGCATACGGGAAATCGAATCAAAGTTGGTGGCTGGAGGAAGATACCTGGGTGCAGCTCCATTGAATTGGATGGGAGTTCCATCAGTTTCTTGTGGAAGATCGGATTCACGCCATCAAACTAAGGATTCGTTTGGTTCACCGTAATATAATTTTAATCGTAATAACGTTATAATTCTAATTCAGATATTTGGTTGGACAATAAAAATTTAGATATAATGTAATTGCGATTACAAATTTGATTATATTATATTAGTTTCTTCTAAAACCAATTACGTCATAAAATCTATGTAATCGCGATTACATTACAACTTAAGAAAGCGTTTGGTACGCAGTGATTTTCGTCATTTTTGTTCTATTTTTGTCGTTTTTGTTCTCTTTTGCTCGTTTTGAATTCTTTTTTCTTTTTTCTTTTTTTTTTGATTTTTTTAATTGTTTTTTTTATTATTTTTGTTCACTTTTTTGTCTTTTTTCTTTTTTGTCGTTTTGAATCGGTTTTTTTCTTTCTTTTTTCTCATTTTGATAAAAAAAAAATTTGTTTTTTGTCATTTTTTTTGTCGTTTTTATGATTTTTTATTTTTCCTCGTTTTTTGTGGTTTATTGTCGTATTTTTTTCTTTTTTTTGTTCATTTTTATCAGTTTTTTTTTTTTTTTTTTTTTTCGTGTTTGCTCATTTTTGTCTTTTTTTTGTTCTTTTTTTGTGATTTTTGGTCATTTTGTTCTTTTTCTCGTTTTGGATCGTTTTTTTCGTTTTTATCGTATTTTTAGTTTTTGATCTTTTTTCGTTTTTGTCATTTTTTTTCTTTTTTGTTATTTTTGGTTGGTTTTTGTTACTTTTTTCCTCGATTTTGGTCGTTTTTTATTTTTTTCCCTTTTTCGTTATTTCTTCTTCTTTGTGTCTTTTTTCGACTTTTGTTCTTTTTGATCGTTTTTGTCATTTTTGATTTTTTTTTTTGTCGGTTTTGATCATTTTTTGTTGTTTTGGTCGATTTTTATTCTGTTTTGCTCGTTTTTGGTCCTTTTTATCGTTTTTGTCATTTTTATCGCTTTTTGGCCCTTTTTTAAAATATTTTTTGTCGTTTTAAATTTTTAAAAAATACAAAATAAAATTTAAAAGTACATCAATAAAAAATTAAAAAATAACAAAAACGAAAAAAAGGAACATAATCCATCGACAAAAAAAGTCCAAAAATGACAAAAAAATGATCAAAATCGACCAAAAACGATAAAAAAAAAGGGACAAAACAGAACAAAAATCGACACAAAACGACAAAAAAATAAAAATGACAAAAAGATCAAAACAAAAAAATGACCAAAAGCGAGCAAAAAAGAAAAGAAATCAACAAAAACAAAAAAAAGTCAAAAACGACCAAAAATGATTTAAAAAATGATAAAAAAATCAAAAACGACAAAAAGAACAAAAATCGACCCAAAACGATAAAAATGACCAAAAACGACACAAATAGACCAAAAACGACAAAAAAGAAAAAAAGATAAAAAATAACCAAAAAGACAAAAATGCCAAAAAAGAAAAAAAAATTGTCCCAAAAGACAAAAAAACGACCAAAAGGAAAAAAACGATGAAAACGAGCAAAAAAGAATAAAAACGATCTAAACGACAAAAAATAGCAAAAAACGAGTAATGTCCAGAAGTTGGTTTCATTCTAACAGTTGACTTGGACTAACCGTCAAAAATGGAGACCTAAAAGCAAATTTTGTGTTGGTATTAGTATTGGGTGGGGTTCACAACCTATGTGGAGAAAATCTCGAAGTGTGACGAGCGTCATTCGTGTGTCTGAGAAGCTCAGGAGTTGAAGGCGACAAAGAAGACAATTTTCAGAGGGCGTTGGAAATTGGAAATTGGAAATTGGATATCAGAAAATAACAGCCTTCACCGGTGGAGAAGTTTGTAGAAGGTGTATTTTTCTAGTTCATTAGTGAAGGTTTTTTCAAGGATTTGACAACGATCGTCCTGTGGTTTTCCCGCAAGGGTTTTTTTTACGTCAAAATCATTTGTGATTGCATTGTGCTTTATCTGTGATTTTGGGAATTTGGTTTTCGTGAGATTTACTTCGATTTTCTTATAGACTCGTAGTTTTGGGAAACGGTTTCTTCATTTCGTTCCCAACATAGTAGTATCAAAGGTTTAGGTTCGAAGTATCAAGGCAGAAGTTGCCATGTGTCAGAGTTGACAACCAAACCTAAAAGAGATGGATGTGAAGTCAGTGTGCATGGTAAACCAAAACGGTTCCAATTATCACTATTGACGGAGCAAGATGAAGGATTTTATGTTCATCAAGAAGTTGCATCTTCCAATATTTGCTTTCGAGAATCCTAGTGATAAATCCGATAAAGACTGAAAGTTCGAGCACATACATGTGTGTGGGTATATTAGGCAGTTCGTGGACAATAATGTGTACAATCACATCACCAATATTGAGCATGCAAGGACATTGTGGAAGAAGCAAGAATTCTTATACGTAAAGAAGATCAGGGTAAACAAGTTCTTGATCTGACAGATGATGGGTCTGAGGTACAATGATAGTTAGTCTATTATGGATCACTTGAGGGAGTTCCAGGGAATAATTGATCAGTTATCTTCTATGGGAGTGAAGTTCGACGATGAAGTTCAAGGACTTTAGTTGCTGTCTACATAGTCATACTCAAAGACCGTACGAGTGTCCATGATCACTTCTACTCCAGATGGTGTGTTTAGTCTGGAGTTCATCAAGAGCGGGATGTCAAATGAAGAGATGTGAAGAAAATCTCAGGTCACTTCATCTACATCTCATCCAGAGGCGCTTGTTTTATAGAGCCGAGGTAGGTATAAAAGCAAGGGTTCGGACGGTAGAAGAGACAATAGTAGAGGCAAGTCAAAGAGTCGGTATGAGGACTTCGAGTGTTACTATTATGGCAAGAAGGGCCACATCAAGTAAAATTATTTCGCTTGGAAGAGAAAGAAGAAGGGAGACAAAGGGAATTAGAGTGAAGACACAACAACGGCTGCCTCAGCACATGGAGGTTATGTTATTATTATGGGTGATAAGGTTGTTATGAACCTCGCCTGCAATGGCAGTTCTTGGCTGGTGAACTCAACAGCTTTAGTGAACGTATCTTACAACATGACACTGTTTGCTACTTATACAACATGAGATAGTAGAGTGTTGAAGATGGACAACGAGAATGTTTCAAAGGATGTTAATATTAGAGATTTGCATTTAAAAACAAATACAAAAGTGCTCAAAGGTGTTCTTTATGTCCTCGATATTTGTTTCAACCTGGTGTCTGTTGGAAAGTTGGATGATGAGGGATTCTTTAATCTCTTTGGAAACTGTCAGTGTAAGCTTTCCACAGGTTCGTTGGTGATTACCAAAGGAAGCAAGAAGTCTGGTTTCTATTATATAGAAGGGAGCGCACATGGGGCATATAAACCCCCTCAATTATTATTTTAGGTAGACTAGTTAGGGTTAGAAATATTGTTGTAGCGTCAGGGTATTTGAGGTTTAGAAAATTTGTTGCAGTTGTCTGATTCTTTATTTAAACCCTTGGTGCACCCTACCGTTGTTACAATATTTGGAGCCCAATAATAGCCCTTAAATTTCAACAAATTGCTGCACTCTTGACCTGACAAGCCAACCTAGGCGCTGGACTTTTTCGTCACTCACAAACACACTCCCTTGTGCTCTAATTTAATTGCACAACTTCCCGGTCCCGAATCAATTCTCTAATCCTATGTCGCGTACCTTTGTCGTTGCCATCATTTTGGGGACGCAAACTCAACCCGTTTAGGCGAACCAATTAAAGGGCCCAAGACTGACACCAAGCCTACACCGTTCATGACCTTTGTGTCACTTCTAATTAAGACTCCATGTGCCCACATTTAATTTAAGAGCACATGACACTTTATTTAATTAAATTGGGGATACCAACTTTGATTAATCCTAACTTAACCCTAATTTAATCCAATACCCATTTCATGAAGTCCATGCAAAACACACAACACCCCCTCACCTTACATAAGACCAAACACCACTTCCCACACCAAATTCCCATCACTTTTTATTCATGTACAAATACCCAAAAGTTAAGGGACTTATTTGCAAATATGGTGCTAGGTGTCATCACTTTATTGGTCAAGGCCAATGAAGAAACCCCCCTCCCTCTCTTTGACCGGTCCAATCACCTCACTCTCTCCTTTTTATTTGAACACTTTCTTCATGTTAAATCTTGGCCCTTCATTCAAAATAAAACATCATCCTCACCACACACTCTCATATATAATCACTCCTTGTCACGACCCGCACCCGGAAATTCGGGCACGAGTGCGTGGGTACGTCCAGCCTACGCCGCAGAATCGGCGGTAGTACGCTGTCTAGGTCAAATCCATATTTACTAACTAGCTCATTCACAAATAACATAGGCAAGATAATAATGAGAATGAAACTTAAGATTTCAACTGGAAATAAATGTGACAACAGATTCAAATATTTTAGTACAGGAATTCAATATTGAAATCGGGGACAAACCCGATAAATAAGATAAGAATATAAATGAAAGATAGCTACTACTAGCTACTCTGCAGCAGGGGTCTCCTGGGTGGGTTCTGGCTCCTCATAGGTATCATCAGTCCCCTCATAGGGACCATAATAAGTAGGGGCAAGATCCTCATCATCGCCTAAATCAACAGATCCAGTCAGGAAAGGAGCAAAGTACACAGTGCACAACAAGGTTAAACTAAATATTTTATGACAATTAAATATTTGATATCATGTTGAGAAACAGCATAACAGAACATTATTATCTCAGAGTTAAACTGTAAACAGGAATATGAGAAACAGAACTAAATAAAACAGGAAATGAAACTACAATAGCCAGCAAGAAATATAACATGACCAGAACTATCTGTGTGAACTTGTGTTTGTTTTTAGAATACATAGTTGGCATGTAGGGTTTATAAGGCTAATCCGGCCGTCATGAACGGCTATTAAACAGGGGAAATCAAGATTCGGCTGAGGTACAGTCGTGTACCAACAGCTATTAAACATGACAAGGGGAAGGGTAAACTACATGCCTTCTAAGTATTCTCCCACCCGACATAAAAGACAAGACAGGAACTCCAATATTCAAGACATGAAATCCAGCATTTCTAACACTAGGTATAATCATCAAGGGTACATATAAGGCAGGGAAATTAATTATCACAATATATAAAGATTAACTTGAAGTGCAGGTACTTGCCTGTTGTTTGGATCTGATTAATTTAGTTCTTGGGGAAAAAGTCCAGAGATGAGTCCAAAAGCTGAAATAGACATTACCAACACGCTTAAAAAATGTCAAATAGCTAGAAACGCCTGTCCTTGGGTCCAATTTGGAGACAAGGGCAAAAACGGCAGTTTCGGGTCAAAACGGGGTCCGCCGGTGGGCCCGCTTTGCACCGAAAAACGTGTCCGGGTCAAAGGTCTCCAAATTCACCAAACTTAGTGTCAACAGGTCAGGAACGCTGATACGAACCCAACGGAACTTCCAGATTTGGATTCCGATGAGCCGAACACAAAATCGCCCGTCGAACGGGGCCTATGGGGCCCACGACACGCGATTTCGTCAACGTTCTTAGAATCGAACCAAACTTGACCCACAGGACCAGCGTATCGCTACGAGTTCGATGGCGCAAGTTTCGTCTCGATCCGACGTGTGTGCACGAAGTTAGGGTGAATTGCAGAAAAGGCGGATACGGGGCGATGTCCGCGGATACGCGTTGATTTCGGTGTGCACGCACACCCGAATCAGCTTCCACGAAAACTCACACGTCCGTATCGACGATGCGTACGTATCTGTGAAGACCACACGCGACCAAGTCATCCCGTTTGGCGGGGCGCACTCAGTTCCGGGGTGAAACAGGGTCTGGTTTTTCCTGTTTTTGGATTGCGGTGTGCGGTCACCACAGGACGCGATGTCCCGAACAGTTTGTCCGGACACCGAGAGGGTCATACAGGCTTCACAACGCAATTTGCGGAATTGGAAACAGAGCTACGAGGCGAAAGTTACACGTACCTGAAAGGGACCTGAAAATTCAGGGTCGAGTCGTGTCCGACTCGTGTCGGACACGGAAATTGGGAATTAGGGCTAGGGTTAGGGTTTCGTCGGAATTTTGGCCGTGGACGGCGGGGACTGGCCGGAGCTGCGTCGGCGAAGGCGGGAGACGGTTCGCCGAGGGGCGGCGCGGCGTCCACGGGCGGAGCGGCGGCTCAGGGCGGCCGGCAGCGGCGGTGGGGAGCTGCTTGCTGCTGCTGCGGCTGTTGCTGCGGAAGGCGGAGGGAGGAGGAATTCGGCGGAGCTGCTGGCCGGAGGAGGCGGGGGCGAGGGCGGCGAGGCGGTGGTCGGGATGGAGCGGGTGACCGGAGAGGGGGAGATTTAGGGTTTAAAAAGGGCGGAGGAGAGGGAGCGGGGCCGAGCGGGGCGAAGGTCGTGGGGGTGAGGGCCGGGCGGAGCGGCGGGCGGCGCGGCCGGAGGCGCGGGGAGCGGCGGCAGAAGCGGGCGGTTGCGCGGGTCGTGCGGGGAGAGGCTGAGCGGGTTTGCGGGTCGGGCGGGTCGGGTCTGGCGGATCCGACCCGACCCGCTAGGGTCTGGGCCGGGCCGGGCTGAACAGTAATTAATAATAATAATAAAAATCCAGAAATAATTAATAATTAAATAAATAATTAAATAAATAGTTTTAGGTGTTTTAAAAATAGGTCCAGGGCCCAATAAATTCCAAAAAAATTGTCCTAAGTCCAGTTTTCCATTTTACACCCAAAAATATTATTTTCATGATATTTTAATATTATTTATTGCCAATAAAAATCATTTATTAATTGAAAACCTTGATTTTAATTACAGAAAATTCCCAGAAAATTCCAAAAAATTGTAAAAAATCCCAATTTAAAATTTTTGCAACATCTGGGGGTTTACAACCTACCCAACTTATAAAAATTTCATCCTCGAAATTTAAATTATGGCAGGGTTCTCTCTGTCCAAACTCACTTGATTACAGTCCAGCGGGTTTCTCTCAGGTGGACATTGCGGTCGCAACCCAACTTATAGTTTTACCCATATCCTCTAAGGCTGTACAACTAGTAAAGCTAGGTCTCAACTTAATAAATCATGGTATTGAATTTTTAAGTCTGCAACACAAAACACAGCACCTAGGATCTTGTCTTAGTCATAAAGGTTTATCATTATTTCGACCGGTCTGAGGGGTATGTCTAGCACTACAAATCAATTTATACCAACCACAAGTTTTTGTCTTTCCAAAATGAGGGAAGACGAGGATCAATAATAAAGAGTTTAAGGGCACGGTGGTAGAACAGAGGTATAGGGATCAAGGCGTTTAAGGAATTCTAATGGGAATTGTCAAGCGGTTATGGATTGAGATTCTATTCTGGTAATCATTTGTTCGTATGCTCGTATTAGTACAGTTATGTAATTGATACGATATGCTTGGGCGTATTTAGGGGCAAGTATACTAGTCAACTATATATCTCAATCCACATAAAGTAGTCGTGCGAAGTGCGAATCAAAATGTGTCACTACCCAATTCTAGAAAATAGGGTATATTTTTTTTTATTTGATAAATAGTGTATTGTATTTAATTATTTATATTTATATTTATTTAGTGCTTGTAATATTTTTATTTTGATTGTTTTAGGGTTTTGGCTAGCCTGGACCCATGTCAGACCCTAGTGGACCCATGTCCGACCCAGCCCACACCCTTGTGAGAATTATTTTGGGGCTTAGAATTATTATTTTATTTTTAGGAGGTTAGTTGGTGAGATTTGGAGCTAGTTTGAGTGCATTTGGAGACCCGGAACCCAAAACCGAGTGAATAGGGGCGTTTTGGAAATTTGGTAACTTAGTGGAAACCCCATTTATTAGCTAGGCCGGCCCCTACCTACCACCCCCACCCGTGAGAACAGCCACAGCAGCCCCCTCCTCTTCATTTACTTCTTCTTCTTCATTCCTTCTTCTTCTCCACTTCTCCTTTCTTCTTCCTTCTTTCTCCAAGTGAGTTTTCTTCCATTTTTCTTCTTTCTTCTTCATTCCTTCTTCCTTAAGCTAACCCTAACCTTACATTTTCTCTAACCTAGGTGTGAGGAGCCTAGATCTAGTGTGGGAGTTAGATTTGGAAGCTTGGAGCTTGAGGGAGTTGATTTGGAGGGAATTTGGGACTTTGGCCTTGGGATTCCAACTCCCAAGAGGTAAAACCTAACTTTCCCCTTCCTAATTATTTTTGTGTAGTGTAATTAGTGTTGTAGAACCCTCCTAGACCCTAACCCTACCCGTAGGAGGAAGTTGGAACTAGTTTGGGTGAGTTTAGAAACTTTGACATTAGGTTTTGTGTCGAATTCGGGTGGAATCCGAATTTGGCCCAATTTTGGGTGATGCCCTAGGTTAGATGGACCTAGGTAGACGTTGTCGGGTGTCTAGAGGGTGAGTGCGTGTCTCCGTTTGGACACGGGAAGCCGCGTCGCGGAGAAACGGGCGTTTCGGGCGAAATTGGGGCTTTTCGTCGTCGCCGATTCTAAGTTTGTGTGCGTTTCCGCCACGGGCCTAGAATCGACGTGGGAGCGTATTTTCTAGGATCTAGACATCGTGTAGAGCGCGTGGGTAAATTTTGGGCCGATTCCGAGTTCGTTTGGTGTGCGTTTCAGGAGGTTTTCCGAGCCGCGCACCACGTGTTCGTCGAAATGACCGAACGGCCATTTCGACTTGGTTTCCTCGTTTCGGCTTTGTGCGCGCGTTGGGTTAGTATCGGGGAGTGTGTGCTAGAGTTTTCGGGCTATATTTTATATATTTTAGGGTATTGGTGAGTGTCGGGGTCGTTGGGCGTGAGTAGGGCGTGTGGTTTGAGTGTTGTGTGCGTGGTTGTGTTTGTTTTGATATGTGTATATATATATATATTTATATATATATGTATGTTTGTTTATGTATATATATTTATATATATATGAGTGTATTTATATCTATGTGCTTATGTGTGTATATGTCTATGTGTATATATGTATGTATATGTGTAAGTGTGCTCGTGTGTATATGTATATATATATTTGAATATGTGTGTGTGTGTATATATCTTAGAGTGTGTGTGTATTGATATATATATATATATTAATATGTGTGTTTATATATATTTGTAGCTATGTATATATATATTTATGTGTGTGTGTGTTTTAGTGTGTGAGTGTGCTAGTGTGTGTGTGTTAGAATGTGTAGTTAAGTGTGTGTATATATATATGTATCTAGTTATATATATATATAGATATATATGTATGTATATATATATATAGATAGTGATATATATATGTATATATATGGGTGTGTGTGTGTGTGTATGTGTGTGAGGAAGGGGGAGGCAGCAGCCAGCGTGCGGGGGCAGAACCTGCACAGCAGCAGCAGCGTGCAGTGCGCTGCGCACTGCACTGTGCAGCAGCCCAGCTGCAGCAGCAAGCAGCAATGCTAGCAGCAGCAAGCAGCAATGTAGCTGCAGCAGCAGCTCCAGCAGCAACAAGAGCAGCAGTAACAGCAGCCAAGAGCAGTAGCAGCAGCATATAGAGCCAGCACAGCAGCAGCAATGCGAAGTATGGAGCAGCAGCAGCAGGAATAAGGAGCTCCAGCAGTAGCAGCGGGTAGTAGCTAGCGAGGGAGGAAGAGAGTTTGATATATATATATATATATATGTTAGATAGATAAGTTAGATAGATAGATAGTAGGATAAATAGATAAGATAGCTAGTTAAATAGTTATTAGATACTTAGATAGATAGATACTTATATCTATGGATACTAGATAGGTAGATAGGTAGATAGGTAGTTTTATCTATCTAGGAGATAGATATCTATATACCTATAGTTAGTTATATATATATAGATATCTTGATAGGTAATATATATATATATGTTATGATTAGGTAAGGTAATGGGTAAACGGGTAAATGTGTGTGGATATCTATATACATAGGTATATACATACTTAGATGTATATATATATGGTAGATATATATATTACCTAGCCTAGATTAATAACTAGGTATATAATTAATAGCTAGGTAGCTAGTTAGAGGGTTTTAGGGCGAAACTTCAATACCTTGAGATACCGAGGTATCTCGATACCTTGAGATATTCAAGGTATTGAGTTTCGAGCGGGGTATTTGAGCATTAGCCTAGGAAATGCTTGGGAATGATTTTTATATGTTTATATATATATAATTACGCGTGCTAGCATAGGTTTTAGCGGGTTTAGGCGGGGTGCGTGGCCTAGGGCGAGGTATCGGATACCGAGGGTATCCCGGTATCTCGATTAGGCGAGTTTGTGAGTTTAGTAGCTTAATGAGCTCGGTTTGACCTAGAATTTCAGGGGCACCCTAGTTTGACCTAGCTTTGACCATAATTGTCCCCGTTGACTGCAAAAGTCAACGTTTGACCTAGTTTTGACCTAGAGTTGACTTTTTGGACCCCGGGTTGACTTTTTGACCCGAATTTCACCGGTTTGACCCGTTCGACCTAGAATAGCCCTAGAAGCCTGTTTTTAATTATTTTATATCAGTTTAAATGCTTAGAACCCTGTTTAATCCTTGCTTTTCGCATTAGGTCCTTGCGACACCGGTCCGGACCTCGATCCTCATCAGTTGCTCAGGACATCAGGCGAGTACCTACCTCTGATAGTTTCCATTTCATGATAGCGTTTATATCACTTGTTCTAGAACTGTAATACTTGATTCTGACACTTTATTACACGAGCTGGTACTAGTGGATCCCGTCATGAGGTGCTATCCCCCTTACCGTGTTCAGCGGGTACTCTATCACGTGTATTTCATCATGTGCTTCGGGTATTGATTATCATGTGCTATCATGTACTTCTTGTGCTCTCGCCTTCGTGTGCGCGAGCTATTATCATGTACGTAGCGTGTTGTGGTTGGATCCAATGGTATTAGTGGGGGAGGGGAGTAGTGAGTTGGTTATATGATCAAAGCCAAACTGTATTCATGTGTATGTCGGTTATGCAACTCACGCATAACGGAGTTATCGTAGTGTTCTTCATGTGCAACCTAAGCCGATCATATAACGAACTTGTGCTCAAGGCACTTAGCTAGTTTTCATGTTTCTCACCTGCAGTTACTTTTCCACTACTTGTATTGTTCTCCAGTTTACATTGCAGCTACTTCTTGTGCTCCAGCATATATTTATTTCCTGTGCATCTTGATTACTTTTCTATTGCTCGTCATATACACCTTACCATGTATTTGGAGTTGCTTTCAGAGTTATGTACTTCGCTCCAGTCCTGACTGGGCATATTTTTTCCAGAGGATCCTGAGGACTATTGCCCTACGTTCTACGGGCCTGGTGTTGACGACTGCTGTGACCCTGAGGAGGAGTGCGCCGAGGAGACGCCGATAGCACCCTAGTTAGCTAGGTGGGTTTCCTGGGTTATTTCCAGTGGTTTGTATTTTGGATGACTGTACTTATTCTTTTGTGCTTCTGTGAGATGTTGTAGCTTTTAGACTTGGACTGTATTATTTTGGATTGCCTTGCTCTCTTGGTTCTGTTTCTTGTTTATATCATATCGTGCTTATATTCTTCCTCTAGTTTTGTGATTGAGATTATTGTCATATATATATTGCGTGGTTGCCCTCCTGTTGGAGAGGATTTTATTCACATATATATATTGCGTGGTTGCCCTCCTTTTGGAGAGGTCATGCCGGATTTTTCTGTGAGTTATCTAGATAGTTGGTTGACCTAGAACGGACCTTTACAGCGTTCTACCGCCGATTCTGCGGCGTAGGCTGGACGTACCCACGGCTCATGCCCGATTTTCGGGTGCGGGTCGTGACACGTTTTTGTTGGTGGCCCATGCAGGTCAGCTTTTTAGTTTACCTGCAGTAGGATATAGGATATAGGCTGAGAGAGAGTGTGCTCAATCACAACTAGGACCCTTCCTACTTCCTTTTGCTATCTTTAATTTTTCTGAAATTGTTTTCTTTTGCCAATATTATTGTCCTTCATTGATGTTATCGTTTCTTGCACTGTATTGACTTCTTTTGATCTGTGTTCAGGATACCTCCGAAGACCAGATCTCAGCGCACCGCCCCAGCAGCTGCCACCGAGAGGTCTGCCACCTCTCGACCTGCTCGACTTCCGGCAGCCGCTACCGCTCCACTCGCCACTCCTGCGGTTGAGGGAGCTTCAGTTTCTCTCGGAGATCCCCTTACTCCCATTGATCCGAGAGCCACCCCAGTTGTCCCGGTGGTACCTCCTCCACCACCGCCTGCGCCAGTAGATGCTACACAGCTGTTCGCGTTCTTCCGAGAGATGATGGATGCGCAGCACCGCCAGGCAGATATTATGAGGATGGGCATTGAGAATGCTCATCAGGTGGCTTTGACAGCGGTCGACAGAGTGGCTCAGATCCAGCCACAGCCAGAGCAGGCTCAGTATCCTAGGCCGGGTACTATCATCGATTTTCAGAGGATGCGGCCTAAGGAGTTCCGCGGCACAGAGGGGATCCTGTACGCCGACGACTGGATCGAGCATATAGAGGGCATCTTCAGGCTGGCGATGATCCCAGCCAGCATGCAGATAGAGGCAGCGGGCAGCCAGATGTTCGACCTTGCCCTCACTTGGTTCCGCACGGATACGCGGATAGCAGCTCCGGGATTGACTTGGGAGGCTTTCAAGAAGCTTTTCAAGGAGAAGTTCTTCCCGGACGTGGCTCTCAGTGCCTTAGAGAGTCAGTTCGAGGCGCTCGTCCAGGGGAGTATGCTAGTGGATGAGTATGCAGCGGAGTTCTGCCGTCTGGGCAGATTTGTTGAGGGGTTGTCAGAGGCAGCGAAGGCGCGGAAGTTCCGCAAGGGCTTAGCCATGGCGGTCAAGTCCTTGACTAGGAGCGACCGCGAGGCGACCTTCGAGCAGATTGTCAGTGATGCTCAGAGGGCTGAGGATGATTTGGAGCTGAAGACGAAGAGGGGCAGAGACACTTCCGGAGCAGGCAGCAGTGCAGGCCCGGCCAAGAGGCCATTCCAGCAGACCCAGCAGCACCAGGGTCAGGGTCGGGCGCCCTTCCGGCAGGCGCCCCAGCAGCAGAGGCAGGGTCAGCAGCAGGGCCAGAGGCAGCCCATCGTTTGCCCTTTCTGTAAGAAGCCAGGGCACGGATGGGACATATGCAGAAAGAGGCTGGGCAGATGTTTATTGTGTGGCGCCGCAGACCACCAGCTGAAGGATTGTCCTTCAGCGCTTGCCCGTACAGCTCAGGGCGGAGGAGCCGCTCAGAGGGCACCAGCCAGAGCACCTGCAGCGCAGCAGAGAGGTCAGCCTTTGCAGACTCAGCAGCAGAGGTTCGCCCAGCACCAGCAGCAGCACCGAGGAGGACAGCAGGGGCGAGCTTTTGCCCTGACAGTGGACGAGGCCGAGCCAGTTGGTGATGTTATCTCAGGTTCTGTTCTCCTTGATTCCATTCCAGCACTTGCTTTATTTGATTCCGGTGCTTCCCATAGCTTTGTGTCTGTATCTTTTGCTGTTAGACACCATCTTGTTGCTGAACCTTTAGCTAGACTCTGCAAGATCACGACCGGGGGTGGTATCATCCTAGTCCGTGATGTTTGCAGAGACCGGAGAGTTACCTTGGGAGGCCGGGAGTTGAGTGTGTGCCTACTCGTAATGCCACTTCCGAGTTACGATATTGTACTCGGGATGGATTGGTTGAGTACGCATTGTGCTAGTATAGATTGTCGTGGAGGCAGAGTTTTGTTTAGTCCGCGGGTGAGCCAGAGTTTCAGTTTGCCAGAGGAGCAGCGGAGCAGACCGAGGGGAGTCTTCTGCGGAGCCCTGGTGGTAGAGCCGAGGTCGCTACATCCACTGATAGAGGAGTATATGGATGTCTTTCCGGAGGAGTTGCCAGGGTTACCTCCGGACAGAGACGTGGAGTTCTCTATAGACTTGGTGCCAGGCGCGGAGCCGATATCCCAGCACGTCTATAGAGTCAGCAACAGTGAGCTGATTAGAGTTAAAGAAGCAGGTGGATGAGCTTCAGGACAAGGGATTTATCAGATCTAGTTCTTCTCCGTGGGGTGCTCCGGTACTTTTTGTGCCGAAGAAGGATGGGTCGATACGGATGTGTATCGACTACAGGGCTCTGAATAACCTCACAATCAAGAACAAGTATCCGCTGCGCGTATTGATGATCTATTTGACCAGTTGAGCGGAGCGAGGGGTGTTTTCCAGGATTGATCTGAGGACAGGCTACCACCAGGTGAAGGTCAGGAAGGAGGATATTCCGAAGATAGCTTTTCGGACCAGATATGGACAGTATGAGTTCTTGGTGATGCCGTTTGGGTTGACTAATGCCCCGGCAGTGTTCATGAATCTGATGAACAAGGTGTTCCATCAGCATCTGGACAGGTTTGTGGTGGTGTTTATAGATGACATCTTGGTGTATTCGAAGACCCCAGAGGAGCACGAGGAGCATCTGAGGATAGTGCTGGAGACTCTCAGGAAGGAGGAGCTTTATGGAAAGCTCTCGAAGTGTGAGTTCTTCCTTGACAAGGTTGAATTCCTTGGTCATTGTGGTGACTGGAGAGGGTATCTCGGTGGATCCGAGAAAGATCGTGGCAGTTGAGGCATGGAGTGCTCCGAGTTCAGTAGCCGAGGTCAGAAGTTTCTTGGGACTGGCAGGCTACTACAGGAGATTTGTTCAGGATTTTTCCCGGATTGCAGAGCCGTTGTCCAGGCTGACCCGGAAGGACGTGGAGTTTGTTTGGTCAGAGGAGTGCCAGATCGCCTTTGATGAGCTGAAGAGGAGGTTGACGACAGCTCCAGTGTTGACGTTGCCATCAGGTTCTGGAGGATTCACTATCTATAGTGATGCATCGGGGAAGGACTGGGATGTGTGTTGCAGCAGAATGGGAGGGTGATTGCCTATGCTTCCAGGCAATTACGTCCTCATGAGAAGAATTACCCTACCCACGATTTGGAGTTGGCAGCGGTCATCTTTGCTCTTAAGTTGTGAAACACTATTTATACGGAGAGCGTGTGGAGATCTTCACAGACCACAAGAGCTTGAAGTATGTGTTTACCCAAAAAGAGCTGAACATGAGGCAGAGGAGATGGTTGGAGTTGATGAAAGACTTCGACATATCATTACAGTATCATCCAGGGAAGGCGAACGTAGTTGCGGATGCATTGAGCAGGTATCCGGTAGCTATGTGCCTGACTACAGATCGTTATCTTCTGGCAGATCTAGAGAGCTTGGGTATTGAGGTGATAGTGCCTGGAGTTGAGATGCAGATGTGGGGACTGCAGATTCAGTCAGAGTTGGTAGACCGGATCAGGGCTACACAGTTTGAGGATGAGTCCCTGAGGAGCATCAGGGAGCAGGTTCAGATGGGTTTAGCAGACGACTTCACCATTGCTGATGATGGTTCCTTGCGGCACGGTACCAGGTTGTGTGTGCCGAGTGGGTCGTTGCGCGAGGAGGTTCTCCAGGAGGCGCATCGATCCCAGTACTCTATGCATCCCGGTGCCAATAAGATGTATAGAGATATGAGACAGCATGTATGGTGGTACGGGATGAAGCGGGAGGTAGCACGCTTCGTATTCCGATGCTTAGTGTGCCAGCAGGTGAAGGCGGAGAGGCAGAGGCCAGGAGGTTTACTCCAGCCGTTACCCATTCCGGAGTGGAAATGGGAAGCATGTGACCATGGATTTTGTTTCTGGACTTCCCCGTTCTCCAGGCGGGAAGGATGCGATTTGGGTCATCGTGGACAGGTTGACCAAATCGGCGCCACTTCCTACCATTCAAAGTGGGTACGTCTACAGAGAGACTAGCAGAGATGTATGTGCGCCAGATAGTCAGACTGCATGGAGTTCCAGTGAGCATAGTATCAGATCGGGACAGTCGTTTTACTTCGCATTTCTGGAGGAGTCTGCAGGCTAGCTTGGGCACCCAGCTCAAGTTAGTAGTGCGTATCACCCACAGACAGATGGTCAGTCAGAGAGGACCATTCAGACACTTGAGGACATGCTACGCACCTGTGTTTTGGATTTCGGAGGCTCTTGGGAGGATCACTTGCACTTGGTAGAGTTTGCTTACAACAACAGCTACCAAGCCAGTATCGAGATGTCACCTTTTGAGGCGTTGTATGGACGGAGGTGTCGTACTCCGTTGTCATGGGATGATGTAGGTGAGAGAGCTTTGCTTGGCCCGGAGATGGTGGTTGATGCAGCGGAGAAGGTCAAGCTCATTAGAGATAGACTTCGGGTGGCGCAGGACAGGCAGCGGCATTGGGCCGATAGCCACCGGAGACCTTTGGAGTTCGAGGTATAGCTTAGAATCTAGATTTTGTTCTTGTGTTTGCTTGTGATTGCTTGTTTTAGACTAAGTGCAGAGACCTTGTTTTGTGCTAGGTTGGAGATCTGGTGTTCCTGAGGATTTTCTCCGACGCGGGGCACTATTCGCTTCGGTGGAGGCGGGAAGCTTAGCCCACGTTTCGTCGGACCCTTCCGTGTTCTTGAGAGGGTCGGCGCCGTGGCGTATAGGCTTGAGTTGCGCCTACGCTGGAGGGAGTTCATGATGTGTTCCACGTGTCGCAGTTGAGACGGTACGTGGCGGATCCCAGTCACGTATTGGATCACTCGGAGATCGCAGTGGGCCCTACTCTTAGCTATCCAGAGCAGCCGGTGGAGATTCTGGATCGGCGGGAGAAGGTGTTGAGGAACCAGACTATTCCCTTGGTTCGCGTCGCGTGGGAGGCATCACTCTCCAGGGGGAGTCGACCTGGGAGAGGAGGATGAAAAAACACTTGGGGGGGGAGGCGCGAGCGATACCCCTATCTCTTCGAGCCCTGAGGTATGGTTCTTTCTTTGCATTCCTGTCCTAGTTTCGTCTTTTAATTTCGAGGACGAAATTATTTTAAGGAGGGTAGGCTTGTCACTACCCAATTCTAGAAAATAGGGTATATTTTTTTTTATTGATAAATAGTGTATTGTATTTAATTATTTATATTTATATTTATTTAGTGCTTGTAATATTTTTATTTTGATTGTGTTTTAGGGTTTTGGCTAGCCTGGACCCATGTCCGACCCAGCCCACACCCTTGTGAGAATTATTTTGGGGCTTAGAATTATTATTTTATTTTTAGGAGGTTAGTTGGTGAGATTTGGAGCTAGTTTGAGTGCATTTGGAGACCCGGAACCCAAAACCGAGTGAATAGGGGCATTTTGGGAATTTGGTAACTTAGTGGAAACCCTATTTATTAGCTAGGCCGGCCCCTACCTACCACCCCCACCCGTGAGAACAGCCACAGCAGCCCCCCTCCTCTTCATTTACTTCTTCTTCTTCATTCCTTCTTCTTCTCCACTTCTCCTTTCTTCTTCTTCTTTCTCCAAGTGAGTTTTCTTCCATTTTTCTTCTTTCTTCTTCATTCCTTCTTCCTTAAGCTAACCCTAACCTTACATTTTCTCTAACCTAGGTGTGAGGAGCCTAGATCTAGTGTGGGAGTTAGATTTGGAAGCTTGGAGCTTGAGGGAGTTGATTTGGAGGGAATTTGGGACTTTGGCCTTGGGATTCCAACTCCCAAGAGGTAAAACCTAACTTTCCCCTTCCTAATTATTTTTGTGTAGTGTAATTAGTGTTGTAGAACCCTCCTAGACCCTAACCCTACCCGTAGGAGGAAGTTGGAACTAGTTTGGGTGAGTTTAGAAACTTTGACATTAGGTTTTGTGTCGAATTCGGGTGGAATCCGAATTTGGCCCAATTTTGGGTGATGCCCTAGGTTAGATGGACCTAGGTAGACGTTGTCGGGTGTCTAGAGGGTGAGTGCGTGTCTCCGTTTGGACACGGAAAGCCGCGTCGCGGAGAGAACGGGCGTTTCGGGCGAAATTGGGGCTTTTCGTCGTCGCCGATTCTAAGTTTGTGTGCGTTTCCGCCACGGCCTAGAATCGACGTGGGAGCGTATTTTCTAGGATCTAGACATCGTGTAGAGCGCTGTGGGTAAATTTTGGGCCGATTCGAGTTCGTTTGGTGTGCGTTTCAGGAGGTTTTCCGAGCCGCGCACCACGTGTTCGTCGAAATGACCGAACGGCCATTTCGACTTGGTTTCCTCGTTTCGGCTTTGTGCGCGCGTTGGGTTAGTATCGGGGAGTGTGTGCTAGAGTTTTCGGGGCTATATTTTATATATTTTAGGGTATTGGTGAGTGTCGGGGTCGTTGGGCGTGAGTAGGGCGTGTGGTTTGAGTGTTGTGTGCGTGGTTGTGTTTGTTTTGATATGTGTTATATATATATATATTTATATATATATGTATGTTTGTTTATGTATATATATTTATATATATATGAGTGTATTTATATCTATGTGCTTATGTGTGTATATGTCTATGTGTATATATGTATGTATATGTGTAAGTGTGCTCGTGTGTATATGTATATATATATTTGAATATGTGTGTGTGTGTATATATCTTAGATTAGTGTGTGTGTATTGATATATATATATTTATTAATATGTGTGTTTATATCATATTTGTAGCTATGTATATATATATTTATGGTGTGTGTGTGTTTTAGTGTGTGAGTGTGCTAGTGTGTGTGTGTTAGAATGTGTAGTTAAGTGTGTGATATATAGATATATATGTATGTATATATATATATAGATAGTGATATATATATGTATATATATGGGTGTGTGTGTGTGTGTATGTGTGTGAGGAAGGGGGAGGCAGCAGCCAGCGTGCGGGGGCAGAACCTGCACAGCAGCAGCAGCGTGCAGTGCGCTGCGCACTGCACTGTGCAGCAGCCCAGCTGCAGCAGCAAGCAGCAATGCTAGCAGCAGCAAGCAGCAATGTAGCTGCAGCAGCAGCTCCAGCAGCAACAAGAGCAGCAGTAACAGCAGCCAAGAGCAGTAGCAGCAGCATATAGAGCCAGCACAGCAGCAGCAATGCGAAGTATGGAGCAGCAGCAGCAGGAATAAGGAGCTCCAGCAGTAGCAGCGGGTAGTAGCTAGCGAGGGAGGAAGAGAGTTTGATATATATATATATATATATATATGTTAGATAGATAAGTTAGATAGATAGATAGTAGGATAAATAGATAAGATAGCTAGTTAAATAGTTATTAGATACTTAGATAGATAGATACCTATATCTATGGATACTAGATAGGTAGATAGGTAGATAGGTAGTTTTATCTATCTAGGAGATAGATATCTATATACCTATAGTTAGTTATATATATATAGATATCTTGATAGGTAATATATATATATATGTTATGATTAGGTAAGGTAATGGGTAAACGGGTAAATGTGTGTGGATATCTATATACATAGGTATATACATACTTAGATGTATATATATATGGTAGATATATATATTACCTAGCCTAGATTAATAACTAGGTATATAATTAATAGCTAGGTAGCTAGTTAGAGGGTTTTAGGGCGAAACTTCAATACCTTGAGATACCGAGGTATCTCGATACCTTGAGATATTCAAGGTATTGAGTTTCGAGCGGGGTATTTGAGCATTAGCCTAGGAAATGCTTGGGAATGATTTTTATATGTTTATATATATATAATTACGCGTGCTAGCATAGGTTTTAGCGGGTTTAGGCGGGGTGCGTGGCCTAGGGCGAGGTATCGGATACCGAGGGTATCCCGGTATCTCGATTAGGCGAGTTTGTGAGTTTAGTAGCTTAATGAGCTCGGTTTGACCTAGAATTTCAGGGGCACCCTAGTTTGACCTAGCTTTGACCATAATTGTCCCCGTTGACTGCAAAAGTCAACGTTTGACCTAGTTTTGACCTAGAGTTGACTTTTTGGACCCCGGGTTGACTTTTTGACCCGAATTTCACCGGTTTGACCCGTTCGACCTAGAATAGCCCTAGAAGCCTGTTTTTAATTATTTTATATCAGTTTAAATGCTTAGAACCCTGTTTAATCCTTGCTTTTCGCATTAGGTCCTTGCGACACCGGTCCGGACCTCGATCCTCATCAGTTGCTCAGGACATCAGGCGAGTACCTACCTCTGATAGTTTCCATTTCATGATAGCGTTTATATCACTTGTTCTAGAACTGTAATACTTGATTCTGACACTTTATTACACGAGCTGGTACTAGTGGATCCCGTCATGAGGTGCTATCCCCCTTACCGTGTTCAGCGGGTACTCTATCACGTGTATTTCATCATGTGCTTCGGGTATTGATTATCATGTGCTATCATGTACTTCTTGTGCTCTCGCCTTCGTGTGCGCGAGCTATTATCATGTACGTAGCGTGTTGTGGTTGGATCCAATGGTATTAGTGGGGGAGGGGAGTAGTGAGTTGGTTATATGATCAAAGCCAAACTGTATTCATGTGTATGTCGGTTATGCAACTCACGCATAACGGAGTTATCGTAGTGTTCTTCATGTGCAACCTAAGCCGATCATATAACGAACTTGTGCTCAAGGCACTTAGCTAGTTTTCATGTTTCTCACCTGCAGTTACTTTTCCACTACTTGTATTGTTCTCCAGTTTACATTGCAGCTACTTCTTGTGCTCCAGCATATATTTATTTCCTGTGCATCTTGATTACTTTTCTATTGCTCGTCATATACACCTTACCATGTATTTGGAGTTGCTTTCAGAGTTATGTACTTCGCTCCAGTCCTGACTGGGCATATTTTTTCCAGAGGATCCTGAGGACTATTGCCCTACGTTCTACGGGCCTGGTGTTGACGACTGCTGTGACCCTGAGGAGGAGTGCGCCGAGGAGACGCCGATAGCACCCTAGTTAGCTAGGTGGGTTTCCTGGGTTATTTCCAGTGGTTTGTATTTTGGATGACTGTACTTATTCTTTTGTGCTTCTGTGAGATGTTGTAGCTTTTAGACTTGGACTGTATTATTTTGGATTGCCTTGCTCTCTTGGTTCTGTTTCTTGTTTATATCATATCGTGCTTATATTCTTCCTCTAGTTTTGTGATTGAGATTATTGTCATATATATATTGCGTGGTTGCCCTCCTGTTGGAGAGGATTTTATTCACATATATATATTGCGTGGTTGCCCTCCTTTTGGAGAGGTCATGCCGGATTTTTCTGTGAGTTATCTAGATAGTTGGTTGACCTAGAACGGACCTTTACAGCGTTCTACCGTCGATTCTGCGGCGTAGGCTGGACGTACCCACGGCTCATGCCCGATTTTCGGGTGCGGGTCGTGACAAAATGCACTAAGGTTGATCAGACCGTAGTGCACTGATTCTGAGTAGACACTTGTATTAGTGGGGTTGATCAGGCCTCAATAATACAGGTGTCATGAACAAGCCCGATAAAGAGTAGGCTTGCAAAACTAGGCTAAGAATAGCAGCATTAGTCGAGTTCAGCAAAATTAAGTGCGCTAGATGATGATGAAAAGAGGTACAAATTTATTGAAGTCCACAGAAATAACACAAAATAAGCACAATAGCAAAAGCCTAAAGAATCTATACAGTTATCAAATTTAAAAACATACTAGGTTATTTAGCAAGTTCAAAAATTACTAGGTTGGGGCTGAGGTCACGAACCAATAGGCACGAAAACAATACTAGAAAAAGGTATCTATGAATCACTTACGCGCATTAGCTGCTTCCAAAGTCTGCGCGTTCTCCACGGTCATCACATAAGCTTGTCCGCGTCCTGGAGCAGTGGGGCAGTCCCTCACTTGATGTTCTGTTGATCCACAATATAGACACGCACCCAGTCTCTTCCTATAAACTTGCCAGGTGTGACCTTGTTTTTGGCAAAAGTTACAAGCAGCAGCTTGTTGGTTCTGTCCCTGGGCCTGGTTTTGGGGTGCTGGAGCTCGAGGGAGAGGACGCTGAGTTTGCTGTGGGGCCCTCTGCTGTTGTTGCTGTTGTTGTTGTTGAAAAGGGCGTTTGTTGGGTCCTGCATTTCCGGTATCTCTTTCTCGCTTCAGTTTGTGCCCCATATCTCTCTCTACGCCTTGTGCCACGCTCAGGATTTCCTCATAGGTGCGAGCTCGGCTGGTGGTGACAGCAAGGCGAATATCCGGAGACAGCCCCTTCTTAAATCTACGGGCTTTGTCCTCCGGGGTACGAACCATGTACTCCGCAAAATGGCTTAACCTGCTAAATTCAGCAGTATATTCATCAACAGACAGGTTACCTTGTTCCAGTCTCTCGAATTGGCTTTCGAGAGCTTTCCGAGCCACTTCGGGGTAGAATTTCTCCTTGAATAGCCTTTTAAAATCTTCCCAGGTGATGTCGGGAGCAGATAGTTGGGGTTCATCTCTGAACCAGGTTCGAGCAATGTCGAACAGTTGCAGGCTTGCGGACTCCACTTTGAGGTCATCAGGGACCCGAGCAGTCTTCAGGAGTCTCTCGACATTCTCTATCCACTCATCGGCATAGAGAATGCCCTCAGTTCCGTAAAATTCCAGGGGTCTTAGATTCTTGAAGTCTTTGGCACTCCCTGGCCTCTTGAGTGACGTCTCCTGGGACTTAAGAGCTTCTGAGAGGCTGGTCCGCAGAAGTGCCGTCTGTTCTTTCTGGGATTCCACCAATCCCTGGAACACTCCTAGTAGCTGTGCCCCATCTAGAGTAACTGCCGGGACAGATGGAGGCGGCGGGAGTGCAAGAGTCTCGGGCACATTCTGCTCAGCTGGTTCTGATGTGCCTCCTACTGTATTCCTCGTCTGAACCATTCTGAAAGATTAAGGGATAGGAAGATCAGAATAAAATACTTGGAAATCAAAGGCGATAGGAAAAATGAGTAGAAATGATATCAAGAATTGAAATAAGGACCCTATACTGTGAATGAGCTTTTCCTAGAATCCTCAATCTTATTCCATACCCTGTCCTAGGGTATTACCCTATTTTAGGATATGACCTGCATGGGCCACCATAAAAATGTGTCATGACCCGCACCCGAAAATTCGGGCACGAGTGCGTGGGTACGTCCAGCCTACGCCGCAGAATCGGCGGTAGTACGCTGTCTAGGTCAAATCCATATTTACTAACTAGCTCATTCACAAATAACATAGGCAAGATAATAATGAGAATGAAACTTAAGATTTCAACTGGAAATAAATGTGACAACAGATTCAAATGTTTTAGTACAGGAATTCAATATTGAAATCGGGGACAAACCCGATAAATAAGATAAGAATATAAATGAAAGATAGCTACTACTAGCTACTCTGCAGCAGGGGTCTCCTGGGTGGGTTCTGGCTCCTCATAGGTATCATCAGTCCCCTCATAGGGACCATAATAAGTAGGGGCAAGATCCTCATCATCGCCTAAATCAACAGATCCAGTCAGGAAAGGAGCAAAGTACACAGTGCACAACAAGGTTAAACTAAATATTTTATGACAATTAAATATTTGATATCATGTTGAGAAACAGCATAATAGAACATTATTATCTCAGAGTTAAACTGTAAACAGGAATATGAGAAACAGAACTAAATAAAACAAGAAATAAAACTACAATAGCCAGCAAGAAATATAACATGACCAGAACTATCTGTGTGAACTTGTGTTTATTTTTAGAATACATAGTTGGCATGTAGGGTTTATAAGGCTAATCCGGCCGTCATGAATGGCTATTAAACAGGGAAAATCGAGATCCGACTGAGGTACAGTCGTGTACCAACAGCTATTAAACATGACAAGGGGAAGGGTAAACTACATGCCTTCTAAGTATTCTCCCACCCGACATGAAAGACAAAACAGGAACTCCAATATTCAAGACATGAAATCCAGCATTTCTAACACTAGGTGTAATAATCAAGGGTACATGTAAGGCAGGGAAATTAATTATCATAATATATAAAGATTAACTTGAAGTGCAGGTACTTGTCTGTTGTTTGGATCTGATTAATTTAGTTCTTAGGGAAAAAGTCCAGAGATAAGTCCAAAAGCTGAAATAGACATTACCAACACGCTCAGAAAATGTCAAATAGCTAGAAACGCCTGTCCTTGGGTCCAATTTGGAGAAAAGGGCAAAAACGGCAGTTTCGGGTCAAAACGGGGTCCGCCGGTGGGCCCGCTTTGCACCGAAAAATGTGTCCGGGTCAAAGGTCTCCAAATTCACCAAACTTAGTGTCAACAGGTCAGGAACGCTGATACGAACCCAACGGAACTTCCAGATTTGGATTCTGATGAGCCGAACACAAAATCGCCCGTCGAGCGGGGCCTGTGGGGCCCACGACACGTGATTTCGTCAACGTTCTCAGAATCGAACCAAACTTGACCCACAGGACCAGCGTATCGCTACGAGTTCGATGGCGCAAGTTTCGTCTCGATCCGTCGTGTGTGCACGAAGTTAGGGTAAATTGCAGAAAAGGCGGATACGGGGCGATGTCCGCGGATACGCGTTGATTTCGGTGTGCACGCACACCCGAATCAGCTTCCACGAAAACTCACACGTCCGTATCGACGATGCGTACGTATCTGTGAAGACCGCACGCGACCAAGTCATCCCGTTTGGCGGGGCGCACTCAGTTCCGGGGTGAAACAGGGTCTGGTTTTTCCTGTTTTTGGATTGCGGTGTGCGGTCACCACAGGACGCGATGTCCCGAACAGTTTGTCCGGACACCGAGAGGGTCATACAGGCTTCACAACGCAATTTGCGGAATTGGAAACAGAGCTACGAGGCGAAAGTTACACGTACCTGAAAGGGACCTGAAAATTCAGGGTCGAGTCGTGTCTGACTCGTGTCGGACACGGAAATTGGGAATTAGGGCTAGGGTTAGGGTTTCGTCGGAATTTTGGCCCTGGACGGCGGGGACTGGCCGGAGCTGCGTCGGCGAGGACGGGGGACGGTTCGCCGAGGGGCGGCACGGCGTCCACGGGCGGAGCGGCGGCTCAGGGCGGCCGGCAGCGGCGGTGGGGAGCTGCTTGCTGCTGCTGCGGCTGTTGCTGCGGAAGGCGGAGGGAGGAGGAATTCGGCGGAGCTGCTGTCCGGAGGAGACGGGGGCGAGGGCGGCGAGGCAGTGCGGGGGTGGCGCCGGAGGCTGGCGGCGGCGCGGCATCGTTCGGCGAGGCGGTGGTCGGGATGGAGCGGGTGACCGGAGAGGGGGAGATTTAGGGTTTAAAAAGGGCGGAGGAGAGGGAGCGGGGCCGAGCGGGGCGGAGGTCGTGGGGGTGAGGGCCGGGCGGATCCGACCCGACCCGACTCGCTAGGGTCTGGGCCGGGCTCGGGCCCAATGGGCCGGGCCGGGCTGAACAGTAATTAATAATAATAAATAATAATAATAAAAATCCAGAAATAATTAATAATTAAATAAATAATTAAATAAATAGTTTTAGGTGTTTTAAAAATAGGTCCAGGGCCCAATAAATTCCAGAAAAATTGTCCTAAGTCCATTTTTCCATTTTACACCAAAAAATATTATTTACATGATATTTTAATATTATTTATTGCCAATAAAAATCATTTATTAATTAAAAACCTTGATTTTAATTACAGAAAATTTCCAGAAAATTCCAGAAAATTGTGAAAAATCCCAATTTAAAATTCTTGCAACATCTGGGGGTTTACACTCCTCCTCACCCCCTTTCCCAATGTGTCAACCCTAATCCCTAGGAACCTAGGAAAATACCCCCCCCACTCCCTCTCTCCTCCCTCTTTCCTACCTCAGCCGAACTCCTACTTCCCATTTCCATCTTCTTCTTCTTCTTCTTCTTCTTCTTCTTCTTCTTCTTCATTCCTTCTTCTTCAATAGAAGCTCCACCATCGCAGCTTTTTCTTCGGCCGACTCCCTCCACGAACCACCTCGCCGCTGCCAACCACCCAGCAGCCTCCCGCAGCCTCCACCCGCTGCACCAACGAGTCCCACCGGAGCAGCAGCTGCAGACCACTGCACCGGAGCTACACTCAACGAACCACCCTGATCTATCTCCTCGAACCGTAGCATCCACCCGCTGCCCCGACGAGTCCCACCGGAGCAGCAGCTGCAGACCACTACACCGGAGCTGCACTCGACGAACCACCTCGATCCATCTCCTCCAACCGCTGCCATCACCTGCTGCAACCGACCACCACCACGATCTACTTCCACCTCCGCCATCATCATCTCACCGCAGTTCTCCTTCTTCAGCCAAACCCGCAGCGACTTCACCTCCACCCGCTTCTCCTTCTCCGGCCAAACCCGCTGCTACTTCACCACCACCTCCACGAACCACCCTCGACCTCCATCGCTGTATCTGTCACGACCCGCACCCAGATTTTGGGGCACGAGTACGCGGGTACGTCCAGCCTATGCCACAGCATCGGCGGTAGAACGCTGTCAAGGTCATGATACTATCTAGCCAATCTCACACAAGCATCCAATCTCCATAAGGAGGCACGGATGTCACAAAATAATACGAACACATACTCAATCACATGACTCCAGCACGATAAGATATCGAACAAATAAAATTAAATACAACACAAGTCTAAATATAATAATCTAACTCAACAATATCCATGTCTCATCAAAGTATGCCGAAGATAAATTCGGTACAAAATAGTCTACTAAAAGGACTAACCAGAAAACTAGTGATTCCGACAGACCTCCCGGAATCACAACTAAACTATCAAGCCCAAGCCGCAGCTACTCACCATATGGCTATAAAGTGTCGGACACCGGTCCTCTAAGGCATAGTTTGGAAAAATATTTTCAGTCAGGAAGGAGCAAAGTACAATCTCAAATAACAGTTCCATTTAATTGATAAGGACTATAAAGCAATAAACAGCTGATGCTATGTACTGAGAGAAGACAGTGGATAAATGCAATGGCAAATAAAGAGACAGGCAATATAAAGAGACAGGCAATAGGCAATATGATACAGTCAGTGCATATATGAAAATAAAGAGAACAAGGTACAGTATCATATACGGGTGATGTAGTATATGATCTAAAATAGAGAACTGTAATCCATTCTAAGTGTTTAAAATAGTAGCTTCGAAATGTGATCGGCTTGGGAACATGTACGATTGCTACATAGTCTGGCTAATCATACGTGAGGGGTATGATTAACACCAATAATATTTTACTTGTACAATGGGTATTTGATCACATCTCTCACTAGAAATTTCCCCGCCCCCAACTAGTACTATGGATCCAATCATGACACGTCATGATACACGAGCAATATCCAATCTATCATGTACGATGTCTAATATACATGTCATATACAATGTCAAACGATAATCAATGTAACATCTCATGATTTCAGATCCAAGCTATATACTAGTCCGTGTAGCACAGTGTCAAGGATTCAGATGTAACATTTCTAGATTACTGAACTTATAGAAATTATCAAGGAATTGGAAATTATCAGAGAATGCACTTGCCTTGGGTTCTTAGCTGGTAAATACTGATGTTCTATTCCAGAGTATCTCCTGGATGAACCAACAGTCCTATAGACATATCACAATATCATACTTGTATCAGATGCTACACTAACACACAATCAAAAACATCGAACTCAGGGCCGTGCCAGGTATGGCACTAGTCAACTAGGGTCATCTAGTAGTGATACATATATATAAATATACATATTATTAGTTAGCATTAATACTTACAATATATATATATACATATACACCAATTTAAATACGTATACAATAATGTATACCAATTAATTATATATCTAATATATACTAGTTGAACAATATATATATATATATATATATATATATATATATATATATATATATATATATATATATATATATATATATATATATATATATATATATATATATATATATATATATATATATACTTATCACATTGAATAATGTACGCATATTAAATATGTACATTATTACCATACCAATTGAACAATACCCATATACCAATATATTTAAATATATATATATATATATATATATATATATATATATATATATATATATATATATATATATATATATATATATAGATACATCATATATATACAAAAATACGTTTTAAAATATATATATATTGGTACATATACCAGATAAATACTTATACTATATATATATATGTTTGCATATACATACCAGATATACTAAATGCATATAGAATATATATATACATATATACCAATTATATTTAAATATGTACTAAATACGTATACATTAATTAAATACATACATATACAAATACATTAATTTAATTTATACTAGTATACACTTTACTAAATACATATTATAAGAAAATACTAATTACATACATATATAGATATATGAATATATACATAGAAATAATTTATATACTATATAAAAATACCCAATATACACACATATACATATGTATATATATATTGGTTACACGTAGGTATGATATATATATACTATTTGAAAATAGAATAATATACGTACACATACAAATACACAAATACACACACATATACGTATATACGCATTTAAAGCACATTTACTATACGAAAATATACCAAAATATATATGTATACATATGAATACATATATACGTATTTATATACTAATACATGGTATATTATACTAAGTTATATACTATATAAAGAAGGAGGGAAGAGGGGAGGAGAAGCTCACTGTGGTTGGGGGTCGGCTGGCCGGAAAGGATGGCCGGACTGTGGGCTTCAGGCGGGGGGAGGAGGAGTACACGGTGGTGATGGTGGTGGTTGTATGATGATGATGGTGGTGGTGATAGGTGAAGAGGAGCTCAGGTGGTGGTGGTTGTAGGGAGTTGGCCGGAGTGGTGTAGAGTGGTGGCGGTGGTGAGTCGGAGTTGGGATGTAGCCGAGTCGGGGTGAGCTCGAACGGAGGGAGAAGGAGAGAAGAAGCGCCGGGGAGTTGCGGTCGAGTCGGGCGTCGAGCTGCGCCGGAGGGGATGATGACAGTGGGGCTGGTCGTTGCATAGCCGCCGTGGGGGAGGAGCTCAGACGCTCGGGTCGGGGTGAGCTGGACTGACAACGGGAAGTTGGGAGGAGGTTGGTCGAACGGAGGAGGGATGTCGACTGCAGGCTCGACGGGGGGAGATGCACAGGGCTCCGGGCTCAAGTCGAGGGGCTGCAGGCCGAGCTTGGCCGCTGTGGTGCAAACAGCGGCCGCCGGGGGATGCCTGGGAACAGAGTACAGTGGCTATTGATTATCCCCCCCCCTTTTAGAAATTCAAAATACAAGGAGAAGGGAAGAAAGGAAGAAGAAGAAGAAGAAGAAGAAGAAGAAGAAGAAAAGAGAAGAAGAAGGGAAGAAGAAAAATGGAGTGGCTACGGTTGGGTGAGGGAGATGGGGGCTTGTGAGGGCTAGCCTAGGTTTTTGGGGATTAGGGCTTTCCTAGGGAAGAGGGAATGATGTGACTTTAAATAGGGTAGTGTGTGTGGGAATGAAGGGTTATAATGAGCCCCATTGAATGGATGGCCTAGATTTGTCATGAGGGATTCTTCATGTGGGGATGAGGGTGAGAGACTTAGTCAAATATTAGGGCTCCTTTATTGGTTTGAACAAATAGGGTGTTGACACCTAATACAAATTTGTAAATTAGCCCCCTTAAATTTGGATATTTGCACAGACGCATAAAATGATAAAAATTTGGTGGGCGATTCGATGTTTGGCATTTTTGTAGGGTGAGGGGGCGTTGTGTGTTTGGTACGGGCTTAATTAGCAGGGTACTGGAATTAAATTAGGATTTACGGAATCAGTTAAAATGGTATCCTCAAATTAATTAGAAATAAATATAAGCTGTGTTCTAAAATTAATTAGGAGTACATAGGGCCAAAATTAGGTCGGGTCATCAATACCATTAGTGAAGAAGACTCAGAACAAAATATTACCCTAATTTGGATCGCACAAAAAATAGGTCAAGATTGCCTCCAATTTCGATTGGAACGCACAACGATACCAAGTTAGAATTTATTTAGAATTTAAATAAACGTCCGCGACGAATATTGTGTGGCTAAAATGAAGCTCAAGATATCATAATTATGAGTTGCAAAAATGTCAGAATGGAAGGCGGGCATGTCTAGAGCAAGGTTGTGAATTTGTTGGAAGGCAAAAACCAGGGTAGCGCTCCAAATATCGAAGCAAAGGTAAGGGAGCAATAATTAAATAAATTATGATAATTAATTACAACCTCCGATAAATTAATTCTAAATAAAAAATAATTAACCACATAATCCCATAATTCGGACAGGTGTTCATCTACTGGGCTTCTAGGTCAAGTCTACCAGCTCAAACATAAATGAACACTGTATATAATAATATATTTAATTACACATCTCACATAATTATTTAAATTAAATATACTTATCATGCAATTACTTAATTGTAACTACCATAATATTAAATATTATAAAAAGTCGAAAATATTCCTGTTTTCGGAACGTGGTAGTGACAAGTCTACCCTCCTTAAAAGAATTTCGTCCTCAAAATTTAAAATCCTTATAGTAGTGTTTATTCATACACATTATTATTTTCCCTCAAAGTTTAAATTCATCAACCACGAAATCAGGTAATAATCCACAATGTCCTTTCACAATTTAAAATTCTGTAATTATCGTATTCCTGAAAATCCTCGAATAAAAAATCAAAGTCCAATTTTATCAAAAAATTTCCCCGAAATTTTTAGTTAATAATTCAATACTCGGAATTTAATATCCACTCCTCTAATTTGATTTTAATCAATGCACATATATAAAATGTAAATCTCGTCCCAAAAAATTTGAATTCAAACATTAATCCATCAATGATTTTATTCCTCGATTTCCTCTTTCCTCAAAATACTCAACAATGCGATACTTATGGATTCTTCAATGCAACATCCATAATATAAAATTTTAAAATTCATAACTTACAATTAAATAAATATAATGATAATTTCCTTAATTTCCTCAAATTTTCAATGATAAATTATATCAAAATCAACCTTCCTAAAATTAATAAATCATCAATTCTGCCATATTAAATTTTTAACCCTTTATTTAAATCAATATTTATCCTCGAATTTTAATCATCTTGTCTCTCTTGTCAAGTCATAACCCCTTTATGAATCTTCGTCATGGTCAAACCCCAATAATCATGGTCTGAGAAAATTCTACCTACAGTCTACAACTTGTAATCTAAGAAAATATGTACAGTCATGGTGTCTTTTGTCATGGTATTGCAGTCTCTGTCAGGGTGTACTACTAACTACATTCTAACAAGAAAATTATGCATACGAACTACAGTACTAGGGAAATCAGTCAATCAATCAAATAGAAAGAACAGAAGGAAGGAAAGAACAGAACCTGCTAACACATTACCTGCAGTATCGGTCTCCTCGACCGTCATCGCAAATGCCCCGTCCTGCTGAGGTGGTTCCCCTTGCGGGTGCTGAGCAATATACGGTTCCACAGGTAGCCTAACTGGATCTCTATAATTTGGAGCTGCGCGCTGGCCGGGAAGATAAGGAACTCGAAGACAATCCCTTACTCGATGTCCCGCAGCGCGCAGTGCACACAAAGTCCTAGTCTCGTTCTACAGCTCTCCCAAAGGTGACCTGGCTTCCTACAGAAATGACAAGTCCGTTGATCCTGCTGTATACGAACTGGTGCCGGGTATTGCTGTTGACACTGAAACGCCCATGGCTGTTGCCGAATATGAACTGGTGCCTGGTACTGCTGTTGATACTGAAATGCCCTCGGCTGCCACTGGCCAGGATACTGCTGGGCAACTCTCTCAACTGCCTGTAGTGCCATCTGGTGAGCATTCTCTATGCTCTCTCTCATCAGCTCGGTTTGTGCCTGGTGCGCTTCTGCTTGCACCCTCTGAGCCTCAGCTTGAACTCGCTGAGCGTCTGTCGTCACTTTCTGGGCATCTACCATGCCCTGGATCAAGGTAAACATCTGTGCCCCGTCGATGGGCAAACCTCCGGAAATCGGAGTCGATGGAGAAGGAAGGTTGTCCGTCACAGCTGCGGCAATCCTCTGAACAGATGGGGGAGAAGGATCCCCGAGAAGTGCAGAAACTCCTACATGTATCGAAGATGTAGGAGGAACTACGGCGGCCTATCCCTCAGGTGGAGAGGTGGCAGACCCCTCTAAAGCTGATGCTCCGACTCTCATAGACCGTGTCTTCGGCGACATCCTGAAGACAGATCCAAGAGAATCAATTAAGGCAAAAATGCGATATCATCAAGGAAGGACAGTAAAGTTCTAAAGAAGCAGCATTCAGGATAAATAGATTGGAATAATCCTAGTTGTGATTGCATAGGTCAAAGATGCATCCAAGGTTTGATACCTCTATGCCTTTATGTACCATAGTTCTACTACAAGCACACTCACTGCTAGCTTCCTTACCTACTGCAATCGTTGATAATAGTTATTCTTATCACTCAAGTGCATATCAAATGCAACACACCATACTAAGTACTGCTTCCTCTAATACAATCCTAGATGAACACCCAAGCCAGTTTGCAGTGAAATCTCAATCATGCTCAAGCCAACAGATCCTTACACATGCATCTTATCTACTTATATACTAATATATCTCTCCCACTATAAAATTTTATCCTCAAATAAAAATTCTCAAAACTAACTCCTCGAATAATTTAAAGTAAAATGCATATACCTTCCTCAAAGTCAAATATTCAAATACCGAACGAAAATTTTATCAATTCCAAAAATCCTTACAGCTTTGTCTAGGTTCATTGAATCAAATCTGAATCCTCAAAATTTTCATAACAATATCTCAACTTCTCAAAATTACAATTCATTTTCAAGCTTCAAATTATAATTTAAATTCATATCTTGTAGTCCAATAGCCCTAGTGTTATCTTTCTCATTGTCCTCATCGACGTGTGTCATCAAATAATACCATAAATTAGTCTGTAAATTCATCTTGATATGAAATCAAACCCTATAATCAACCCAAGATCTTAATTTACTAACTGATCAACAAGAATCAAATATAATATCAGCAAGTGAGAATAGACGGAACAAGGGAAATGATTTAAATTGGAATTTATAATGAGGTTCTCAGGGGTCATCCCAGGAATCTCTCAAGGAATTGTGATTGAGTATTCGCTCTCATCCTAGTATCCTATGTCATAGATTCTATCGCAGGCACGCAGTAGTACAACAAAGATGTCGCACTACCACGACATCGCACAACTTGCGAAGTCTGACCTGCATGGGCCACCACTAAAAACGTGTCACGACCCGCACCCGGATTTTAGGGCACGAGTACACGGGTACGTCCAGCCTACGCCACAGCATCGGCGGTAGAACGCTGTCAAGGTCATGATACTATCTAGCCAATCTCACACAAGCATCCAATCTCCATAAGGAGGCACGGATGACACAAAATAATACGAACACATACTCAATCACATGACTCCAGCACGATAAGATATCGAACAAATAAAATTAAATACAACACAAGTCTAAATGTAATAATCTAACTCAACAATATCCATGTCTCATAAAAATATGCCGGAGACAAATCCGGTATAAAATAGTTTACTAAAAGGACTAACCAGAAAACTAGTGATTCCGGCTAGACCTCCCGGAATCACAACTAAACTATCAAGCCCAAGCCGCAGCTACTCACCATATGGTCCATAAAGTGTCGGACACCGGTCCTCTAAGGCATAGTCTGGAAAAATATTTCCAGCCAGGAAGGAGCAAAGTACAATCTCAAATAATAGTTCCATTTAATTGATAAGGACTATAAAGCAATAAACAGCTGATGCTATATACTGAGAGAAGACAGTGGATAAATGCAATATCAAATAAAGAGACAGGCAATGTAAAGAGACAGGCAATAGGCAATATGATACAGTCAGTGCATATATGAAAATAAAGAGAACAAGGTACAGTATCATATACGGGTGATGTAGTATATGATCTAAAATAGAGAACTGTAATCCATTCTAAGTGTTTGAAATAGTAACTTCGAAATATGATCGGCTTGGGAACATGTACGATTGCTACATAGTCTGACTATTAATCATACGTGAGGGGTATGATTAACACCAATAATATTTTACTTGTACAATGGGTATTTGATCACATCTCTCACTAGCAATTTTCCCGCCCCCAACTAGTACTGTGGATCCAATCATGACACGTCACGATATACGAGCAATATCCAATCTATCATGTACGATGTCTAATATACATGTCGTGTACAATGTCAAACGATAATCAATGTAACATCTCATGACTGCAGATCCAAGCTATATACTAGTCCGTGTAGCACAGTGTCAAGGATTCAGATGTAACATTTCTAGATTACTGAACTTATAGAAATTATCAAGGAATTGAAAATTATCAGAGAATGTACTTGCCTTGGGTCCTTAGCTGGTAAATACTGATATCCTGTTCCAGAGTATCTCCTGGATGAACCAACAGTCCTATAGACATATCACAATATCATACTTGTATCAGATGCTACACTAACACACAATCAAAAACATCGAACTCAGGGCCGTACCAAGTATGGCACTAGTCAACTAGGGTCATCTAGTAGTGATAAATATATATAAATATACATATTATTAGTTAGCATTAATACTTACAATATATATATATATATATATATATATATATATATATATATATATATATATATATATATATATATATATATATATACATATACACCAATTTAAATACGTATACAATAATGTATACCAATTAATTATATATCTAATATATACTAGTTGAACAATATATATATATATATATATATATATATATATATATATATATATATATATATATATATATATATATATATATATATATATATATATACTTATCACATTGAATAATGTACGCATATTAAATATGTACATTATTACCATACCAATTGAACAATACCATATACCAATATATTTAAATATATATATATATATATATATATATATATATATATATATATATATATATATATATATATAGATACATCATATATATACAAAAATAAGTTTTAAAGTATATATATATTGGTACATATACCAGATAAATACTTATACTATATATATATGTTTGCATATACATACCAGATATACTAAATGTATATAAAATATATATATACATATATACCAATTATATTTAAATATGTACTAAATACGTATACATTAATTAAATACATAAATATACAAATACATTAATTTAATTTATACTAGTATACACTTTACTAAATACATATTATAAGAAAATACTAATTACATACATATATAGATATATGAATATATACATAGAAATAATTTATATACTATATAAAAATACCCAATATACACACATATACATATGTATATATATATTGGTTACACGTAGGTATGATATATATATATACTATTTGAAAATAGAATAATATACGTACACATACAAATACACAAATACACACACATATACGTATATACGCATTTAAAGCACATTTACTATACGAAGAGAGCTCAGGTGATGGTGGTTGTAGGGAGTTGTATGATGATGCTGGTGGTGGTGATAGGTGAAGAGAGCTCAGGTGGTGGTGGTTGTAGGGAGTTGGCCGGAGTGGTGTAGAGTGGTGGCGATGGTGAGTCGGAGTTGGGATGCAACCGGGTCAGGGTGAGCTCGAACGGAGGGAGGAGGAGAGGAGAAGCGCCGGGGAGCTGCGGTCGAGTCGGGCGTCGAGCTGTGCCGGAGGGGATGATGCCAGTGGGGCTGGTTGCTGCACAGCCGCCGTGGGGAAGGAGCTCAGACGCTCGGGTCGGGGTGAGCTGGACTGACAACGGGAAGTTGGGAGGAGGTTGGTCGAACGGAGGAGGGATGTCGACTGCAGGCTCGACGGGGGGAGATGCACGGGGCTCCGGGCTCGAGTCGAGGGGCTGCAGGCCGAGCTTGGCCGCCGGGGTGCAGACAGCGGCCGCCGGAGGGATGCCCGGGAACAGAGTATAGTGGCTATTGATTATTCCCCCCCCCCCTTTTAGAAATTCAAAATACAAGGAGAAGGGAAGAAGAAGAAGAAGAAGAAGAAGAAGAAGAAGAAGAAAAGAGAAGAAGAAGGAAAGAAGAAAAATGGAGTGGCTACGGTTTGGTGAGGAGATGGGGGCTTGTGAGGGCTAGCCTAGGTTTTTGGAGATTAGGGCTTTCCTAGGGAAGAGGGGATGATGTGACTTTAAATAGGGTAGTGTGTGTGGGAATGAAGGGTTATGATGAGCCCCATTGAATGGATGGCCTAGATTTGTCATGAGGGATTCTTCATGTGGGGATGAGGGTGAGAGACTTAGTCAAATATTAGGGCTCCTTTATTGGTTTGAACAAATAGGGTGTTGACACCTAATGCAAATTTGTAAATTAGCGCCCTTAAATTTGGATATTTGCACAGACGCATAAAATGATGAAAATTTGGTGGGCGATTCGGTGTTTGGCATTTTTGTAGGGTGAGGGGGCGTTGTGTGTTTGGTACGGACTTAATTAGCAGTTCACTGGAATTAAATTGGGATTTACGGAATCAGTTAAAATAGTATCCTCAAATTAATTAAAAATAAATACAAGCTGTGTTCTAAAATTAATTAGGAGTACATGGGGCCAAAATTAGGTCGGGTCATCAATACTATTAGTGAAGAAGACTCAGAACATAATATTACCCTAATTTGGGTCGCACGAAAAATAGGTCAAGATTGCCTCCAATTTCGATTGGAACGCACAACGATACCAAGTTAGAATTTATTTAGAATTTAAATAAACGTCCGTGACGAATATTGTGCGGCTAAAATGAAGCTCAAGATATCATAATTATGAGTTGCAAAAATGTCAGAATGGAAGGCGGGCATGTCTAGAGCAAGGTTGTGAATTTGTTGGAAGGCAAAAACCAGGGTAGCGCTCCAAATATCGAAGCAAAGGTAAAGGAGCAATAATTAAATAAATTACGATAATTAATTACAACCTCCGATAAATTAATTCTAAATAAAAAATAATTAACCACATAATCCCATAATTTGGACAGGTGTTCATCTACTGGGCTTCTAGGTCAAGTCTACCAGCTCAAACATAAATGAACACTGTATATAATAATATATTTAATTACACATCTCACATAATTATTTAAATTAAATATACTTATCATGCAATTACTTAATTGTAACTACCATAATATTAAATATTATAAAAAGTCGAAAATACTCCTGTTTTCGGAACGTGGTAGTGACAGCACCGGAGCTGCAGCCCACGACCACCTTCTTCCCTTCCTCCACCCGCAACCCCCTCGACGAACCACCCTCGGCCACCACTACAACTCCGGCCAACACCACCACCTCCACGGCCAGTACCACCACCTCCACGACCAGCTTCACCACCCCCTCGACCACCACCTCGAGCAACGCCTCCTTCACACAGCCGAGGACCTCCACCACCTCGGTCGACACGCGTGCCACCCCTGCGATCGACGCCATCCCTGACCGAAGCCGCAGCATCACCGCTGCCACCACCCGCAGCCATCGGGGTAACTCCTCACCCTTCTCATTTTTAGTGTAGTTATGTTGTTATGCTAAGAGAACCTAGTTAGGGTTAGGGTTTATGAATACTTCATGCATTTTTATGATGGATATTGAGGAGTATACTTATTAAGTATAAAATGGTGTTGTGATATCATAACGTTGGTCATTTATTGAGGACTTGATAACTAATAATGAATTGATAGAGGAGTAGCTATTTATATGTGAAACGGTGTTCGAATAATAAAATGACGGGTTATAATTGAGGGTTTAATAATTAATAATTATTTTATTTGAGGATGTTGTACTTGAATGTGCATAATATCGTTTGTGAATACAAGGGTGGTATGGTTGAGGATGAGCATAGCTTGAACTACTGAAAATACCGTGATAAATAGTAGGGGATTGGAGATTTGGTTTGATGATGTTATACTGATTTTTGATCGTATTTGATGCAACGTTCCCTTAGTCAACTTGGGTCAACCCTCTAGTTAGTGTCTATGTGAGCTATATGTACCTAAGACTGAAGCCTATGCTAGACATGTGTCACCTCTTATTTTAGAATAGCATCATGATAGTTTATTGATTAATCTTATATATCGTCTTTAGGTACTTCGAGATCCGCTGACTTGGACGTTGTACCAGAGCCCCACCTTCAGCATCCGGATCCAGGAAAGTGTACATTGCCATTCTATATCTCAATTTCCAGATTTCTATTTAGTGCGCGCTTTGGATCAGAATTATTACTTAGCGTCCGGGTCATAACCGGGTGCAGACGTTCGTTGGTAACGTCTGGTAACAATTTTTAGATGTTCGCGACACCTTGATGTACCTACTTGGTTATATCAGAACCCTATGACACATTCAGACACCGTCATCGTGCCATATTTCCTGTATCCTGATATAGTCAGCATGACCAGAATCTGGGATGACTTTAAGGTCATGATTGTTGATAGTTACTTCATTATGACGAGACTGTTAGATAGAGGTTCAGGTACAGCGAACACTCGTTGACCTCTTTGGGAGGAAAAGACAGTTACGAGATGTTTGGGCTACCCTGCACGCGCTTTATATATGTATCTGTCATATTTATGTAGTGTTCCTGTATCCGGAGTCGTAGTATAACCCGTGTGACTCTGTGCTCGGAGCTACGGTACGTCCTGTGTGTCTCTGTGTTCGGAGCTACGGTTTTATTTTGGACAACCCACGCGTCGAACATTGTCTTCAAAGTTGTGTCTCACTTAGGTGGTTATGCTAGATTACACCGGCGTTGCATTTGTTTCTTTCTGTTATACTATGGCATACTATTTTTGTACCTTGTTACGTCCCTCTGAGGACCTGGTTCCCTTCCAGGCTTAGGGGAGGAGGACTACCCGGAGGAGTACGGACCGGGTGTATATCCAGGAGCGGGACCTGTTGCAGAGGACGAGATCCTTTTCGGGGACTTCGTTTGATCTCTGTTAGTGACTTCACCCCGGAACGGTATTACTATCTAGCATTCAGATACCGTTCCTGGTTATCTTACTGCTTTCCTTCATTTCGGTATTTGTATTAGCGATTTTATTCCCGTGTGACTTTTCTCGTATTTGTACTATGATACATTTCTCGTGTTATTTCCCTTCTGCACATTAGTAGTTATGTTCTTCTCTATGTGCTCTATATATCTGTTGTCTGTGGATAAGATTTAGTTTTACTGTCTACGTGTTATATGTTGGGTTTTATCATTGTACTTTACAGCTTAGGTACACCCCGTCAGGTCCATTAGATTGGGATGCCCGTCGAAGTGTACCCGCTGGCCATTTCCATGTGTCTCAGTTCCTTATATTTGGAACTGGGGCATGACAGGGCACATGGATATGAACACAGTCATTGATGCGTCTACCGAGTTGTGGCATATACGGTTCAGTTATATCGGCGAGAAATGAATGAGCTACTTGTTGAACAAAAAAGTGATTTCGGGGCTAAAGTCTAACAAACTGGAGAGATACATGTACTACATAGATGGAAAATAAAATACGGTATCTTTCCAAAGTCACCCATCTTTAAGGAAGCCAACGTTTGTCGAGTTAGTTCACTCGGATGTTTGTGGTACAATGAAGGTAAAAACTATTAGTGGTGCTTATTATTTTATAATTTTTGTTGTTTATTATTCTAGGAAAATTTGGGTTTATACTATAAAGACCAAGGATTGTCATGCCCTGGTCCCGTAAGGGTCGATTGTCCTCGCTTGGTCCCCACAGAACCGATCGTCCTCGCTTAGGCACGATATTGTGTAAGCCTAAGTTGCGCTTGCACCAGGCATAGTACCTGCACAAGACACAAGTTAGACAAAAATATACATATATATAGAGTCACAAAATTCAAAATACAGAGAACCAAAGTTGACCACATTTGATAGGAACACAAAATACTTTCTTTATTGAATACTTGAAGATTGGATTACAAAGTACTTGCTTGGCTGATTACAAAATATGCCATAGATGGCTACATCCCTTTTTACAAACCCAAAACTAGCCACAATGCCCACACATTATGTCCTTGTAGTAAGACCAAAATCAAAACAACAAGCAGAAGAAGAGCTTGCACACAGGAGATGAAAGCTAAGGAAGCTGCACGAGCACGGTTTCGCTGGATGGATGCGCTAACACTGGTTCAAAATGCTCGCCAAGCTCTCGCTACCAGAACCTGAAGATTTGCCCACAAACATGGGTCACTACTACGACATGTACTGGTGAGTGACCGTGGCCAAACTACTTGAAATCCACACTAAGTATACAAGTGAAGCTAGCATTAATATGTGATCTTTTTAGTTGTCTAGTTTCTTTTTAACAATTCATGCAAAGAAACATAAGCGGTAATTAAACCATGATTATTATAATTTCTTACCTATGGTCGAGCGGTTATCCCTGCAGCAGACACACAAGTTAGCAATAATTTGCATATATATATATCTAACTTATGTATCAATCTTGGTATAAAAAAAATTAGGTATGCAAGAAGGTAAACCTAGAATGCGACCTAACTAAATGATGGTCCATGAGTTGCCCCATGATTAGCAGCAATGACTCAAGGTTCAGCTCTGCACTAGCATGCGTGTATGTCAGCAACTGCGACTCAATGTTCAGCTTTCACTAACACACACGAATACTAGTAGCTGTGACAATCATGGTTCTGCTCTTCACTAATAGAAACATCATCCCACTTGATCACAAGGACTGTACCTGAAGGTGAAACAAAAATCTCTTCCGGACCGACCGATTCCCAGTGCCCCAGGAACCGTTCGAGAGACAAAGCCTTGTGCACAAGTTGTTCGAGACCAATGCATGACATAAAACATCTAGCAGATAAGACACTATAATGCACAGTTCTGAACAACAATCACACAATTTATATCTTCTTATTCTTATCCCACGGATCATATTCAAAATATAAGAACTTGCTATAAATTAGGTTGCGCAACATAGGAACGAGAGACATGCGACATAATTAGATAATTAAGCAAAAATTCTAAACTTCAAGCATGCATTTACATTTCTTTTAGCTTATCATTTTAGTGAGGAATTATTTGAAATAAGCCCTTCAAGTGAACTAGAGATCATTTTATTAGGCGTGTAGACTAAGGATTCATCAAAGGGCCGAAGCCACTCACTGAACGAATCAACGAGAGGATGGAAAAGCCTTATGCAATGATTACTCCTTGGTTATGCATCCTAAAATTGCAATAACACTTGGTTAGCATCCTTCGATCTCTTTCTCTTACGATTCGAAAAGAATGCACAAGCGAGAAAAGCGAATCATGAAAACCAAGTCATCGAAAGCAAGACAAAACATATGGGAATACAAAACCAAGTAGTAAACAACTAACAAAAATCTTAGACTTATTTCAATAGAAACCGTTCCATCAGTTTGAAGGGTTTATTGCACTTCGCCCGTGCTATTTGGCGGTAAAGTTTTTCCGAGACTCGATTCTCAACCAAGTCAAAGTAACAAGTGATCTATAAGTAAACCGCTAGAAGCGGGGCATTACAAGGATTATGTGCTGCCTATTTTCAAAAAAAATTAGGCCTCTGTTGAAAGTGAGATGTTTAAGAAGTTGAAATATATTTTGTCCGATAATGACATCGAATACATTGATCTCTTTGATGCTTATTGCAGAGAGCAAGTGATTCGACACCAGAAGAATCTGCCAAAGATACTAAGCTTAATGGTGTAGCGAAGCGTATGAACGTGACACTAATAGAGAAGGTATGATATTTTCTATTAGAAGCAAACTTACAAAACAATTATTAGGATGAGACTCTCAATACTGTTGCTTATGTTATTAATTTATCTACTAGTGCTCCTTTGCAAGGTGATGTACCTGATAAAGTATGGTACGACAAGCAGCCATCATACATTCACCTTCGAGTATTTGGTTATAAGGCCTGCATGCATATATTGAAGGATGCAAGATCCATACTTGAGCCAAAGATGAGGCAATGCACCATTATCGCCTATGATCGGGAAGAGTTAGTCTATAAACTCTACGATCCAGTGGAAAGAAACATCTACAGAAACAGGGACATGATATTCGTCGAGGATCAGACCCTGACCAACACTAAGGATTCTGAGATGTCTTCTGAGACTAAGGAATTGCATGAGTTAGTGTCATCACACTGTAAGCTGTTTCCAAAGGACACTATAAAGAATTTAGTTACGGGAGCTAATAAATGGATATGCTCCCAAGTTTGGTCATCAGCCTGCTGATGATGATCAAGATGACCCTTAGGAGGATGAGTAAATGATGATAAGCTCCAAAAATCGTAAAGAAATGCAACCAAAATCAATGAAAACCAAGCTTAAAATAGCCCAACACGTGTTGAATATGTGTTGATTTTAGCGTGGGAAGTATATATTGTAGTACATCGTCGGTATACCCCTGGTATAATGCAATGCTCGATAACAGCCTAAGAAATATACTTTTTAGAGCTGTTTCATCCATAAAATCTATATTTTAACTCCAAATCCAACTTTACAAAGTTCTAAACTAAATAAAATATATTTTTTGAGGTCATGAAACTATTAGTTTGCCTACATTTAGTGGTTTCAATACGATATATGAAATTATCCCAAAAATAGGGGTTTTGATTAAAAAAATTGAACTTTTGAGAATCAACTTTAAATCCTTCAAAACCTCTAGCATGAAATGGCCATAGGAGCCTATAAGACAACCTGGAAACATAAATTCACAAGCAAGAATCAAAATGAGGCAAGCCTAACATTTTGATAAAGGTGTAACTTCCCTTAAGTTTCCACGCTCACGTGCTTACTGTTAGGGTTTGAGCTTTAAATCCTCATCTAGGATGGTTCAAGTGAATACAAGCCTCATATATCCTAGTTGAACTCATTTTTATGGATGGTTAGGTTTGGGTTGAGCTCCCACAATGAGCTATAGAGAGAGAGAGAGAGAGAGAGATTTATATCTTTTATAGATCCCTAGAAAGAAACATGGTCGATCGATTTCGATTGAACGATTAAAACAAATTGACTGACTAAAACCCCTACAACCAGTATACTGACAATATATCATTGGTATACTGAGAAGACACAAAGTAGCCTTGCTGCTGCATTACGAAAAAAATATCAAAAATTCAAAAAAAATGAAAACTAGAGAACAAGCATGACAATATCAATACATAGTATATAATGTCAATGACTTGAAAGAGGAAAGACTAACATAAAACAAGATGTTTTGGAGAGGGACAATGTATCTTTCCAAGAACAAAAACCTACAATTTTGTTTAGAATCTAAAATGATTAGAACTCCAAAGGCTGGTTAGAGGCAACCAACATAAAACCATAAAAAACTGGGCTACTTGGAGTAATTAGTCTACGCCAAACCAGCTGGTGGTACGTAATACAGATAAATACTATGTTGGAAAGGCCATAACTTTGGCTACAAAAGTTCATTTCAGGCCTACGAGTTGTCAAATCGAAGATAAGGAGTACACCCAAAAATCAAAATAACAAATATGTGGAAGTGTACTTTGGATAGCACCTTGGTTGCATAATATCCTCATTTTTCATCGTTACGGTCTCAACTTCAAAAAATCTTTTGCCAACTTTGGTAAAATTAATAGTGATTTGATCGTAGACATTTAATGTCGTGATCTTTCTAGCATAATCATAAATCATGATTTATATCATACTTTCATTTGACATTAACAACAATATTTCTAGTTATGTTTTTTCTTTCTTTTTAGCAATCAACGAGTCTATATAACGATATGTTCACCAATGTATGACTAGAGTTGATTAAACTTAAGAAAAGATTTGGCACAAGTGTGTTTATCCAACCGACTTTGTTTCCTCTCCTTCCCTTTTCCTAAAATCCTAATTATGTAGACCTAGGATTGCGCTAAAATATCTACCATTTTGATAGAAGAATAACCACAATTACACAAAAGATAAGAATAAAGTACACAAGAATTTAGAAAGAGTTGTTATGTTGCGCATGGATACGATGCGACACAAGAAAGGCATGGTGACACGAACACAACACCTATTTTGGTACGTTATAGTGTATCTCAGAGTATCTAGTTGTATCTGATATGGCACAATTCAAATGTTGTAGTGTTCGTGCTTCCTAGATTATTGATAACAAAACATAACTCGCCTTTGAATCTACTAGCCAAAATAAACGAAACAAACTCTTTAGCTTCTTAATTATCTTTTTCCTTGCACTTGAATTTGTATTATGTATTGTATATTTCTCTTGAAGTATCATCCCTAATTCAATAAACTCCTAAACTAATTATGATTGGTTAATAGGTTATTCATTCAAAAAATATTGCTCCTAATTAAGTTAGGATTTTTTATATATAAGTCAATCCAAAAACCATACATCTTAGATTAGGATTATAAGAAGCGACACATAGGAAGGGAGTAATGGAACATTGTAACAATAGTGCTTACTATCTTGGAGAAGGAAGAATACTATGGAAGAAATTTAAGAAAATTATTGTTTATTATCTTATATGTACCTTTTTTTTGCATGAAAAAGGGAGGGATGCAGCTCAACACCAATGCAAAAATATGGAAAGTGTTTGTATGGGAAACGTGTCTGCCACATATCAGACACAACCCCAACATTAAAAAATGGTACAACAAAATAATTGGCATGTCCATGTTGTTGTATCCTACAATGTTATTTTGTATCCGTGTCAGTGCACCATAGTTGCTAAATGTATAAAAATAATACAATGAGATTGTAAAAAGGATTTTTGAAAAGCATCAACGTTTAAAAGTAATTTAAATAAAATTGGAGCAAGTACAGTCAATTTTTCTTTTTTATATAAAAGATTTTGCTTCTTCCATATGTAGACCTATTGATAGGATGCTGTTGATACAAAACAGTAGAACTTAGCTCTTATTTTTTGTGTCATTTGGGAGAAATTATACAGTAGGTTGGTCTCACCACGTGGCAATAATGAGGCCTTGATCTCTACAGGGAGAGAAAGCTGCTTGACACAATAAGAGTGATGTGTCATTTATTAGAGAAGAGTAAGACATCACCATTGCCACGTGGTGAGGCGGCCCACTGAATAATTTTTCGTCATTTGAACCATATTCCTTCTCTTTCTTTTTTCTTTAATAAGAAGAAGGATCAAGTCATCAATCCTTTATGCTATTCTACATATAGTTTCATTAGTATTATAAATAACATCTATAATCAAATATAAATTGGAGATCCTTGCCAAACATTATTGGTAGTAGTTCATTTGGATCATATTTTGTTGGAGTTTTCTCTTAGGAACACTAGAAAAATAGTCCCATATTGGAAAATAATCCAAGTGAGTATCTCAATATAAAGCTATGCTTGGTATTGAGGTATGCACATGGGGAGTGGTAGCTCATGTGCGTGCCATGTGGGTTATTTTCCTAAAAGGATTAAGTTTAAACTTCTCAAGGAAACATTTATGTTTTTCAGAATTGGGAGAAGGGTGCAAATTGGCGCTTTAATGGCACACTTTGTGTCACGTCCCAATCTTCCGCAAGCTCGATAGTCCCCGCTGAACGTGAATCACCACGTTGCAGCTCTCCCGCAGGACAATCGTTCTCATCGGGACGTGATGCCGTACGAGCCTGGAGTTGCGCTCGTACAAGGCGATGTTGTCAAACACCAAATGTTATCATTGAAACAACCAAGTTGCAGCGGAAGTCAAGTATTGTGTACCAAGCACACAATCAGAGTAATACGCAGCGAAGCTCACGATAGGGTCCAAATGAAATGCCCCGAAGGCAATGCCACAAAGGCGATGCCACGGAGATGATGAAATGCTCTTGCTCTTTTCTCTAGCCCACAAAGGTACTTACAGTTCATACATCATGCCTCGTATATCCAAGCAGCGCCACTACGCCTGTGTACCTAAAATAATGCCCACAAACGTGGGTCAGTACACAACCGTACTGGTGAGCGGGGTAACCCACTCGCCTAAGCCGACACTAAGTAAAATAGTGAATGCAAACAGTTATATGGTGATCTTTCTAGTTTGAATCCTAGATTCATTTCATGGCATAGGGATGACATGTTAAGAAAAGCTGTAAAGCAGTTTAAGCATGCAAGCATTCAACTCAAACCAAACGACAAGCAAATATATATAGCAACCCGAAGTAAACTAGCATGCAACCGTCCTGCTCAAGTCCAAGCAACACGATAACATATCGAACCATCAACCAAGCCTCAATATCCATCCTCAACCAACATTTACAATCCAAATCTCACAGTGCACACTCTTGCCGAGGCAAGGTGGCCGCGCCTACACGAAAGCCAAACCAACAAAAGAAAAGCAAGCCATCACCTATACTATATGGAGTCACTGGCTAAAAGCCATAAAGGACATTGATCGGACCAAGATCAATAGGGCAATCCTACCCGATCCAGGGTTGGGCAGCTACTCCCGCCTGGTGGTATCGGACTACCAGCACTGCGTCCAATCGCGCGATGCCCATTGTTTTCTCCATGGTGGAACGGTCCCGGTGCCCCGGTGCCTCATCCCGTTCCAGGAAACCAAATCCTGTGCCACGCAGGTTGTCCGTGACTATGCAGACACAGTAGGTATGACGAGAGGATCGAACATTCTCGCCCCACCAAGCGATCCTAGACTCGTTCCATGAATTATCCAACCAAAATATCCATAACCATTCTTCCATTCTTCCAACATATAGCCCAAGGCACCCAATCCAAGTTATTTTCCATAGGCACAATGCCTCTTCTCAACACAGTGTTTCCAATAGTGCAACACCCATGCTCAAAGCTAACCCATGGCACAATGCCGTTTCAGTGACACAATGCCCCATTCGTGGCACAATGCCCCATCAAGCGGCACAACACCCTCGCCGATGCAGTTGTTCGATTTCAAACCACAACTGCTCGCTTTGCAAGACAAAGCGACCAAGTGATACTCGTACACGGATGCACGCTCGCTCGCCCAGATTCCCGATATTCCTAATACATCATTGACTCATTCCAACTGTCCAAGCATAATCCCAATCAATCAACCAACTGCCTCAAATGCAATATTCCAACTCTAGCTCCAACTATCCAACGCGCAAACCAAATCAAGCCACAATCCTACCAAGCCAATGACGTCTACACCATGCACGCCTCAGTGTAGTGATTCCCAATGTTTCTATTCAAGTGTTCAAGCCTTTATATATTTTCCATATTATTAGACATGAAGGAGTAGAGGAGAAGGGAAAGAGCCCACTCACATTGTTTGATCCCGTTAGGCATCCTGTCCTGCCGATACGGCCAATCTCTTGAACCCGTGGTCCGATGCAAGCGCGATCTACTCAACTGGTATGACCGTGCGAGCAGGCCGTGCTCTACAAATCATCCGACCGATCGGACTAAGGAAGATGGCATTATCATTCCAACTCAGCTATCTCAGTACTGCTCTGAACGAACACCTGATTTCCATCGAACCCGCTAGCCATCTGCACATGAAATAACTCAATCAATACTTATTCTCAAAATCCAACAAATCAAATATAACCAGCATTTGTTTTATTCAATTCGACTCAGCGTAACATACCGTACGGTTACGGGCGTTACACTTTGCACTTCGCACATACGCATCGGGCGCTTGTGTGCATTGTTGCGCTATTTGTATGTACGGGCTATACGCGGCTATGTGTGTATGCGAGCACGTACGCATCGGGCGCTTGTGTGCATTGTTGCGCAATTTGCATGCGTGGGATATGTGCGTATAATCATATATGTGCATGCACTGTTGTGCTGCTATGCTGCTGTACGCATGCGAATACGTATGCGCGTATGCATGGGCTGCGCAGACTCACACATATTCCATTGTCTGCGGGATTTGGATGGTTATGGAAAATAAATTAGTTTAAACCGATCATGATCTCTTGGGATTATGTTTTGATTGAATATTAGCCTACCATATGTAGATGGAAGCCAAAATTAGGGTTAGGGTTTTTACCCTTCTCTATAAATAGTCTCTTCGTGCCTCAATTTGAAGATAAAGACATAAGAGATCGATATAGTGTTGTGGTAGTCACCTTCGTCTAGGAGTCCATTCGAGTTGGTTGCAGAGGTGACTAAGAACGTTCCAGAAGTTTATCTCGTGAACTTGCTAGTTCCTGGGAGCATATTGTCAAGATGGAAAAACTTGCTTTGAGCAACGATGGTCTTCATTACTCGAGCAAGCATTTCATTTTGTCTTCTTCTTCTTCTTTTTTTTTTTCTTCTTCTTCTTCTTCTTCTTCTTCTTCTTCTACCTGATAAATATTATATCTCAATTGCAACTGCAGTTTCAAGGAAGAATGAGTTTGATATTTGTCACTTTATAATCTGATCAACAAAGGAGTATCTCAGAGTCAAGTTTTATCATAAAGAAAATTGTAATAGTTTTTACGTGAATCTCTGAATCTCGACAACATCATGATTTAACAGAGAGCAAACTGTGATAGTTTTGCGGGAATATCTGTTCCTAGCTAGTGTGATCTATCTTTGCTTCCTCGAGACTAACAACCTCAAAGCAAGATTTAACAATAGATAATTGTACAAACCTTCTCGATACAAGTTTTGACATGAAGCACTTCAACAAACGGAAGAGGAAGATCAATCTAAATCTTTAGCTCGTAAATGTCGATTACGTATTGATATATCCTAAACCAACTCTTCCGAAAATTGATAATGCACAGAGGATTACTGAAGCCACTACTTTACAACAGAAGTGGAGGAGAGAAAACAACCTCTGCAAACTATTGATTCTGAATGCCATGGATGATTCAATGGTAGAATCATTCAATAAGAAGGTCCATGCTAAATACGGTTGGAAATCTCTAGAAAATTACTACAAGTCTGTTGAGAAGAGGTCAAAAATCTATATGATCGACAAATTCATAACGATGAGATTTGAAGATGAGAAAGTTATGCTTCCGCAAGTCAAAGAACTGTTTAAACTGCAGCAAAATTTTGAAGAGGAAGGTATGAAACATAAAGACAAATTCATGGTGTGAGCCATCATCTCCAAACATCCTTCGGGCTTATTCAAGTTCAAGACTGATATATACAAAAGAAGATGGAGATCGATCTAGAACTTTTCTTGTACTAGATACATGTTGAAAATGAGTTGAGGGCTCAACTCAAGATGGACACTCTGTCCAAGAAGTTGTCCAAGGCCAACATGGTGTATGCTGGAGACTCCAAGGGAAAGCAGAAGGCTTCTCATACCAACAAGAAAAAGGACTTCAACCAGCTAAAGGTAAAGTCAGCATCATTCAAGCCATGACCAAAGCATGATGTGTTGCTACAACTGTGACAAGATGGGCCATTACAAGAAGGATTGCAGATCCAAGCCTAAATTTAATTAGCAAGGTGAACCTAAAAATATTGATATGATTGTGCAGGTTGACTCATCTAGTGTCGACACTGACTGGTAGGTGGACATGGGTGCATCTTGCCATGTGTTCTTTAAGAGGAAGTTGTTCACTACATACCAGCCTACTTCAGCGAAGGTTTCAATGGCGAACAAATCGCAAGCTGAAGTTCTAGGAATCTGGATGGTAGTGCCAAAGTTGACTTTGGAGAAGTCGCTGACTCTGCATGATGTGAAGCACGTACCGGTAATTGCCAAGAATCTGGTCCCAAGAATTCTGTTGTGTAACGCAGGCTTGATGATAGACATCAATACTGGTCATATGGTAATGTCTAATGGAACATACTTTGAAAAAACTTTTTATATTGAAGGGATGTTCAAACTTCAGCTTGTAACTCAATCTGATAGTGTCTATGCAGTTTCTTTTTCTAGTTATTCTCATTAGTTGTAGCACAATAGATTAGGACATATGCATTATAAAAGAATTAACAAGATGTCTAGTCTAGGACTTATCTTCAAATATGGAGGTAGGGAGGTGAAGAAGTGTGATGTCTGTGTGTAGACAAATATTGTAAGAAATTTTTTCAAATGGGGTGAACCGAACCACAAATTTTCTAGAATTGGTGCACTCAGATATCTGCGACTTCAAGAAATTTTCCACAATAATCGGTATAAAGTATTTTATTACTTTCATCGATGACTTCTCGAAGTACGCCTTCGTATATCTTCTCAAGTCGAAATATGAAGCGTTCGAGAAGTTCAAGAATTTTAAGGCTGAGTTGAGTGTCAAACCGGACAACTCAAGAGACTAAGAAGTGATCGAGGCAGAGAGTATCATTCTTTTGAGTTTGTATTGTTCTACAAAGAATATAGAATTATCAATGAGATGACTGCTCTGTATTCTCCTCAATCTAATAGAGTTGAGAAAAAAAAGAACAAATCATTAACAGAGATAATAAATTTTATGTTGTTGACTACAGGTCTTCCAAATTGCTTTTAGGGAGAAGCTATGCTTACAACTACTTTTATTCTAAACAGAGTATCGTTTGCAACTTATGAAGTTACTCCTCTTGAATTCTGGTTTAAGGTCACACCCAACATGAATATCATTTGAGTATGGAGGTATCTGACATATATGAATCTTCCAGATATGAAAATTCAGAATCTAGGAACAAGGACTACGGAGACCATATTCTTGGGATATGTCAAAAAGAGTGAGGTCGGAGGTTCCTTAATATTGAATCAAATTATATCATCGAATCTTGCAACGCAGAATTCTTTGAAGAGAAATTTACTAGGCATAAGAAGATTATTCCTGCAGATATTCTGGAGAATAGTGTCAATGCAGAGGAGGCCAGCATTTCCAATGAAGTTGTAGTCCAAGATGAGGTTGTCGTTGAAGAGGCAACGTTTCAATTAGAACTCACAGAGCCATTGTATAAGTGAGTGAGGAGACAAAGACTTCGAAGATAATTTTGTTATCTATTATGTGAAAGCATATCTGCTTACGTTTGATGAGGCGATAAAGACCAGAGATGTTGTCTTCTGGAAGGAGGCTGTCAATGATAAGTTTAACTCTATAACCTCTAACAACACTTGGGTCTTGTTCGATATGCCTAAAGGAGAAAAACCTATCAGATGTAAATGGATCTTCAAAAAAAAAGATGAAGGCCGACGGATTTGTTTACAAGTTCAAGGCAAGGCTTGTAACCAAGAGATTTTTTCAGAAGCAGAAGATCGACTACTTCGACACATATGCTCAAGTTGTGGGATAACAACCGTCAGGATGCTAATTGCTCTAGGTGTAACTCACAAGATGGTAATACATCAAATATGTAACACCCCGTTCCGCTCAAGCGGACTACCGTCTCAAACGGCAATCGTGTAGCTGTCCCGACCCGCTTTGCCTCGATCAAGAAGCAAAGGATATCCAGACTTGTCCCTACAGGAATCCGGCTTAGGCTTTCAGAGGCTCGCTCAGACGTATCGCTCTACCGAGGCGAATTATCGCTAAGGTGGGTGGCTACGGTGAACTTGTCTTTGCTTAGCCAGCATACATAAAATCAGGAATGTTTATGCTAGTCGCTAGGTGAATCACCCCCTGCATGCTAATAAATCCAACGCACCTAGCTAAGGGAATAATCCCAACCCATATTGCTTGCTAGAACATGGAAAAGGAAATACTGCTTATATTCAGACCCTCGCATGCTAAGTCCCTTAACGGTTTCATCTCTCGGACTATCTTCGGGCCCGAGCAACGTGCCTGCTTATGTTCCTAGAAATGCATGCTTGTCTGCTTGATAGTTACCGTGTTTTCATCCAAACCCCGGGAGACTACTACGTAGTCGTTCCGTGCCTGAATGTTCCTGCGAGTATCCGGGACCGTTAGGTCACCAGGTGTAAAACCCCCTTCCTAGAAAATTGTATATACCCTTTTATTTATTAATTATTAATTAAATTATAGTAATTAGGTCTAAATAGGAGAAATAGATTTTTTAATAATTTTTATATTAGGTGTTCGGGCCCTTAGATGACTTATGGGACCTTCAGGATTTTTTTGGAATTTATTCCATGTAGGAGACCCCTTGAGCAGTTGCTAGCCTAACGATGTGCAATACCCTAAAATATAAATTTTCTTATGAGTATATATATATATATATATATATATATATATATATATATATATATATATATATAGAAATATATATATATGTATATATATTTTATAAAGAAAGAAAGAAAAAGAAAAGAAAATAAGAGTTAATAATAATAATAATAATATTATTAGTATTAATAAGCCACTATGTTTACTTCTTAGTGCTATTCCTTACAGCAATGATTACTTAACAATCCTATCCCCGCCCACTTCACCAGGAAGCCGCTAGGCAAACTTCAGCGGCTCCAAATAAAACCCAATCCGATCCAATCTATCTCTCTCTCTCTCTTAATATAAAGCATATATATATATAATAAACTCTCCAAAACCCTAACTTAAATTTCCAGACTTCTTCTTCCCATCTATAGCCGTCACCACAGCCAGAGAAGCCTCCCCAAGCCATCCAACCATCCCATCGACGCCGACATCGCGAATTGCAGTCTCCCACTCGAGGCACCTTCGCTCCGGCGTGAATTCCCGTTGACTCGCTCGACCAAACGCTGTTCCGTTTTCATAGGTATGATCTTCCCTCAACCCTCTCCAGTATTTGTTTTGTAGTCAACCTCGGAAAACGTGTGCCCCTAGGTGAAAAACAGCGTCCAAAGTTGGACGAGCAGACAGAATTCTGCAATCGCAGAATTCCAGATTGACCACCCATATTGCCGAGTTCGTATCTCCCACCACAGAGATCCGAATTCGGTGATTCTTTTTGATACCTGTAGAATACATGATCTAGTTTATTTTCTATATAATAACCCTAGGCTAATAGTTGCTGTGGACATAGTTATGTTCGTCACAAAACTGTGCGCACCCACTTTTTCCGGTTTTCCAAAAGTTGGAGAACGGAGCGCGCCCCGCCAACCGGGACCGCCCCGCCGTGTGCCAAGTGTACCGAATGGTGCACGCAGCATAACGGGACACGTGAAAATTTGTGGGGACTGATTCGGACGCGTGTGCGCGCCGGAATCAGGCCGTATCCGCGGACACATTTCGTGTCGCCACTTTTGTGGAACTCGCGAGTATTTTGTGCACGATTGTCAGATTGCGACGAAACTTGCGCCAATGGACTCGTGGTAACGCGCTGGTCCTGTGACCCAATTTTCACGCATTTCTGAGACGGTTGACCAGATCGTCAATTGGCGGGTTCCACAGTTGACTTTTTGGACCAAATTTTGTTCGGCTCATCGGAATCCACATTTGGATATACCGTTGAGTTCGTATTAACATTTAGAGTTGTTTGACCCATAGTTTGTCCCATTTAGAGACTGTTACCCTCGGCACGCTTTTCGGTGCAAAGTGGGCCACACGTGGACCCCACTTTTGTTCGAAATTACCGTTTTGCCCCTGTGTCCAAATTGGACGAAAGGGATGTGCTTTTTAGCTATTTTGCTTATTTTGGGAACGTTGGTGATATTTATTTCAGCATCCGGAGATATTTGTTCTATGGCCATAGCTTCTGGTCCCGTGTATTGGACATCTGGACATGACATTTTGCAGTTTCTTGCCAGGCAAGTATACCTTGCCATTGTACTGTTATTTATATTCCATATGTTGCATGCATCTTTATTTTCTGTCCTTAGTTCATATATTTTAATTGTTATATAAAATGCTCGCGACGGTGACGTCGCGATAGATTTTTATTTATGTATTGCATTGACCTTGTTCATGAGACTACCCCATTATCATGTAGCACCATTAGGTTTCATTTGACTGTGACACCTATTTTTACACGAGTTGTGAGTCTCATATAGATCAGGGACGCACGTATTGACTGATCATCGGTACGTGTAGGACGTGCGTTAGGAATAACTGCTGTTAGAAACTTTGCATGCTAGTAGACTTGGCAGTTATTAGAGGTCCATGGACATAGCCTATTGTAGTACGGTGGTCCCATCCTTGTCCTTGTATGGTTGCAGGATTTGGCTAGGGTACTAAGAATAGGCTATGGACCAAATCGTGTCATAGATGTGACATGCTTAAAGCATGGGGTGGGGAGAACAACAAGTACCGCATTTGAGCTCCTTTGCACTTTTTCTGTGACGCCCGGATTCTCCGCTGGAGATACGGGTGGTGATGAACCATATATATACATTGGCGGGCCTCCGCCGTTCAAAAGACGACGTGCCTTTGGGCCCCTGGCTCTTCAAAAGAGAACCATGCCAAATCCCAGTTTTCAGCCAGATAGCTCACTTGTGGGGAAAGTTGTTCTTAACTGCATTCACTTTAGACGGTTAGGCGACCCCTCTAGATATTTATTTCAGTACTTTATTGGCATGTGTTTAAGTATACTTGTTATGTCCCTCTGAGGACCTGGTCCGCTGCCAGGTGTACCTGTTCTTGAGTGTTTGCAGGAGCACAGATTTGGAAGGATATAGATGCTTCGTGGATGTCTTCTCTTCGAGCCATGATTGGTAGCTGGTACTTATTGTTTGAGTGAGTTGTATCTATATTGTATTTACTTTTTCCATTTGAGTTGGTAGTGGATTTGTTTCCACCCAACTATCATCCTTAGATTCTTCTTGTTGAGATCTAGATTCATAGATACTGGTTATTTATTTCTATATGATTTTGGTGGATGAGATTTAGATTTTGACCTGTGACTTGTATTTCATTTTATACCACTTGTGGATTTTATATTCATATTACAGCGTACGTATGGATTTGGTTTCCATATATTGGAGTTGCCATATCCATGCGGCTGGCATGATTACGTGTCCTAGCCCTACGTATTTTTGGGACTGGGGCGTGACATATTTTTGTGGTGGCCCACGCAGGTCGAGAGCATATTGTCTCGGTTACGTTACTGTACCGAACAAGCCTGCACCTAGGACTAGAGTATAGGATCTCATCCACAATTGACTGTGATTCATCTCCTCCTATCTGTTCTATTTTTGAACAATTGTATCCTGCTTGATTCATGTGCTTCCCTAATAGTTCCTTGAGTATATATGGCCTTCTGCTAGAATATAGGAACCCCTGTTATTAGGATGATATTAGAGTAGCACACCTATTAAGAATACAACGAGAATACAGACACACCACTAAGTTTAGAATATCTAGTGAACCCTAGAACTCCTTATCCTTAGATTGGTATACCATTACCCCTTGATGTTTTAAGAAGACTTGAGTAGTATAGACACTACTAGAGTTAGTTAGAAGTTTACCATAATGTTTGACCCTAGCATTGAGGAACCAATAGAAAACCAAAACTTAATATTTGGACTGAACCTAACCTTCATAGTTAGATAATATTAGAACTATAGAACTTAGATCATTGTCTTATTATTAATAGACAGCACCCTAGGAAGCCTAGAGGAATATAATCAATACTTCTCCCTTGATCATACCCCGAATATAGCAACTAACACCCCACTCCCCTTAGAGAACCATGATGCTATCTAGAGCCCTCTACCTTTATTTTATATATTGTTTTCCTGCGACCATAGCGCTCGCTATTTTGCGATGGCTAATTACATTTCTTCTCTTCATCTTTCAACTCGTGCCATCTGACACTTCGGATAGTAGGCCAAGTAATTTTATTCTTTGTTAAGGGCTCATAGTTTGCTAGGATTATAGTTGTAGCCTTGAATGTGAAAATTTTATGCTTGGTAGTTAGAACTTGATAAGTTTAAGTTGTTTTGTAGATTGTGACCAATGATTAACCCTTAGCTTTTAAATCGTGTAATTTGTACCCTCACCTCGATACAAGTTAGACCTTTCCCCCTTAACGGCCAGTAACTTTTCTATCCCTACGATTGACACTTGTTCTATAAGCACTATGACTAAGACTTAGGACGACCATTACCTACATAAAAAGGATACCCTAATCAATACCAAGATTTTTCCTCATATACCCTAATAAAGAGTTTCTGTTTTATTTACATGTGCAAGATTATTGTGTAGGACCCTCTTAAGACTGTCACCGTATTAGTTTAAATTTTTATAAGTTGGGTAGTATACCTCACCACCTAGTATCATATAGCTCCTGTGATCCATTGATGAAGTGTAACGGAATGGCAGTAATTGTATGCTAACATAAGATGATAGTGTTTATTCAGACTATAGGACTTAGAGGCTCACACCCCTACTTTGTCGACTATCGACTTAGACAAGGAATTAATATGATAACTGTAGAGATTGTAGAGTCTTTTGTTATTGTTGCTTATGTTGTTTTGTTTTTGCAAACTTGAATTATTTGTAACTTCTCTCATCATAATCCAGCGTTATATTTTCTGTGCTACCTTGACTTATGCTGCTATTATAGCCTAGATTTGCAAGCTTATTCTTTATCGAGCTTGTTCATGACATATGTATTATTGGGGGCCCACACTAATACAATTGTCTAATCAGAATCAGTGTATTATGGTCTGGACAACCATAGTACGCTTGGTTCGCTCTTCACATGACAACTTTATGTGGATTGAGATACATAGTTGACTAGTAGACAAATATACTTGCCCTAGACATGTCTGACATATCGTATCGGTTACATAACTGTAGTGATACGAGCATGTGAATAGGAATTACCAAAATAGGATTTTAATCCACAATTGCTTTGACAATTCCCAATTGAATTCTTTAAACGCCTTGATCCCAATACTTCTATTCTATTATGTTGCCCTTGAACTCTTTATTGTTGATCGTCGTCTTCTCTTATTTCGGAAAGACGAAACCTCGTGCTGGGTATAAAGTTTGATACACAGAGAGTACTAGATATACCCCATAGGCCGATCACATACTTGAGGATTATTCTTTCGTAATTAAGGACATATCATATGTGATATGATCGGCGTTGAAGTTTCGAGGATTGAACGACATGAGTAAATAAATTAAGGGATATTTTCTTAAGGTATATAGCCTTAGGTGATAGGTGGATAAATTCTAAGATGGGTAGTAGTGCATTGTCAACTCGAGAGGAATTTCTTTTAGATTATGATCGAGTAAGATTAGATTGGAAGAGGTTCAAGCCATTATAATTTTGAGAAACTTAGAAGGATGACTAAGATGATGAGGATCAATGAATTGATATTGAGGACCCAATATTTATACCTTAAGTGCATGAGTTAAATTTTTGAACAATGAAGGTAGAATCACCAATTTGAATTTAGAGGATAAATATAGAAATTCAGACTTGAATAGTGGTGGACTGCATTTAAATTATTTTTCAATTGGGTGATTTGAATTAAGAATTAAAATTTTGGTTGGACGACCTATTTGAAATAATGAGGATGTGAATGGAATTAAAGAGTTGAGGCATACAAAATTTTATAAGTGAAAATGGGGATATATTGGACTCAAAACACTTCTAAAGGAGATTATGATAGTTAGAGATTGAGAGGTAAAAGTTATATGCGTATGTAAATCTTGGAGATGTTATATGGATATGGATAATTTGAAACAAGGGGAGAAGAGATAACCATAGGTTAAATTTTGATTGGAGCAGTGGTCATCTTAACCTAGAAGTGATTGCAATGGATATGATTAGGATTTTAGTTATCGCAAGAAGATTGCGACTGACTTGCCTTATTGTACATAAAGGATTAACCGATTCTACCTTATTTAATTTTGAGGACGACATTGTCTTAAGTTGGCTGAATTGTGAAACCCCCTCACCTAAGAATTTGATCTACTCGGCCTAGATAGTGAGACTGAGGCTTGCACGAATCCACTTAGAAATAGAACACGGTATTTTTATTTAGTTTTACATCATGATATCACTTGACACGCCTTACCGTGCTCCGATAATTGGAGCACTACACTAGCCACTGCCTTCCTACAAATTCTACACCCTTATCCTAGACATGCCCAATCATCCAATTCTCATCTTTGTGCAATTTTCCAATTGTTGGACGCTTTTATGCAAAAGAGCATTTATGTGTCCACACCATTGGACATGACACATGAAGAAACCTATTTTTCGCTCATATGGATTTTTCCATGAATTTTTTCGGGATGTGCGACGTGCAACATCGCCCACCCCTTTAAACCTAGCCGTGCATTTTAAACAATGCAAATCTTGCACCATCCTTACATTCTATCGTGGCTTAATTTTAATTTCGAGGACAAAATTTTTATAAGTTGGGTAGAATGTAAAACCCCCTTCCTAGAAAATTGTATATACCCTTTTATTTATTTATTATTAATTAAATTATAGTAAATAGGTCTAAATAGGAGAAATAGATTTTTAATAATTTTTATATTAGGTGTTCGGGCCCTTAGATGACTTATGGGACCTTCAGGATTTTTTTGGAATTTATTCCATGTAGGAGACCCCTTGAGCAGTTGCTAGCCTAACGATGTGCAATACCCTAAAATATAAATTTTCTTATGAGTATATATATATATATATATATATATATATATATATATATGTATATAGAAATATATATATATGTATATATATTTTATAAAGAAAGAAAGAAAAAGAAAAGAAAATAAGAGTTAATAATAATAATAATAATATTATTAGTATTAATAAGCCACTATGTTTACTTCTTAGTGCTATTCCTTACAGCAACGATTACTTAACAATCCTATCCCCGCCCACTTCACCAGGAAGCCGCTAGGCAAACTTCAGCGGCTCCAAATAAAACCCAATCCGATCCAATCTATCTCTCTCTCTCTCTCTTAATATAAAGCATATATATATATAATAAACTCTCCAAAACCCTAACTTAAATTTCCAGACTTCTTCTTCCCATCTATAGCCATCACCACAGCCAGAGAAGCCTCCCCAAGCCATCCAACCATCCCGTCGACGCCGACATCGCGAATTGCAGTCTCCCACTCGAGGCACCTTCGCTCCGGCGTGAATTCCCGTTGACTCGCTCGACCAAACGCTGTTCCGTTTTCATAGGTATGATCTTCCCTCAACCCTCTCCAGTATTTGTTTTGTAGTCAACCTCGGAAAACGTGTGCCCCTAGGTGAAAAACAGCATCCAAAGTTGGACGAGCAGACAGAATTCTGCAATCGCAGAATTCCAGATTGACCACCCATATTGCCGAGTTCGTATCTTCCACCACAGAGATCCGAATTCGGTGATTCTTTTTGATACCTGTAGAATACATGATCTAGTTTATTTTTTGTATAATAACCCTAGGCTAATAGTTGCTGTGGACATAGTTATGTTCGTCACAAAACTGTGCGCACCCACTTTTTCCGGTTTTCTAAAAGTTGGAGAACGGAGCGCGCCCCGCCAACCGGGACCGCCCCGCCGTGTGCCAAGTGTACCGAATGGTGCACGCAGCATAACGGGACACGTGAAAATTTGTGGGGACTGATTCGGACGCGTGTGCGCGCCGGAATCAGGCCGTATCCGCGGACACATTTCGTGTCGCCACTTTTGTGGAACTCGCGAGTATTTTGTGCACGATTGTCAGATTGCGACGAAACTTGCGCCAATGGACTCGTGGTAACGCGCTGGTCCTGTGACCCAATTTTCACGCATTTCTGAGACGGTTGACCAGATCGTCAATTGGCGGGTTCCACAGTTGACTTTTTGGACCAAATTTTGTTCGGCTCATCGGAATCCACATTTGGATATACCGTTGAGTTCGTATTAACATTTAGAGTTGTTTGACCCATAGTTTGTCCCATTTAGAGACTGTTATCCTCGGCACGCTTTTCGGTGCAAAATGGGCCACACGTGGACCCCACTTTTGTTCGAAATTACCGTTTTGCCCCTGTGTCCAAATTGGACGAAAGGGATGTGCTTTTTAGCTATTTTGCTTATTTTGGGAACGTTGGTGATATTTATTTCAGCATCCGGAGATATTTGTTCTATGGCCATAGCTTCTGGTCCCGTGTATTGGACATCTGGACATGACATTTTGCAGTTTCTTGCCAGGCAAGTATACCTTGCCATTGTACTGTTATTTATATTCCATATGTTGCATGCATCTTTATTTTCTGTCCTTAGTTCATATATTTTAATTGTTATATAAAATGCTCGCGACGGTGACGTCGCGATAGGTTTTTATTTATGTATTGCATTGACCTTGTTCATGAGACTACCCCATTATCATGTAGCACCATTAGGTTTCATTTGACTGTGACACCTATTTTTACACGAGTTGTGAGTCTCATATAGATCAGGGACGCACGTATTGACTGATCATCGGTACGTGTAGGACGTGCGTTAGGAATAACTGCTGTTAGAAACTTTGCATGCTAGTAGACTTGGCAGTTATTAGAGGTCCATGGACATAGCCTATTGTAGTACGGTGGTCCCATCCTTGTCCTTGTATGGTTGCAGGATTTGGCTAGGGTACTAAGAATAGGCTATGGACCAAATCGTGTCATAGATGTGACATGCTTAAAGCATGGGGTGGGGAGAACAACAAGTACCGCATTTGAGCTCCTTTGCACTTTTTCTGTGACGCCCGGATTCTCCGCTGGAGATACGGGTGGTGATGACCCATATATATACATTGGCGGGCCTCCGCCGTTCAAAAGACGACGTGCCTTTGGGCCCCTGGCTCTTCAAAAGAGAACCATGCCAAATCCCAGTTTTCAGCCAGATAGCTCACTTGTGGGGAAAGTTGTTCTTAACTGCATTCACTTTAGACGGTTAGGCGACCCCTCTGGATATTTATTTCAGTACTTTATTGGCATGTGTTTAAGTATACTTGTTATGTCCCTCTGAGGACCTGGTCCGCTGCCAGGTGTACCTGTTCTTGAGTGTTTGCAGGAGCACAGATTTGGAAGGATATAGATGCTTCGTGGATGTCTTCTCTTCGAGCCATGATTGGTAGCTGGTACTTATTGTTTGAGTGAGTTGTATCTATATTGTATTTACTTTTTCCATTTGAGTTGGTAGTGGATTTGTTTCCACCCAACTATCATCCTTAGATTCTTCTTGTTGAGATCTAGATTCATAGATACTGGTTATTTATTTCTATATGATTTTGGTGGATGAGATTTAGATTTTGACCTGTGACTTGTATTTCATTTTATACCACTTGTGGATTTTATATTCATATTACAGCGTACGTATGGATTTGGTTTCCATATATTGGAGTTGCCATATCCATGAGGCTGGCATGATTACGTGTCCTAGCCCTACGTATTTTTGGGACTGGGGCGTGACACCAGGCAGCCCCGAACCAGGGGAATGCATCAAGACAAGTTAATCACTGTACAGAATCATGATTCAAGCACCTCCTGTAATCGTGCACTACTGTACTACTGTTATACTGTTCTACTGTACCACTGTACCACTGTACTCCTGTTCTACAGTACTCGAGTATCTAGTGAAGGGGAAACTGACCCTGACCCTGACCTGCATGTCGCGGACAACTCGGAAATGAGGCATAGTTCCACGGACGGTCTCCGGGGCACTGGGGCCGCTCCGATCCGGATGGAACTCCACTGTTTCAGCCAACTGTACTGGACGAGATAGTGTGCAGCACCTACCGTTCTTTCGCTGCATACCATCCGCTCCATGGCTGAACTTACTGTATAGTCTACTGTACTAAACGAGATGGCTTGTAGCACCCACTGTACTTTCGTTGCAAACTACTCTCGTTTAAGACTAGTGTCCATAATGGCTTTGCCAGCGACCGTGTTCATATAGATAAGTCATCCTCGCTTAGCGGCTATCCGCGTGCGAGTCACTGCATCGCATCAAGAACAACTAAACACCTGAACGATCCTGTTAAAACGACCCTCGTGTTTGCATATGTTATGCCTCCTGAATGTTATACTTGCCCGTGCGTGAATTAACGTGTTTGCCTTGGACAGGGAAAAAGATGGTAAGTTGGTAAGTCTCGTCGTGTTTCCTCTAACATCGCACGGCGTACTGCCCGACACGTTAGGCTATTCAATATCTGCATGAAACTGATCCTAAGGCAACTAGAAAGACAACTTAATAGTTGTGCATGGAACCTGTATTACGTGTTTGGATTTGTCGAGCGGGCGAGTGGCTTCCCCACCAGTGCATTCAATGTACTGATAATCCACCAGTTTGTATGCAGGGTGCGGAAGAACCTCGTTCGGTGCGGACGCCTCCTTCGTGCGTGCTAAGGCCAGGAGTTCCCTCTGAAGCCTTGCAACGGTACGTCCGGGACTGAAGCGCATATACAAGACATAATGTTGGAGCGTCGCCTGACCATCGCCTGTACAATCATTCCACAGTTGTAGCCACTTGGCAAGCTTTTACTGTTTCAGAGAGAGAGGCTTGAGCGACTTGTAATCTCGGCTATACGCCGCCTGTAATACATGTTTCATATCAATAAAGAGATTACTTTACTTGTTTCGATGCTCCTGCTATATTTGTCGACTCAGTGAACCTGTTATCGAATCGCTATGCGTTCATGACTCCGCTGCACTCGGACAATCTGTGCGACTCTGTGGCTTAGAACTCTAACCGCCAGCCAATGAACCATGGCCTTGCACGGACGTGGCTAACGCTCGTGCGGCATCACGCCCGGATGGGTTAAGCGATCGTTCCGCGGGAGCGCTGGCGAGGGTGGTTCCCGCCTAGCGGGAACGGCCGATTGCCTGCGGGAGATCGGGGCATGACAGAATGGTATCAGAGCCTGGCTTCTACGCCTTTGGACTTCGATTCGATATCTCTGTTTCGAAAGCTCGTTCGTGGGTTATGTGCGCGCTCTCTCTCAATGCCTCGATGGGATGTTCCAACAATAAGTCTAAATACTTTCAAAATACATTTTGAATGATATGCTTGCTTGTCTGGTTGTATGCTGCGAGTGGCCTTTGTGCCAACATGTGCGAACCCTTGAGAGTATCGCTAGTAGCTTGTCCGATTTTTACTAACCCTAAGTTTGGTTGAATGCATATATTCGAGGGACGCCTTGAACTAGTGCACCATCCAAGACTTAGAAAAAGTGAAACTCGAGTGCTAAGACTTCGCTATCACTGAGCTGGTTGACGTGTTCACGCTAGAGGGTACCTTCGAAAGTGCGCACGATCCAGTCTAAGCGATATGCTGATTTTGAAGCTTGTGCAAGTGAAGATCCAAATGAACAAGTGCAACGACTTGTCTAGGATTGCCTCAACCCTAGATTACTGCTTGTCCTTAGTAAGTCTCGAGGACGAGACTTTTCCTAAGTTGGGTAGGATGTAACACCCCGTTCCGCTCAAGCGGACTACCGTCTCAAACGACAATTGTGCAGCTGTCCCGACCCGCTTTGCCTCGATCAAGAAGCAAAGGATATCCAGACTTGTCCCTACAGGAATCCGGCTTAGGCTTTCAGAGGCTCGCTCAGACGTATCGCTCTACCGAGGCGAATCATCGCTAAGGTGGGTGGCTACGGTGAACTTGTCTTTGCTTAGCCAGCACACATAAAATCTGGAATGTTTATGCTAGTCGCTAGATGAATCACCCCCTGCATGCTAATAAATCCAACGCACCTAGCTAAGGGAATAATCCCAACCCATATTGCTTGCTAGAACATGGAAAAGGAAATACTGCTTATATTCAGACCCTCGCATGCTAAGTCCCTTAACGGTTTCATCTCTCGGACTACCTTCGGGCCCGAGCAACGTGCCTGCTTATGTTCCTAGAAATGCATGATTGTCTGCTTGATAGTTACCGTGTTTTCATCCAAACCCCGGGAGACTACTACGTAGTCGTTCCGTGCCTGAATGTTCCTGCGAGTATCCGGGACCGTTAGGTCACCAGGCAGCCCCGAACCAGGGGAATGCATCAAGACAAGTTAATCACTGTACAGAATCATGATTCAAGCACCTCCTGTAATCGTGCACTACTGTACTACTGTTATACTGTTCTACTGTACCACTGTACCACTGTACTCCTGTTCTACAGTACTCGAGTATCTAGTGAAGGGAAAACTGACCCTGACCCTGACCTGCATGTCGCGGACAACTCGGAAATGAGGCATAGTTCCACGGACGGTCTCCGGGGCACTGGGGCCGCTCCGATCCGGATGGAACTCCACTGTTTCAGCCAACTGTACTGGACGAGATAGTGTGCAGCACCTACCGTTCTTTCGCTGCATACCATCCGCTCCATGGCTGAACTTATTGTATAGTCTACTGTACTAAACGAGATAGCTTGTAGCACCCACTGTACTTTCGTTGCAAACTACTCTCGTTTAAGACTAGTGTCCATAATGGCTTTGCCAGCGACCGTGTTCATATAGATAAGTCATCCTCGCTTAGCGGCTATCCGCGTGCGAGTCACTGCATCGCATCAAGAACAACTAAACACCTGAACGATCCTGTTAAAATGACCCTCGTGTTTGCATATGTTATGCCTCCTGAATGTTATACTTGCCCGTGCGTGAATTAACGTGTTTGCCTTGGACAGGGAAGGAGATGGTAAGTTGGTAAGTCTCGCCGTGTTTCCTCTAACATCGCACGGCGCACTGCCCGACACGTTAGGCTATTCAATATCTGCATAAAACTGATCCTAAGGCAACTAGAAAGACAACTTAATAGTTGTGCACGGAACCTGTATTACGTGTTTGGATTTGTCGAGCGGGCGAGTAGCTTCCCCACCAGTGCATTCAATGTACCGATAATCCACCAGTTTGTATGCAGGGTGCGGGAGAACCTCGTTCGGTGCGGACGCCTCCTTCGTGCGTGCTAAGGCCAGGAGTTCCCTCTGAAGCCTTACAACGGTGCGTCCGGGACTGAAGCGCATATACAAGACATAATGTTGGAGCGTCGCCTGACCATCGCCTGTACAATCATTCCACAGTTGTAGCCACTTGGCACGCTTTTACTGTTTCAGAGAGAGAGGCTTGAGCGACTTGTAATCTCGGCTATACGCCGCCTGTAATACATGTTTCATATCAATAAAGAGATTACTTTACTTGTTTCGATGCTTCTGCTATATTTGTCGACTCAGTGAACCTGTTATCGAATCGCTATGCGTTCATGACTCCGCTGCACTCGGACAATCTGTGCGACTCTGTGGCTTAGAACTCTAACCGCCAGCCAATGAACCATGGCCTTGCACGGGCGTGGCTCACGCTCGTGCGGCATCACGCCCGGATGGATTAAGCGATCGTTCCGCGGGAGCTCTGGCGAGGGTGATTCCCGCATAGCGGGAACGGCCGATTGCCTGCGGGAGATCGGGGCGTGACAAAATAGATGTTAAAAGAATATTCCCGAATGAGGATATGACCGAAGAGATTTACATGCAACAACTTGAATGATTTGTCGTCAAAGGTATTAAAGACAAAGTCTGTAAGTTGGTAAAATTACTGTTCGATCTGAAGCAAGCTCCCAAGATATGGAATGAAAAGTTTTATAAGGTCTTTAGATCAAACGACTACCGGGCCAGCGAGACAGATAAGTGTGTTTATACTAAGTTTGCTGATAAGAGATGAGTGATAGTTTGTCTCTATGTGTACGATATGCTAATCCTGGATACAAATTTAGAATTTTGCAGAGAGACAAACAAAATTCTCTTATCCAAGTTTAGTATGAAGGATATAGAGGATGCTGATGTTATCATGGAGAAAAGGTCATCCGGACAAAAGATGGGCTTGTGCTATCACAATCTCATTACATTGAGAATATGTTCACACGCTATGGATATCAGGATCTTCTAGGGATCGATACTTTATACAGGTATGATAAGAAGCTGAAATAAAATCTCAGAAAAAGTGTTAGACAATTAGAGTAATCGAGCGTTATCGGGAGTTTGATGTATAATAGAGTGCCACTAGACTTGATATAGTTTTTGCCGTAGGGATGCTGAGTTAGTTCAGGAGCAATCCAGGAGGCGAGCACTGGAAAGCTGTGAAGAGAGTTATGCGATATTTCAAGAGAACTCATAAGTATGTATTATACTACAACGGTGATCCAACAATATTAAAAGGCTTCAGTAATGCATGCTTGTGCTCAAAAGAAGAGAGCAAAAGGTCCACAGGAGGATACATCTTCTCCATAGGTGGAGATGTTATATCGTTGAAGTCGAAGAAGCAGATGATACTCTCTCATTCCTCTATGGAATATGAGTTCTTTGCACTTCAGGCTGCAACAGATGAAGCAGAATGGTTACAGAAGCTTATGAATGATCTTTCTCTGGTTGGTGCACAGATTCCGACTGTACCAATCTATTGTGACTACCAGGCGACTGCAGCAGTGTAATCAAATAACCTCTTCAATGGTAAGAGTACCGTTCGACTTCGGCACAAAGTACTGAATGATCGTATCAAGGCTGGATTTATTGCAGTGGTTAATGCTCGAAGCGAGGAGAATTTGATAGATCTGTTTACCAAAGGCCTCAAGCGTCAGCTAGTTGAGGACACAACAAGAAAAATGGGCTTAAACTTATGCTAAAATTATGTTTTTGTAATTCTACCATAAAGTTTTATGCTATTAGTTCAAAGAGAAATCTACTAGGCATCTAGCTTTTGGTTCAAGGAAGGGTTACTGACTGGAAATATATCAGGAATAATAGGTAGTCCTTTGGGACAATGTGGGGATATTATCCCGAAACCACTGTGGTCTACTAGTTGTTTTTTGTATAGAACAAGTCATGTTGGAGGATGGCCATGAGCCTTAATGAGTTCTTGGATATTTTGAATATTTGACGTGCTTTACAGGAAACACGGGTAGCTCGGCACTACAAAGGGAATGTACGCTCCATGCTACAGTAACATGACACCACGACGAGGTAGAGCCTCAACTTTGGACCATGTCATAGCGGTAGTAGCACAATGTATAGGCATGTAGCCTAATGCCCAAAAGATAGAGAGTAGTAGTAGTAGTACATAATTACGTACAAAGGGGTCTGTGACCTCATGCTACAGTGGGTGACACCAACTAGAGGTTACGGAGCTCGACTTTGGGCCATGTCATAGCGGTGTAACACTGAAAGAAAGCACAAGATTTCATGTTGGAAATATTAAACTCTCTGGAAAGAAATCACCTAAGTGTATGAACAGAGATGTAGGCCATCTCTTGAGGGTAATCTTGTAGACACCCAAAATATATACACTGAGACCAGATCAACACATGGCCTTTAATGTGCGACCAAAGGCACAACTGATATCATTGTGTGAGTAAAAAGAATAGCAGCAATAGTACTGAATTTAAGGCTTAGTCCATTCATGCATCATATTGTTGTTTGACCCATGCGGGAAGATTCAAGTCGGAGGCAACATCTATCATAATGTATGATGAGCATTCACTATGAGGAATGCTCAACCATATATATATATATATATATATATATATATATATATATATATATATATATATATATATATGCGGAGGATTGTTGAAGTTTTTCCTTAAGAACGCTAGGAAAATTGTCCCACATTGGAAAACATTCCAAGTGAGTATCTCAATATAAAGTTATGCTTTGTATTGAGATATGCACATGGGGAGTGGTAGCCCATGTGCGTGCCATATGGTTTTTTTTTAGAAGGATTAAGTTTAAACTACTCAAGAAAATATTTATGTTTTTGTCACTCTCTTTGAAAAAACATCCTTAGAAGCTAAGTCCAAGGGGCTTAGCGACTCGATCTTGAACTCAAACTAGGACTCGGACGAAAGGCGCAAAGTGGCACTTTGATGGCGCAATTTGCACTTCATACGTACACATCGGGTGCGAGATGGTGCGCACATACATATCCGGTGTAAGATGGGGCTTGGGCGCATTGTTGCGCTTGTTTTATGCGCGAGTTGCATGCGCAGGTGCTACGCGGGTGCATTTGCGGTTGCTCCGTGGCTATGCATGGACTATGCACGACTATGTGCGGGTATGCACGACATGTGCGATATAAACCCCCTCATTTATTTCTATAGATAGTCTGGTTTTGGGTTGGAAAATTTTGGTTTAACATCAGGTATTTGAGGTTTAGATTTAAGGTTACAGATGTCTGATTCTTTAATTAAACCCTTGGAGCGCCCTACCGTTGTTGCAATATTCAGAGCCCAACATCAGCCCATAATTTTGTAAACCCCCTCACCCAAAATAGATATTTTGTGTATATTTTATATTATTATAGATATTGAATTTCTTTAGAGTATTCTGTTATTTAATTAGCAAATGAATTTCTTGATATATTTACTTATATAAATATTTATTTAGAATCATTTTTAAGTTATTTTAGATTTTTGAAATTATTTAGGATTTATTTGGATATATATAGTCTTAATATTAGATAGATGCTAATTTAGTGTTAATAGATATTAATAAGATTTTATAAATTATTTATATTATATTTAATTATATTTAAGATTATAAATTATTGAGATAAATTCAAACTCTATTTTAAATTAATTCAAATCCTGAACCTACTAGGAAATCAACTTCATGCATATCCTATCCTTATTTAAATTCATCATAATCCTATCCAAATTAACCAATCCTAGTCGTATTTAATTAAGTAGTGTCCACCATTATAAATATCTCATCCTTCATATTTTTCTTCCCCAAATTTCTCTCTTTTTCGTCCAAAAATAGTCAAAATTCGTCATAAATTCAGCCTCATTTTCTACTAGTTATGACGAATTAAAAAGACGATATCTCCTAGCTCCGGACTCCAAACGAGGCCTAGTTTTTTTTGTTAGAACGATAATGAGGTTAGATTTCTGATTATATAAATTTTTTTCTAAATTATGAGTATTAAATTCTGAAAAATTTGTAGAGCACAGCATGTCCGAAAATAGATGTGTTTTGATGTTTTCGCGATTTCGGGAGAACCAGGAATCAGAATCATGAACCGTTTAAAGTTTCGGAAAGCTAATATCGAGATCATCGACATATATTTTTCCCAGAATTTAATTCGAAGTATTTACATACTTTAATTCTGTAGAATTTTTAGGTTAGAATTTAACCATCGGTGCACAATACAAAATTTGTATGTGCCATAATTCCCAAACGAATTTGAATTCGGACGAGCCGTAAATTCTAACATATTTTTGAAGCTGAAATCTACAGGAAATCATGCATGAAAGTTGAGTTTGTGTCGGTTGACTTTTCGGTCAACAGATCGCCTCGATTTGCGTGCCATGAGTCTCGAGTTGATAAAATTCAGTTTCTTTGGACAAAATTTAGGAATTAACATAAAAATCAGAATAATAAGATTAAAATAGGATTTTAGAGTAATTATTCTAGAATTAAATAAATTAAAATAAATTATCTTTTGACGTGATAAATTTGTAATACATAGGCTATTTGGACTGTAACTTGGACTCTGATTCATACCAGCAGCAGGACCCCAGGCAAGATACCTTGCCAAATTATTTACAGTACTTTGCATGCTATTTATATTTTTTTTATTTTATTTTATTTCTGTATCGTTCTTGCATGTGTAGTTTTTCTCCAATCATTACTATGTATTAGATATGTTGACACACACATGACACCTAGTATCATGGGAGGACAATCATTAGGCGTATGGGCTTTTAACCACTCTGGTAAACCGTAGTATATTACTCGCACTACGGGCGTATGTCGCGCTGGTCGCTACCCCCGCGGTATGTCGATTTCTGGAGTCTCGCTGGTCGCTACCCCCGCGGTATGTCAATTTTTGATGTCCATTGACGTGTGTGTGAGTTGTGAGGTAGATCGAGTAGCCTACCCTTGCCCATACGTCGAAAAGTTGTCCTTATTTGCATTCATATAGATTGTCTTGTACAGCGTACTTATTTATTTTCAAACTATATGCATGTTTACTGTATTCAAATTGGCTCGTATTTTCTGTATCTTGTTACGTCCCTCTGAGGACCTGGTCCGCTGCCAGGTGTATCTTTTTTTGATTATTTGCAGGAGCACAGATTTGGATGGTTACATGTGATCCGAGGATGTCTTCTCTTCGAGCTGTGATGGATAGCTGGTATTCTTATATTGTGTTGTGGTGTTGCACTCATATTGTATTTGCTCTTATATTCGAGTTGGTAGTGGATTTATTTCCATCCAACTATCATCCTTAGATACTTTTTATTGAGATCTAGTTTCATAGATACTGGTTATTTATTTCTATATAATTTTGGTGGATGAGATTTAGATTTTACCCTGTGACTTGTATTATATTTTATACCACTTGTGGATTTTATATTCATATTACAGCGTACGTATGGAATTGGTTTCCATATATTGGAGTTGCCATATCCATGCGGCTGGCATGCTTACGTGTCCTAGTCCTACGTATTTTTGGGACTGGGGAGTGACATGTTTTTGTGGTGGCCCATGCAAGTCGAGAGCATATTGTCTCGGTTACGTTACTGTACCGAACAAGCCCGCACCTAGGACTAGAGTATAGGATCTCATCCACAATTGACTGTGATTTATCTCCTCCTATCTGTTCTATTTTGAATAATTGTATCCTGCTTGATTCATGTGCTTCCCTAATAGTTCCTTGAGTATAGTCTTCTGCTAAAATATAGGAACCCCTGTTATTAGGATAATAATTAGAGTAGCACACCTATTAAGAATACAACGAGAATATAGACACACCACTAAGTTTAGAATATCTAGTGAACCTAGAATTCCTTATCTTTAGATTGTTATACCACTACCCCTTGATGTATTAAGAAGACTTGAGAGTAGTACAGACACTACTAGAGTTAGTTAGAAGTTTTACCATAATGTTTGACACCTAGTATCACATAGTCTTTTGACCTATTAATTGAAGTGTAACCGAATGATATTTATCGCATGCTAGCAAAAGATGACAGTGTTTATTCAGACCATAGAATTTAGAGGTCCTTGCCCTATTTGGTCGACTAGCGACTTAGATAAGAAGGTTGTATGATAACTGTAGATATTGTAGAGTCTTTTATTATTATTGCTTATGTTATTTTTGCTTTTGCGAACTTGAATTATTTTGTAACTTCTCACATCATAATCCAGCATTATATTTTCTGTGCTACCTTGAATTATGCTGCTATTATAGCCTAGTTTTTGCAAGCTTAATCTTATATCGAGCTTGTTCATGACATATGTGTTATTGGGGCCTGATCAACCACACTAATACAAATTGTCTAATCAGAATCAGTGTATTATGGTCTAGCTAGCCATAATGCGCTTGATTCGCCCTTCGCAATAGTATTTTACGTGGATTGAGATGTATAGTGGACCAGTAGACAAATATACTTACCCTCTAGATACGACAAAGCATATCATATCAAGTACATAACTGCACCGATGTGAGCATGTGAATAGGAAATTACCAAATTAAGATTTTAATCCACAACTGTCTTGACAATTCCCATTTGAATTCTTTAAACGCTTTGATTCTCATACTTCCATTCTATTACCCCTCCTTGAACTCTTTTCCGTTGCTTTCCGTCTTCCCTTGTTTCGGAAAGACAAAATCTCGTGCTTGGATATAAGTGATACACGGATAGTACAAGATATACCCCATAGGCCAATCACATTATTTGGTGACTATTTTTCATAATTGATTAAGGACATATCATATATGATATAGTTGGTGTTAAAGTTTTGAGGATTGAATGACATGAGAAAATAAATTGAGGAATATTTTCTTAAATGTGAGAGCCTTATGTGATAGATGGGTAAATTCTAAGTTGGGTAAAAATTGCATTATTAAACTTGAGGTAAATTCTTTTAGATTGTGATCAAGTGAGATTAGATAGAGAGAAACCATGTTCTATTTTAATTTCGAGGACGAAATTTTGTAAGTTGGGTAGATTGTAAACCCCCTCACCCAAAATAGATATTTTGTGTATATTTTATATTATTATAGATATTAAATTTCTTTAGAGTATTCTGTTATTTAATTAGCAAATGAATTTCTTGATATATTTACTTATATAAATATTTATTTAGAATCATTTTTAGGTTATTTTAGATTTTTGAAATTATTTAGGATTTATTTGGATATATATAGTCTTAATATTAGATAGATGCTAATTTAGTGTTAATAGATATTAATAAGATTTTATAAATTATTTATATTATATTTAATTATATTTAAGATTATAAATTATTGAGATAAATTCAAACTCTATTTTAAATTAATTCAAATCCTGAACCTACTAGGAAATCAACTTCATGCATATCCTATCCTTATTTAAATTCATCATAATCCTATCCAAATTAACCAATCCTAGTCGTATTTAATTAAGTAGTGTCCACCATTATAAATACCTCATCCTTCATATTTTTCTTCCCCAAATTTCTCTCTTTTTCGTCCAAAAATAGTCAAAATTCGTCATAAATTCAGCCTCATTTTCTACTAGTTATGACGAATTAAAAAGACGATATCTCCTAACTTCGGACTCCAAACGAGGCCTACTTTTTTTTGTTAGAATGATAATGAGGTTAGCTTTCTGATTATATAAATTGTTTTTCTAAATTATTAGTATTAAATTCTGAAAAATTTGTAGAGCACAGCATGTCCGAAAATAGATATGTTTTGATGTTTTTGCGATTTCGGGAGAACCAGGAATCAGAATCATGAACCGTTTAAAGTTTCGGAAAGCTAATGTCGAGATCATCGACATATATTTTTCCCAGAATTTAATTCGAAATATTTACATACTTTAATTCTGTAGAACTTCTAGGTTAGAATTTAACCATCGGTGCACAATACAAAATTTGTATGTGCCATAATTCCCAAACGAATTTGAATTCGGATGAGCCGTAAATTCTAGCATATTTTTGAAGCTGAAATCTATAGGAAATCATGCATAAAAGTTGAGTTTGTGTCGGTTGACTTTTCGGTCAACAGATCGCCTCGATTTGCGTGCCATGAGTCTCGAGTTGATAAAATTTAGTTTCTTTGGACAAAATTTAGGAATTAACATAAAAATCAGAATAATAAGATTAAAATAGAATTTTAGAGTAATTATTCCAGAATTAAATAAATTAAAATAAATTATCTTTTGACGTGATAAATTTGTAATACATAGGCTATTTGGACTGTAACTTGGACTCTGATTCATACCAGCAGCAGGACCCCAGGCAAGATACCTTGCCAAATTATTTACAGTACTTTGCATGCTATTTATATTTCTTTTTATTTATTTTATTTCTGTATCGTTCTTGCATGTGTAGTTTTTCTCCAGTCATTACTATGTATTAGATATGTTGACACACACATGACACCTAGTATCATGGGAGGACAATCATTAGGCGTATGGACTTTTAACCACTCTGGTAAACCGTAGTATATAGCTCGCACTATGGGCGTATGTCGCGCTGGTCGCTACCCCCGCGGTATGTCGATTTCTGGAGTCTCGCTGGTCGCTACCCCCGCGGTATGTCAATTTCTGATGTCCATTGACGTGTGTGTGAGTTGTGAGGTAGATCGAGTAGCCTACCCTTGTCCATACGTCGAAAAGTTGTCCTTATTTGCATTCATATAGATTGTCTTGTACAGCGTACTTATTTATTTTCAAACTATATGAATGTTTACTGTATTCAAATTGGCTCGTATTTTCTGTATCTTGTTACGTCCCTCTGAGGACCTGGTCCACTGCCAGGTGTATCTTTTCTTGAGTATTTGCAGGAGCGCAGATTTGGATGGTTACATGTGATCTGAGGATGTCTTCTCTTCGAGCTGTGATGGATAGCTGGTATTCTTATATTGTGTTGTGGTGTTGCACTCATATTGTATTTGCTCTTATATTCGAGTTGGTAGTGGATTTGTTTCCATCCAACTATCATCCTTAGATACTTCTTATTGAGATCTAGTTTCATAGATACTGGTTATTTATTTCTATATGATTTTGGTGGATGAGATTTAGATTTTATCCTGTGACTTGTATTACATTTTATACCACTTGTGGATTTTATATTCATATTACAGTGTACGTATGGAATTAGTTTCCATATATTGGAGTTGCCATATCCATGCGGCTGGCATGCTTACGTGTCCTAGTCCTACGTATTTTTGGGACTAGGGCGTGACAAATTTCCAATAAATTATTGTATTCTAGACTTGACCCGCCAATTTAGGTGCTGGACTTTTCCGTCCCTTAAAATCATAATCCCTTGTGCCCTAAATTAATTGTACAACTTCCCGTATCCAAAATCTATTATTTAATCCCGTGTTGCGCACCTGTGTCGTTGCCATCAATTTTGAGACACCAACTCAACCCGTTGAGCCAGACCAATTAAAGGGTCCAAGACTGACACCAAGCCTACACCATTTCTGACCTTTGTGTCACTCCCAATTGAGACCCCAGGTGCCCCTATTTAAATTAAGAGCACATGACATTTTTATTTTTATTTAATTGGGGATACCAACTTTGACTAATCCCATTTTTAATCCCAACTTAACCCAATGCCCCTTTAATTAAGCCTATGCAAAACACATAACACCCCCTCACCCTACAAAACACCAAACACCATTTCTCCCATAATTTTTCCATCATTTCATGTGTTTGTGCAAATACCCAAATTTAAGGGGCTTATTTACAAATGTTGCATTAGGTGTCATTCCCTCATTGGTTTAAACCCAAATGAAGAAACCCCCTCAACCCTTGACCGGTCCAACCTCTTCCCTCCCACTCCTTTGTGTGAACCCAAAATCCTTCATGATCAATCCTAGCCATTCATTTGAATTAGGAATCATCCCCACCACACACTCACATCACCACTCCCTATAAAATGTCTTTTCATTCACACTTCTCCAAGTAGGCCCTAATCCCCACACTTGGGAAAACACCCCACATTCTCTCTCCTCCCTCCCTACACTCTCAGCCGACCAAAGCCCCCTCCTCCCTTTTTTTTTTTTTTTCTTCTTCTTCTTCTTCTTCTTTACAACTCAACCCCGGCCCCGGCCAACCCAACCCGACTCCGGCCAAGCTCACTCCTCCGGCCACCCGAGCCCGCTGCCTCCACCGCCATTACCTCCAGCGACTTCTCCACAGCGGCTGCCACCACCACCACACACCAACGCCGCCACCACCATCTCGAACCAGCAGCAGCTTCCCTCCACCGCCATTACCTCCAGTCATCAACCCCCCTTCGGCCAGCTTCTTCCCCGGCGAGCCAACAACTAGCGGCTCCCCCCGACTTCCCACCGCTGAGCCTCCATCTCCGGCACCATCACACGAACCCAACCATCCACCTCTCGACGAACCAACACCACCACGTCCTCCCCCACGCCACTGCACCCCTACTCCGGCCAACCCGACTGGCCACCCTTCATCATCAACATCACTGCCATCTACACCCAGCCTACACCACCACAGCACCTCCACCATGCTGTCGACTCCCTCGACCACACTCCGGCAACCCCTCTACCATCCGGCCAGTACCACCCCCACACCACAGAGGTAACCTCTCCTCCACCCCCTTGTTTAAATGTAGTATTATTGTTATGGTCATAACTTAGCTAGTTAGGGTTTATGTGTATTTGAGTTTGGAGTTAAATGCCATATGAGTTTTAGGGTTTGTATAGGCTTGAGTTTTAGGGTTTGGTTATATTTAAATTTATGAAATTGATAGTAAAATGCAAGGTTAATAATTAGGGTTTATGTTTAATACTTTGAGTAGGGTTTGATGTTATGTATGCATCTAAATGGTTGTGAAATGATGGTGATATTAAGGCATTGATTATTATCAAGGAACATGTTAATTACTATAAAAGGGTAGAGAGATATCATACCTTGGGTTAATATTGAAAGCTGTTGATGAAGTTGTTTGAGGACTAGCTGTACATAGGTAGAAATGAGGTTCAAATAAATTAAAGGAAGGTTTTATATGAACGAGGGTTTATTAATAATAATTTAATGGAGGATAAAATATGTCAACGTACATGGAAATGACTGTGAAGACTAGAGTAAAATTTGAGGATTTGATCATGGCTTGAACTACTGAACACCGTGGTGAGATATAAGAATTGAGGATTTGTTAATGATATTGTATAGGTGATTAATCGGATTTGACGTAAACGTACCATTAGTCAACCTTGGTCAACCCTCTAGCTTCGTGTCCATGTGACTTGTAACTAAGTTTGAACAAATGTTAGACGGGTGTCACATCTTATTTTAACCTCGTGATAGTTTATTGATTGAGCTTATGTCTCGTCTCTAGGTACTACGGAACCTGCGGACTTGGACGTTTTACCGGATCCCCATCTTCAGCAGCCAGATCCAGGCAAGTGTACCTTGCCATCCTGTATTTCAGTTACCAGATATTTATTATTTTATTACATACATTGTGCGCGTGTTTGATTAGAATCGTTACTTAGCGTCCGGGTCACAACCGTGTGCAGACGTTCGTCGTAACGTCTCGTAAGGAATACTAGATGTTCATAACACCTCGATGTACATACCTGTATATATCGTAACCCTATGACACATTCAGACACTGTCTTCGTGCCAGATTTCCTGTATCCTGATACTGACATCATGACCGGAACCTGGGACGACCTAAGGGTCGCGTTGATTGATAGTTACTTTAGTATGACGAGACTGCTAGATAGAGGTTCAGGTTCAGCGCACAATCGTTGACCGCTTGGGAAGGGGAAGACAGTTACTAGACGTTTGGGCTTCTCTGCACGAGCTTATATATGTATATGTACTATTTCTGTAGTGATCCTGTATCTAGAGTAGTTGTATCACCCGTGTGACTCTTTGCCCGGAGCTGCGGTACGTCCCGTGTGTTTCCGTGTCCGGAGCTACGGTTTTATTTTGGACAGCCCACGCGTCGAACATTGTCTTCAAACTGTGTCTCACTTAAGTGGTTATGCTAGGTTACACCGTCGTTGCACTTGTACTTTCTGTTGTACTTTGGCATGTTGTATTTTTGTACCTTGTTATGTCCCTCTGAGGACTTGGTCCCCTGCCAGTTTTGCAGCATAGACGATTATGAAGCATTTGGAGTTGCCGATGGAGTTGCTTGTCTTGTGGACATTGGTACCAGGTACTCATATCATTTCTACCGGCATTATGGTTAGTTTATTCATATTGATTATTCATCTGCTGTTGTAGCCTAATTTTTGTAAACTTATTTCTTCTCGAGTCTATTCGAATTTTGTGTGTTATTGGACGGCCGACTTTAGCACATGCAGCTCTTTCTTGTATACTTCTGTTTATTGTGGATTGAGACTTAGATGTTTACATTTACTGGATTATTTAGTTAGTGACACTTATTATACAACTTATACGTATTCGAGTCAGACCAGAGTCTGGTCGATTGCGTAGCTGGCATGTTGCGTATTCCTGGTCCTATGTATTTTGGGACTGAGGCGTTACATGCGGCTATGTGAGTATGCACGTATGTGCGGGTATGCACATCATACACGTTTATGTGAGTATCGCACATGTGCTACTGTGCTGTTGTGTGTATGCGTGCATGCAAGTATGCTCGTATGTGCGGGCTGCGCAGACTGTGCGCATATTCCAATGTCTGCGTGATTTGGATGGCTATGAAAAATAAATCAGTTTAAACCAATCATGATCTCTTGGGATTATGTTTTGATTGAATATTATCCTATCATATGTGGATGGCGGTCATGATTAGGGTTAGGGTTTCCACTATTCTCTATAAATAGCCTCTTCATGCCTCGATTTGAAGACAAAGATGAAATTGAGAGACATAAGAGACAGAGTGATGTGGCCGCCACCTTAGTCTATGAATTTGTTCGAATTGGTTACAGAGGTGACTAAGAGCGTTCCATAGGTTCATCTCGTGAACTTGTTGGTTCCTGTGAGTAGATCATCAAGAAGGCGAATCTTGCTTTAAGCAACAATGGTCTTCATCACCCCAGCAAGCATTTCGTTTTTCTGTCTCCTTCTCCTTCTTCTTTTATCTTGTAAACGTTTTATCTCAATTGCAACTGCGTTTTCAAAGAAGAACGAGCTTGATATCTGTCACTTTGTAATCCGGTCTACGAAGGAGTATCTTTGGAGTCAAGTTTTATCAGAGAGCAAACTGTGATAGTTTTGCATGAATCTCTGAATCTCGACAACAACATCAGGATTCAACATAGGACAAACCGTGATAGTTTTACGTGAATCTCTGTTACTGGCTAGTGTGATCCATCTTTGCTTCCTTGGGACTAACATATTCCAAGTCCGTACACAACAGATGTCATACCAAAGAGTCTAAACTTCAGTTCTGTTAAGGGAAGAACAAATATTGACATAGTATGTACTTCTTTTTTTTCCTTTTATTTGAAGCGCACAAAGTATAACATTTTATCTACAAAAAAATGGTTAAATAAATAAAAACAAAGCATTTTCCTATAACTATGAGCAAAAATTCCTGGCACCCTGAACAAATTAAAAACAAGGTGGCATGAATCAGCTCAAGCAAACAAAGATATACATGTCATGTGCAGCAATAACACTGAAATATGAAGTTGTATGCTTGGGTTACAGTGACATCCCTCCCTCATAATTATCTCATCTTTGGTCTGAGAAATGCTTCGGACTGGGGGTGCCCATATAAGCCAGCCTAGGGGAGAGCCTCACTCGCGGAGTAGGACGAGGAGAGGGGATGGGGTCCTTATTTCCTCTGGTCACCAAGATGCTCCTTGGCGATAGGTTAACTTGTTCAAGAGCCTTGCTCTGCAAATTAATCGGGTAGTCGCGGACACATCCTATGCGCGGCCCTGCACCAGTACTCCAATTGCACGACATTCGTTCGCCTGATTCGAGACTGAATGCTTTGTCTGCGTTGATTTCTAATTTGGAGGGACCCTTTGTAATAGGAACTTTAGTAGGCTCTTCTTCCTCGTTATCGCTCAAATCTTCCACCTTCTGTACCTTCTTTTCTGGTTCGGAGTCTAGACACTTGAACGAGGGGTATTCATCGTCATCAATGGCACCTCTCTGAGGAAAAGTCGAGCATACGTATAAGAAGATTGTCAGTACAAATAAATACGCGAGTTCATATAACTAATTTGATGAATCGCTCTATATCTACCTTGACTTCGGTGAGATCCACATTGTTGTCCTCTAGGAAGTTGATGAACGCTTTGAAATGTTCTTCGGTTGGGAGGTAGTGTCCACTGTATGGCCAAATAGCCTGCAGAAACAAGAGGATGTCAAGATTCAAGAAACCTTGAGGACCCCTTCTTTTGTTGGCATTTAAGTTATTAGACAATATTTGCCAGCTGTACCTTGAGGACCCCTTCTTCGACAACCAGCCTTCCTGCAGCCGTTATCGCTCCACCAGACAGAAAACTTGAGTGCTGAAATTTCCCCTTCTTTTTCTGTTCAAAGGGAATGATATCAGAACAAGCCATGAAAGGTGCGCAACCGATTGTATGTTTCCGATTGGAATGAAAATATATATACCTTGCCTACGTATAAAGCGCTCATTGTACTGAGGACAAATATCCATTTGGAACCATCAGCTGTGTTCAGAAGTATATGGCTTTGTTTGTAGACTAGCTTCCCATTATCCACAATGACTTCATATGATTTCCGCTCGTTCTGCATATTTTGAAACAAATTATATATAAGCATAGGTTGAAACAAGATACCATTTAGAATAAATCTTGAAATCGGTTAAATGGTATTACCGGTCCAAGGTACGTGATACTCTGGTTCTGAAGAGTGGTCCTGTGGCATCTATCAAGATTCACTTCTTTTCCATCTCCAATGTCCAACCTTTTATCAGTAAGATCCAGAATGAGCTAAATATATATATATATATTCAATTTTCACCAATGAATTAGAATGATCAATGTTGTTTATATACGTATATACTTACCAATAGAAGAATGGCTGTGAACTCTCGCTCGTAAACCAGACATCATAGTACATATGCAGATTATGCCCATACCGATGGCGTGGATCAATCTGTACATCATGGGATGCAGGAAATAAGAACACCTACCTACTTCGTAGGACATCGAAAACATGATATACTACTATAGAACTATGGGTGAAAATTGATACATACCGCTTCTAGCCAATGCCGTAGAGCAAGCTTTTGGGCATTATTGCTTTTACTCGAACCCTTTCCTACCTACAAAAGAAAGGGCATAAGCTATTAAAACTATTTCATACCGAACACATTTTTTTTTTCTGCCATTAAATGGAAGGAATAATAGATTACCGACTTGGTATTCCAATTTGCATAGGTTTTTGTACAATTAATTACCTTTGCTGCTCTTGTCCGAGCTCTTGCCCAACGAGAAATTGCAGTCTCTGACTTTTCACCATTGAAGAACGATACTGAACTCCGTTCTAGTAATGCAAAATCCAATGCCTTCCACCTGCAGTTGAGAGAGATGACGGAAATTTTGTTAGATATTTAACCAAAACTTACAGTTTACAGAAATATCTGAGCAAGAAAAGCACAAGGAATTGATCTGAAGAATGAACATATTACCAAAGTTCCTCCACTACAACTGCGCAATCTGCAAGATTTCTTCTAGTCCGATAACTCCTGTAGACTTTCTGCACCTGAACCGCAGCTGCTTCTAGTTCGCTCCTTGACCTTGGTGAAATCGATTCAGAAGAGCATATTGCATTGTTCGTTGCAGCAGCCTCATCGACCCATAACTTTCTTTCATCGTACAAGTTCTGGTTCTCTGATGGAGCAATAGTTTCCGAATTGGCTTTTTCTTCTTCCCAATCTCTGAGGCTACTGGAACCATCCGGTGTCTGCTTGACACTTGAACCATTTCTCTTCAAACCGACAGATCCCACACTGATCTTGAGATCATCTGAGTTGGAGCTGATGAATTTCAGAGCACCTTGAATATCTTCAGCCAGCCCAAAAATCTTGTTATTGACAATATCGACCGATGGCAACGAGAGTATGGAGACTGTTGAACCCATAGCAGATCTTGTTTTTTTGCACTTAGATATACGGAATCCTGCAATGAGAAACATGCATTATTATACAAGAAGTGCATTCCTAAGATTAACAACGAATACAACACAACACAGATACGATACGTACCTAGAGACACAGACACGATAATGATATTTGTATCATGTTCTATGTTGTTAGTATATTACGATACACGATACGTATCTTACTCTACGATATGCTATACTATCATTTCATTATGTATCGGATGAACCTATACCAACACGTATAAGGCTGATAGGTAATATTGATTTATTTTTATTTTATTCGAGTTGTGTAATGCATACTTAAGAATCTGCATTTTGGAACTAGGCACAACTGTAAAGATGAAACACAATGAAAAATTTATGAGAAAATTATATTAAATTTATGCTCATATAGGAATTGAGAAGCCAAGCTCCTTTAGTCCATTTGGTTGAAGAAGGAGACACCCCCATGAGTTTGTTGGTTCGAGCAGGGGGTGGCATATTAATTTCCTTGTGCATGGGGAATTAATGTGTGGTGCAGCTGGGTGCGGTTCGGGTTGGGTGCGTATGCGGTATAGGTGTGGTACTGATGCGGGAGAGATCTTCGATCAAGATATAGTCTACGGGCTGTGGTTGTAAGGCCTACGGGCTGTGTTTGTAGGCCCTCCGGACCAGAATAATGTTTACCATCTTCGAAAAATTATATATATGGATTCATAAATATAGACCTAAACTCCGATACAATATTATACAATAAGATACAAAAGCAAACTGATACATGCAATAATACACTATACGATACATGATATACAATATAATACAAAAGCAAACTGACACGGCATGAGTTTTGTAGTGTCTGTGCTTCCTAGACAAATATAGAACATTTCCATCAAATAAAGATATTAACTCAATCAAATGCATACAAAAAAAAGAAGAAAAAAAAAACATGTAATGGCGCATCAAGGAAATCAAAGAAGCAACTTCAAATTTATATATGCTTTCATGAATCCAAACTCCAAGGACTGTGTCTGTGTGGCAGAACAAGAACAGCTTCAACGAACAGAAACGAATATACAGCAATAAAAATTAAGAAGCAAAACAATCCGCACAGTTTCACGAAACGTTTTCCATAGCAGAGAAAGCCTCCCCTGCTCTATGGAACCAGCCAAAACGTTGCACGCGAAGATCATTATAATGAGCAGCTCCGGAATGACAGCAAATTACCAAGCATGCGTCTATAATGTCGCGATATAGAACGGGCGGGCGCGGTCAAACTAAGGACAAGCATTACCATCCAACGAGAAGATAGAGAGAGAATCGAATTCCAGATGGAGGAATATTAAAGAAAGTAGAAGACGCAACTAAAATCTCTGAAGCTGTATTTGTTAAAAATCCAGGGGGGAGATGATACCTATGAACTCTTAATTTCCGGACAACGACGCGAATAAGGTAAGATATAGCTTAACACAGTCGAGAAGAGTTCTATAATAGCAGTACCAACTGACCATTTCCCTGTATATATATATAGTTTTTATGCTGCAGACAAATAGGAGGAAACAAGTCTTTCTTGCCATTCAACCACACAGACTGAAAGGCAAATGGCGTAAGTGTATATGTAATAACACTCGTAAACACTCGTAAGCACTCAAGAGAGAAAAAAAAAAACGATAAAGGAAGGATGTGCAGTTGCTGAGTAGTTGGACCTGTTGACCCGAACCCCAAGTACCCGGTACCAAAAACAGCTGTACGGAAAAGGCTACGCACGGACGGACGTTAAAATTTAAAAGATAAGGTCAAAAGAAAGTTAAAAAAAAAAGAGTTTTTTTTGGACACACTGCATATCTTTTGGGTCCACTGTCCCAACTCTCACTATTTTTAATAAATAGAAAGAATAATAAGCGGCCACCTCGGTTCGAACTCGGGTTTAGATGGGGGCAAATGCCTCCTATCTCAGCCACTAGCCTAGAGGTGATTGGCGGGGAGAGAAGTTATATGCACAATTAAGCTTACCTCAAAATTTTATGAAACAGAAATAACAGCACTGTTATGTTCGTACGCATGGATGAAGGGAAAAAAAAATGAACTTTCGGGCTCGTCTTCTCCTCCGACGTGATGACATTGATGTAAATCTCGACACGACACGACAGGACAAGCCAGCCTATGTGACGACGTATGCTACGGAGAAGGTCAACGTAGTCTCGCGCAACACTACTCCGAAAACTCGAGCTGACTAGTGCTCTCAGTGTAATTCTGTAGCAATTGACTAGGGAGGGCTCCGTGATGCGCTAATCTCGACGACTAGTACGAGGAAGGTTGTTGAGGAGTTGGCATGCGTCAGCACGGTGAGGTGAAAAGGGGTGCTCTAGCGGGATGGTGCGAAAGCGAGGGGCAGTACTACCTCTGTTGATGTTGTTTCTGATCGTGCGGCGACGTTGAAATCTTTGCAAAAATTTCTAACGGTGAGGGTTACACGACATCTGGCGCTCTGGAGGAGATGTGGCGAGACACGCGTTTGTGATGCTTGAGTATGGTATATGTGCAAGAATATTCATAGAGAGAAGTGTGAGATGGAGAGAAAATTTGTGTTTGTGAGGATTGGAGATCGAAAAAGAAAATGATGGTGAAGATAGTGTGGTGTTGTAGGTTTAAGGAGAAAAAAGAGAGGAAGGTGAAGAAGAGTTCGGAGAGTGTATGAAAAAAAAAAACGAGCCAAAGCATGTGGACATAGGAAGCTTATGAGAGAAGGAGAACTCTTGGTCGGTACAACATAATGACATTGTGAGCCGGCGTAGGTGTGCATATGTTTTCACAATAAATATATTGGAGGGAAGAAGGAATGGATTTAGTACTTTAGGTCTTAAAAAATATAATGGGATCAGTTGATCACACTTGTTCTTTACTGTGTCCGCCTCTACAGGTACGTATACGATCCCACAAAATTCTACCTGATTATTCTTTGGATAATGTTAAGTTCACTACCAAATGTGTACAACCTTATTACAACCTCCCCCCAACATATGGGTCCCAACCGACCCCACCTCCCCTCTCACCCCCTGCTATATGGGTCCCACCCAGCCCCACCACTCCCCTCTCTCCTCCAATGGAGGCCGGCCACGTGGGTTTTGTAACCCCATGGTTGTAAGGGGGTTGTAGGTGTAGCGCCCCGTTCTCCCGGTGCGGAGAGCGCGGCTAAGAAACACAAACGGTATCGTTCGATCGGGATAGATTGAATTAAGAACTCGTCCTCGTTATGGATTTGTTTCTTCGGAATCGATTCCCATATTCAGTGGACTGCGCCCCAAGGATCGGCTTAGCGGCAGAGTCAGGAGGGACATCTCCGCTGCTATCTTTTATTGCCTCGGTTTTCGATGTCGCTTGTTGCTTTCGTGCATTGAGTTGGTTTTGGAATTTGCTTGTTTTTCTTGAACGGTTTCGATGGTTTTTATTGTTTTCGTTCATTGACTTGCACTTCTATTCCGAGATTGGAAAGAGAGGAAGAAGTATTAATCGAGCTGTTCGTGTGCAGGTGAACGAGCAGTAGGCGGCTTGCGAGCGGAGTCGTGAAGAGCCTCTTTCCTTCTCCTTTCCTTCCAACCCGATTAGCTAACCCTGCTTCCAAGCTTCACCGCCAAAACACTTGCATTCTCTTCGCCCCGATCAAACGATACCAAGTAATAATAAAAGAAACCAAGATAAAAAGAGAATAGAGTTGGTTTATTATGCTTGTCATTAACTTCACGAACGGATACTTGATTGCATGCTTGTTCGCTTGGAAATAATTATAAACTGTTGCTTGTCTTGTGCAATTACATGTTTCATGCTCGTGTTGCCTCGAAGGCGTAAACTGATTGTTTAAGTTAACGTATTGTTCGATCATGGACAACTTGTGCACAAGGGTAAGTTCTGCGGACGGTCGCTGGGGCACTGGCACCGTTCCGGTCCGGGCGGAACTCGTGTGTAGTAATCGTGTGCTGGAGGGGATAGCTTGCAACGCATCGTGTGCTTGTTGTATGCTTGTCGTGTTCTCGTTGCATGCTATCCCTGTCCTTGACTATGTCCGTTATGGCACCACGCCAGTGATCATCCTGTATATTTAAACCTATTGCATACTAACTTGTGTCTTCGTTTCAGGGAAGGCATGGTAAGTATTGTGCAGGTAATTCAGACGGGCAGGTAAAATCCACCGAACGGTGGCATGTTCATTTTCAGTAAATTCTATATGCTGCTTACTTGTAAATGAACTAAGACAAGAATAGAAACCCACAAATACGCATGCTTCATTTAAAATAACGTGTTGATTGGTATAGTTCGGCTAGCTCGCCTTCACCAGCATGTTTCGATATGCTGACCCTCGTTGAAACAGGTTCTCCGCACCAAGGCGAACCGAGCGAGGAGCCGAAGTCGTCTTCCCGATCCAGTCCAGCTGTTAGCGCACCTTCACCGCGCCCTTGAAGCATTTTGAAGACCGGAGCTTGCAACTCTTCATACACAAATGCAGCTCCGTGACAAAGCTATCCTCCAACCTGGAGGTCTATATCTTTTGAAGTTTAGTAAAGGGATATAATGTACATGACTGCTATCTCATTTTGAGTCAACACTTTTGTAAGCCGTTCGGCATATTAGCTGACTCGTTCAGGAGTTTGTAATAGATGTTCATTATCAATAAAGAGAACTCTTCCATGTTTTAAATCTGTGTTTCAATTTATCTGCGTACTCTGAATATGTGCTTGCAATGCAAATCATTAAAGCCTTGTGCGGGCGCAACTCCAGGCCCGCACGGCGGTCACGATTCGGGGGACGCCTCAAACGATTCTACGGAATCGGGTCGTGACAGTAGGCATAGCATTAACCTTTGTTTTATAGATTATTGTAAAATATCTAGAACAAATGATGAACCTAGTCATTACAATGTACGATCTCTATACGAAGGACGTTCCATATCTAATCAGTCTAGTTCTTTTAAATGTTTTTAAATGAATTTTGTCTTTATTGGATAACAGAAATCGTACGAGAGCTGGTCTGATTTTTATGATACGTAGAACCGAGTAAAAGAACTCATCCGAAATTTTGACTTGTTAGTTTAGATGTAGTTCCATAAGTTGGAACATTCCAGTCTAGTTCTTGGCTTTAGAGACCTAAAAGATGCCATATTGCCTTAAAACCTAAACCAAACTAGACCACACTCATCCTCGTCCCTGTTAAATAATATACTTTTCATCTTATTTTTCTTTTCCGTTCCGTTCACACTTTTGGAATCGGATTTCTCTATTCCAGTTTTCGTCCCCAGTCAGATTCAAATTTCTTATATATGGAATGACAAACTTATAATTAAAAGAGATATTAATGTCTAACTAATACCAATGGATTGTACATATGGGTATAAGTAATCGAAGTCAAAAATTTATCGAAACGGAAAATACTATATTTATATCCGGCATCGAAGAGGATTTTTCTTCTTCTAATTTTTATTTCTGTTTTCGTTGTCGTTTTCGTTTTCGTTTTTAAATTCCTGCCGGAATAAATAAAAAAAACCAGTCACATCGGTTTAAAGGGAAAATTGCCATCCCTTGATGTCATTCCTTAGATGTGTGAATCCGCATGTTGGACCTGGTGTCAAGGAAGGGTTTTCTTGGTAGGAAAGCAAGCGGACATGTGGAAGAAAGCATTATTGAAAGATTCAGCTCCAGATAGATTGGTTGATCCGGTAGTGACACAGAAAGACCTGTGGTAGTCAATATTGAAAGATCAATGGGTGAGTGTGGGTTGGTTCAACTCTCCGTGTGGCCAGCTAGTCAGTTGACCTATTGGACCAGGTAAGGGTTAATTTGGTATTTACTGATAGTTTCTTGTGGCTGAAGTAACATTAGGAGATCCCGGATCCGCTGTATGCAATACTCGATATTTGCGAGTGGTAAGGTCCACTCGGACTTTTTCCAAGAGAGAGGTGCCAGCCGATCCGATTTGTCGGGGAGTAGAACTTTGATACAGATGGCTGTATCAAAAAATCGATAATCGCTATATAAGAGAGGAGGATCCATCTGTCATACAGTAGTTGTATCAATTTTTTAATACTTACTCCTTGTCGAAAGCGATTGAAAAAGAAGTTGCCGTGAATTGTATCCCGCAACTACTAGAATACAATATAAATTTGAAAGAATATTTGCTCCCTTCTTTCTTTTTTTAATTGTTTTCTTTATTCGTACATTTTTACCAGAATTGGCCGCTCTATCCGGTTACATTATGTTAACTAGTTACTCTCACGTCATGTGCGTTGCACGTAATAAGAAAAAAAATTATGATGTTATTGAAAAATTAGATAAAAAATTAAATTATGTTATAATATTTTTAATATGATTTATTACAAGTATATTATTAGAATTTTTTTTTTTGATATGTATTTAGTTAGATAATATCATTTAGTTTGTTTAAATGTAATTTAAATATTTACTATATTTAAGGATTTGTTGTATGTTTAGATAATTAGAAGGATTTTAGGTTTTTAATTTTTTTTCCAACTACATGAGAAGAGAACTACGGTAGTTAATTAATTGGATGAGGATGGAAATTTACAAACTGAAAATGAAGTTATTTTGATAATTTGTATCTTGTGTTAGTTTTTTATTATTATTTTAATTAATTGAATGAGAATGAGAATTTACAAACGGCTTAGACAGCTCAATTTTGAGCCGTTTAAAAGTCACATTATATTATGGAAGATGGAGATGTGTCAAGTGAGTCGGACGGTCCAAATTCGTCTTCGAACCGGCTCGGTTAAATTCGGACTGGTCGGCCAAGGTCCATTCAACATCCAAGACCGGTTCGACCTACCATACTTTCGGGTCAAGCTAGATTTGTCCCCCAGACTCGAGCCTAGTCTAGTCATGTCAGATTTCTTTTTCAAACTCGATAGACCGACCAGGTCCAATTTGAGGCCCGGTCCAAGTCCGGTCTACCCCTTCCCCACGGGCCCACCAAAATAATGATTTGGAAGAAGGGGGGTGTTAGCATTATGTGAGCATTGGGTAGGCCTGGTAGGGTATTTTGGTCAAATACCCCAAACAACCATTTGATGAGGATATTTTTGCTCTTTTTGGGAATATGTTTTTACAAAAATTATCCCCATTATTAATTATTTAGTTATTTATGAATGTTAATCCATGGTATTTTTTTCATTTTACTGAAAATGATAAAAATATTCCTAAAAAAACTATATTATATGTATTAATATTTTGTTCCAATTAGATCAAGATCAATTTATTGGACTTATTTTTACTAGATTATATAACACAAATGATTAGAGAGAAAATTTTAGATCCCAAGATACAAAAATCAATACATAGAGCTGCACAATGCAATAAATGAAAAAAATGAAGGTACGGGAACTTTAAAGAGACACCATGAAAGTTGTTATTTTAAAGACACAATCGATGTTAAAAAAATACAATTAACTGTTACTACTCAAGAATTTTTATTAGGATCATTTACTTATTCATCTACTCGTAACAAAACTAACTTAACAAAATATATTATTTGTGATGAGTAACCTTTCACATTTGGTGAGAGTGAAGAATATTATGACTATTCTTGTTATTTTCAAATTTATGCAAGTAGTATATAAAATTGTTATTTTACAAAAGTTTCTAGATCTACTACTAACCCAAAATCATTTAAAATATTTGGAAAATAAAAAATAGCTTTGAAACAAAATTTGAAAATACTAGTAAATTTTATTTAACTTTGGATATATGGACAAGTAAACAAAATTATCCTTTTGTTTATATCATGGCACATTATTTAGATGAAAATGAGTTATGTAAAAATAAACTCTTTGTTTAAGATCATTGGAATGTTCCCATACTGGAAGTACAATCTATGGAGCCATCTTACATATTTAAGTGAATATGATATTCATAATATATATTTTTCAATTTTTTTGATAAGTAGTAGAAATACTTTGCGTACCGGTATTTTGAAATATTAATTTCTTCCTGTATTAAAAGGACAAGTTTTTCATGTTGGGGTTATGGTCCCCAACTTATACGGCCACAAAAGAGAGGATTTTCTCTTTTTCTCTTCTACATCCCCATCAATAGAGAGAGGAACAAAGAATTCATATTTGACATTAAGGCTCGTATCAAGTTGGAAGATCGAACCGCATATGAGACATTCGCTACAAGATCCATCAAGCCGAACAATAGATTCACATACGCTTCCACAATTATTTATCATCTTTATCTCATGAATAAACAGGTAAAATTCTAACAATAGCACATATAAAAGAGTGTAAATGACTAAAGCAATTGATTTGTTCACCCTTAAAATATGCGTATTTAGTTCAAAAGTAGTTATATGCATAAAAAGGTAACTACATGATCCAGAGGATATCTAATATATTGATTTTTTTCCCCTTTGCTCAATGCATATAAATCTTCAAACTTATCACACAACAAAAACTATTATTTTTAGGCAAGAAGAAGAAATATCCAATTAATAAGCACTTTAAAAAAGAAATCTCCAATTAAGCATATATAAATCAAAAGATGACATATATTAGCCTATGTAGAAGATCTCATAATAAACAAGATAGATCATGTATGTTACCATTTGTGAAAATGGTAATCATAAAATTTAAAAATAATTTCAACTAAAACAAACATGATAAAAGTCACACTATAGCACAAAGAAATATAAAAGCAAAAAATAATAAATATATGTTCATGACTATCTAATTAAGTGAGAATCAATCAATTGATTACTTTACATGGATAAAATATGTTTGACCACATACGTACCCATTAAGGGTTAATAACTAAGCCTTACTAATATTTAGATAAAATTCAATATTAGTTCAAATAACAAGGACTCATATGTGGTAACCCATGAGTAGTTAAGCTAGAGTAAAGAATTGACCTAAAAATTACATAATTAGATGATCTTGAACTACTCAATACTTAGGATCATTTATGTCACGCTCCAGAACCAGATACTGGAGAGTGGAGGCGGACAAAGCCAACTACGTACACCAGAGTATTAATACTCCGAGATATAGTCACGGGTGTCTAGACATGTGAGAGTTTTACTCTACAATCCAAGTCAATCCTGGGTCAAGAGTCCTAGGTATCTCAATCTCAAGCAAGCAACAAGTTAAAAGATGTATGATCACTAAACATATAATAGTAAGGAGTCCCAAACTATACATACAAAGATGATCATGAAGCTAGTTACAAAATAAAGAACTAGCAAGAGTACAATATTACATGATCATCTCTAGCTATAGTCTAGAATATGCTTTACATGTAGGCCCGCGAGCTAGAATATCAAGGTCTAAAATATGAGCTAAACACAAGCTCGGTGGCTAAACGCCTCAAAAGTATAAGTACACGATCAAGTGGATGATGAAAAGAAATTCAATCATGTCCTCGGGTGCTCCTGGTGTTCACCATCTTAAGACGAAGAGTACGGAAGATCCTGCGATCTTGCTCCAAAATTTGGCCATACAAAACCTGTGGGGTCAGACCCCAAAACAACAAGTACCACAAGAGAGCCAACTTAGGAACTAAAAAAATATCATGCAGCCAAATCAGTAAGAAATAGCACAAGAAATAGTTAAATAAGTGCAGTAGGTGAAATAACAGTTAAACAGTTCTGGAGTATTTAAATAAGGATATCTGAAATAAGTACTCAGGTTACAGTCTCAGGATCAGTTGTTAAATAAATCAGGACATGACTAAACTAGAATGTAAATCAAGCAATCATGGCCATTCATGGCCTACGGCTTGCTATCATTAGCTAACTAGGGTTATTACAGTCCTAGTTACTAATACATGCAGTTTTAAGATTTCATACAACCACCACTACCAGAAAAAGTCAAATTAGCGACGTCTAAAAATGTCGCTAAATAACCAAATATCGTCGCTAATTTGGTTTAGCGACATAATTAGCGACATTTTAAAGCAGTCGGAAAAAACCAAGTCGCTAAAATAAAAAATGTCGCTATACCGACGTTTTTAGCGACTTTAATGTGTCGCTAAATTTAGCGACGTTTAGCGACGTTTAGCGACGCCGCGTCACTACATAGCGACGTTTATTGAAGTCGCTAAATGTCGCTAATTAGCGACTTATATAGCGACGTTACACCGACGTCTTTAATGACCTGGCAATACTGCCATGTCAGCAGTTTACGACGTACAACGACGATTTTAGCGACGTCATTAGCGACGTATTTAGCGACTTGTTACAACATCGCTAATTAGCGACGTATTTAGCGACGTAAGCTAACGTCGCTAAACGTCGCTAAAAACGTCTCTAATTTTCAAAAAATATAAAAAAATATTGCATTTCTGGGTTTACCAACCCCCTTGGGTTCATTATCAGGTATATGATGGTAGTAGAAATAATTGAATAAAGAACACAGTAGCAGCACCAAGGGAAAAATTTCTAGTGCACTGGGTAAATACAGGCCAAGTATCAGTCATCAGTTGTAAACCAAAATATGAATAATATAATAAAATTTGAAGAAAAGAAAGCATCCAGCAAATCTCATCGTAAACGTAAAGAATATGGCAAATTTATATCCATATAATCGCATCCTAAATAATAAAAAAATATAAATATCCAGTAACTAACTATACTACTGCGGATCTGCAGGAGGCTGACCACCGGCGTGCTTGAAGGATAAGAACTCCTCATACTCGTCCCGTGGAATCGACACCGATGTCGATGGAGAAGGCAGTGACGTCGGTGGAGTCTGTGTCGATGTAGGCGCACCAGGAGGCCGTGCCCGCTCCAAGTCTGCGAGTCGCTGGTTGTAAGAATCCAGGGTAGATAACAGCCTCGTACTGCTATGAACCATTGAATCCTGCATCATCGTCAGCCTCTCGCCCATTAATACCTGTGACGCCTGCATCTCCATGATGTTGCGGTCATTGGAGGCTCTAATATCATTTGTCAATTCCCGGAGCTCCGTCATGCTGCGGTCGAGCATATCGAATCGTGCGATGAGCGTCGGATCGTCCGCCTACGGCTGGGACCGGGGCTGCTCCTCCATCCTTCGCAGCAACTCGTCACGGAGAGACGCAATCTGACGGTCAACGGCCTCCTGGACTCTGGCCGACTACTACGAGGGTTGCGACTGCGAGGGCTGTGTGGAATACACAGCTGTCGGAGAGGCCCTAGATGACTGCATCGCAACCAAGGCGCCATAGGAGCCCATACCGTAGTACGTACCCCTCTGGAGACCACCAGCTGCGGTCACCCACAGGTCGTCCACCGACGGAGCTGGAGCGGGCTGCGACGAAGTACCAGCCTCTCCAGGTGTAGGTGCACTAGCAGTCGCCCGCTCACGCAGCCTAAGATACTCGGCCTAGAAAGGTTTGGAAACTCGATAATTGTCTAAGTTATATTAAAATTAACACAAAGTAAAGTAATACTTACATAGGTCTGCGAGGCCCTCTCATCAATGAGATTTTCGTCCTTGCGATGGGTGGCCAAGAAGACGGTCACCATGTTGGCATCCTCACCCCTCTGTACCTGTTAAAAATATATTATTTAGTACTAAACTTAAATATTTTTTCCTACTACCATTTTATGGTACTTATATTAAAATAATATAATTTAAAAGAAAAAATATACCAAACGATGGAAATGTTCCGTCATCAGAATCGAGCCACCACACCACTTGGCAGCATTCCGCCTAGCCGTCTTGGCCTTCTCAGACCTTTCCTTGTAGCTCGGATCGTCGAATCTAAAATAAGCAATATTCAAAACAACTGACCATTTATCAAAGTCTAAAATAAGCAATACTTCTATTTCATAACTGATATAATACATACTTTCACTCTAATTGAACTGCACTGCACTGATCACTCTTGCCAATTAAATCCCTGATACCACAGTATCAGTTAAGGGCTGTATTGGCATGCAACAAGTGACCGGTGAACACCTACCCGATACTGTGGTTATACATTGCATGATTAAAGTGTGAGTTTTTCTTCAAAATTCAAAGCCAAAAAGAGTGACTAATAACTTCCCAACTGAGTTTGTCATAGGCCTTGGACATATCTATTTTCAAAGCAAAGGAGCTATTCTAAGAGCTTTGTTTGGATATAGTGTGAAATAATTCCTGGACTATTATCACATTGTCACATATTTTCCTTCCAAGGACAAAGGCATTTTGGAATGGAGATATCAATTTGTGGAGGACGGATCGAATCCGATTAGCCAAGATTTTGGTAATAGTCTTGTAGATGACATTGCAAAGTGAAATTGGTCGAAATTCAGTATGTGGAAGCTTTTGAAGATTGAGTAGCATCAGTATGTGAAAGCTTTTGAAGATTGAGTAATTTGTTCTCCCCTTCTTAATCTCTTCCTGGAGGTTACCAATCCGCTTCCTTCCCCAGTATTTTGGAGTCGGCGGGATCTTTTTCAACTTAGTTTGGATGTCTGTATACTGCGCTACAGAGTTCCATTTGCTCTCGAACTGAACCCTAATCCTATGTCGAAAAACCTAAACCTAACCCTAACCCTAACCCCATGTCAAAAAACCTAACCCTAACCCTAGGTCCTTATCGTGTCTGTGTCAATGTGTATGTGTGTGCCGTGTCTGTGTCACTGTCTGTGTGTGCGTGTGTCGTGTCAGTGTCAGTGTCAGTGTCACATGTGTTCTGTGAGAGAGAGAGAGAGAGAGAGAGAGTTAGGGTTTACCTAGAGCTCGAGGAGGAGGAGGGGGATGCCGGAGTAGCCGCGGTGGAGAGGCGATCGACGGAGCAGGCGGTCGATGGAGCGGGGGGGGATTTTTAGGTTTTGAATTTTCGACAGATGGGAAAAAATAAAACCGACCCCTAATTAACCAAATTTTAGCGACGTTTAGCGACGTCAAAAAAAGACGTCGTTAAATTAAACTTTAGCGACGTTTATGACGTCGCTAAACACGTTGCTATATATTTTTAATATAAACGTCGCTATATACGTCGCTAAATGTCGCTAACTTAGATATATTAGCGACGTGTAGCGACCAAAATTGAACTTATAGCGACTAATCTTTTAAAAACTGAATAAAAGTCGCTAAACGTCGCTAAATGTCGCCAATTAGCGACGTCTAGCGACGTTTTTACATGGAGTCGCTAAATTAGCGATGTTTTTACATGGAGTCACTAAAAAATATCGCTAATCCCGCTTATTCTAGTAGTGCACATGTCCTACAGATTATTCGGGTTATCCATACATAATGATACATAGAATATATTATATCAGGTATAGTAATTTACAGGAATATGCAACACTCGATGGCGTGCTGGAAGTGTGCTCCTCACGATGGAGAGCTCCAAATCCATCAGGTGTCGCTGGAATATCGGGATTACATCTAGCCAGAAAATCTCTCTAGAAGCTTCTAATACATTATTCTAATTGTTATCCTGGGCAAGTTATTAAGAATTTCTGACCGTGGTGCTCAAAAATTTGCCTTAGACATGATGCAGGATAGGACAGTAGCTTGACAAGTACATTCAGGACTGGAACAAGCAAATCAACCACGAGATTTATCTTATCAGTTCAAGCATTTCAGTTCAGAAAATTCTAGCATGTCAGGAGTGTGCTTCGTCGAGCTACTATCAGGAGTATCGGTACATGCCAGGTTAACTCGATACGACGAGCTATTATTAGGGCAAGTCTGGTATCAGGAGTTCAAGATTAACAGTGTCAATATAATACATGTTCAATTCTAGCATGTCAAAAGTACGCTTCGTCGAACCACTATCAGGAATATCAGTACATGTCAGGTGTCAGAAGTTCAGATTAACAGTGTCAATACAATCTATGTTCAGGAAATTCTATGTTCTGGCAGGTTATCACAATCAGGTTATAAGCAGTTTAGAGAAAGCTTGCATGCATAAGAATCAAGCATTATAGGCTAAACAATAAATATATTAAAAGAAGTTAAACTACTAAAAGTGTCATAGGAGCATAAGATAAACAGGCGCATGAAAATGGCCGCATAACCAAGTTTGTCACATGGATCACAACACGAGCATGAAATTAAGGCCGCATGAGAATGATAGGGGCATGGGGTAAGCATGACGTATGAGAGATGCGAAGTCCACTCCTCGGTTAAAGTGCTGAGTGACCGACAATAAATGCAAAGTCAAAAAAATTGACTGATCTGACTAGCCGTGTCAGGGAAGTGACCAATGTGACTAGCCAATAAATACGTATCAGAAGAAAAGACAAAGCCATGAAAAGTCGTGTCCAGGCAGTGCATAGGACATGCGCCTAAAAGAGGGGGCGCATACATCCGTGTCGTATTATATATGGTCGCATGCTGGCTGGCCGCATAGACGTTTCATGCTCCCAGTGAGTCAGACACAAGAAATTCTGCCACTTAAGTCTTTCAAGTACTAAGTTTCAGAACACTCAAGTGTAAGTCAGTCATGCGTCGAACAAGATAGACACATGATGCGAGGACATGCGGCAAAAAGTTGCTGCATGGCATTTTTTGTCGCATGGATGCTGGCCGCATGAAGCTCCATCGTCCCAAACAGCAAATTCAGCCATGGGAACTCCGAGTTTTCATAAAAAAATATTTTCTCCAAGAAATTCTCATTTCAAGTCTGAATCCCGCAAAGTAAAGTTCAAAACCACATGAAATCAAGTGCTCCTCAACATGGAACCACTAGTTTTAGAAAACATAAAGTTTTAATAGATCAAAACCAAGTAAAATTATGGAAGCTATAAACTGGAAATTTAGATGTACTGCAATCAAGACATCAAAACCAAAAATTTTAAGAATTAAACATGTAGAGAAACTCATAGAAAATAATATAAAGCAATAAAATGCAAGAAAACTAAATAAATACAATATAAAAAGTTCTTCCTCCTTGGCAAGATGTACTTGTCTAAATCCACTACTAAGCTACTACTACTACTACTACCACCAAAGGAAATGGGGAGGCCGGCCTCAGGTTGCTCTCGGCTAGGGAGAGGAGAGGGAGAAGAAGAAAGAGAAAAAAAATGAAGAAGAATGAAGAGGAGAGAGAAAAGGAAGGCTATATATATATATATATATATATATATATATATATATATATATATATATATATATATATATATATATATATCAAAGGGTGACTAACACTATTTACAATTCTAGAAATTACATAAAAGTATCATAGAAAATCCATAAATTATACGGGAAGCAATATACAGCTATACACACATATAACAGATAAAATACAATAATACTAAAATAGTAAGACAGATCTCACAATTTATAATGAAGAAACTAATAAATTATACATGATCCACTAAATCTCTTTAAGACAAATCTAAAACTAATTCAAGGATAAAATCTCACAAATAATAAAAAATTGACAAAGATAGAGATTTTACAAAAAAAGAGTAATGAAAAACATGAAAAAGAGTCAATTTCATATAAATAATTTAAACAAAATGAGATAGAATAATTTACGATAAAATTATAACTCAAAAGTGAAAAAAACTTAAGAGATACTTACTAGTTACTAATATGGAAGAAGATTAATTTAAGGAATCACATGCTTCAACAAATCAATCATGGAAAACAAGTTTAAAACAAGAATTTGTTAAACAATAATTGAATATATATATATATATATATATATATATATATATATATATATATATTGAACCTCGAACATGAGGAGCCGTAGATAGTTCAAATTAATATTTAGTTAAAACTAATTATTAACAACTAAACTAATAAATAAGTAATCATCAATTAATATTAAGTTAACATTTTAAATATTAATTATAATTTTTAATTAGTGTTAGATGTTAGTATAATAAAATTTATATATTTACATTAATTTTTGTACTTAGATTTGGACTTTATGTTGTATGACAACAAATTCGACACGACATATAATGATAAGGACACGATGGATATGACATATTTTGTGCGTGTGTCCATAGAGTGTCTCATACATATTTGTTAATTTTTTGATACATGTTCGACATGACAATGCCAGAAAGTGATGTATTCGTACTTTCTAAATTTGGATTGAGTTTTTCTGGATTATTTGATTATTAGTAATTAAGTACTAAATAAAATAATTATTATTTGCGATAAATTATTAATTTTATTTTATAATTAAAATAATTAATTAATCAAAATTTTTTATTAATATTAATTAATTGTAACTATTATTTATTTTTATTTGTTGAACTAATTATCATAAAGTTTATTATTATAATAATATTTTTATTTTTTACTTCACACTTTTTTATCCTAACCAAACACATTTGTCCTCTATTAAGAAAAAAATGTTTCAATTTCCATACACTTTTCATCCTTGAAAGTGAAAATCCAAATCTTTCTCCACTTACGGTTTACCAAACAGACTCCAAGAGAGAATGGATGCGGGGAGAAGGAAAATAGAAGGAGACGTTGAAGAGATAAGAAGTGAAAGTGCATCAGAAGTTTTCCAAAATCCAACATTCCATATACTTACTAAACGTCAAATTATATTGAAAGTAATCTGTTACCATAAAAAACCAAATACATACAACACTTACATTTTACCAAACACCTCCTTAGGGATGGGTGTTTGAGAAAAAATACTCCCTCCGTTTAGAAAATTTGGTCCACCTATATTCAGTATAGGTTTGAATCGTCCAAGCTCCCATAATAAATCTGACCAGAATTTTTCCTATTGAGTTGGGTCAGGTTCATAGGTCATCTAGCCCACAAGCACCTGTATATACAATTTGACCAGTAAACGACAATATAACGGAGAATCTCTCGCTACTATTTACTTGAGGCACGTGCCGAGGATGTATATTTAAGATAAGATAAGGAATCTAAAAATCCTAATGTAGCATTATCATTTGGTAAGGAATCTGAAAACCCTAATGTAGCATTCACGAAGATAACAATATCTTGCCCTCTCACTCTCACATTAACGTTTGTGAGACCCCTCCACCAAAACTTGTGTTGTTCACTTACTGAAAATAGAGCTTGGGAACATTTTCATAGGGAATCAATTCATGCTTACTTATTTCATACCTTGGACAAAATATAATATAGTAAACACAATATGTTAGTATTTTATGAATGGAATACCTTGTAGTGCCCCATTTCAGGTGTGCACTAGGTGTGGTCTTGTGGTTAGTATAACTCAGTCAGAACTGAGTCATGTTAGCTGTGAGCACCCTAATTGTTATATAGGGTTAGTTCGATAATTAATAATTATTTTTTTATTTTAAATATTTTTTCGATAATTTAATTAATCTTTGGAAACCAACCACTATGATTTTAAGATCTTGAGTGCAATACTAGCATTTTCCTTCCAACCAATCTAGCATGCTCGACTTAGACGAGTCAAATTAGGCTCCTGATATGACTTTCACTCACAAATTTGTAATTCCATGCTTTGTTTTGGTCGCATAACTTTCGTGACACAATTACGAGAAAATGATGATTAATTAATCATTTTGTCGTGGCGTACGATTTTAACACGCCACCCCAACCTATGGCTTTCAACTAAATCCATACTATGAGCCTAATTGGTCCTATTACGCGTATGACACTCGAGTTGCGTTATCCAAATCCCCTGCATGCTCCCAATATAATATTAAGTAAAAATAGAATTTTATGGATTTATTTAACTAATTAAATATTGATCAATATTTAGTAAATACCTTTTGAATTAAATATAAATTTGGTTGTAAATTATTTGTTGGAAGAAATATAGATTTCCTAGAATTTTTCCCAAGTGCCTAGCTATTGTTGAAAATTTTCTATATATAATTATGAATAAATAAAATAAAAATAAAAATAAATAAAATAAAATAAAACCCATTAAACCCTAACCCTACACGCTAACCTAAACCGACCCTATAACACATCTTAAACTCCCCCCTATCCGTGTACAGGCGTCTAGAGCCAACCCCCCCACGCGATACCTATATATATATATATATATATATATATATATATATATATATATATATATATATATATATATATATATATATATATATATATGAATTACAACGAAACCCTAACCCTAATCTTAAACCACCTCCACCAACACCCACGTCGGACCCCGACCACCCGTACCGCCGCCCACTGTCACGCCCCGGCCCCGCCCGGGCCGTGCCGCTCCGCCCTGCCCCGCCCCGTGCGGCCGGGATTTCAACGAACCGGGCACGAATCACCGTGCCTCGGCGCGCCGGACGCGAATCACCGCGCCCGTCCCGCGGGTGCGAGGGAGGAAGGGAGCCAAGCGAATGGCCCGTTCGAGCTTTCGGGGGACGTGATGCCGCACGGGCCTGGAGTTGCGCCCGTGCAAGGCCAATCGTTTAAGTTGATAGTTGGCTATCATCGCATCTATCGAGTAAGCAGCGGAAAGGGACTTGTTGCAATGCAATGCATTAGCCAACTGAGTGTTCGGGACAATCGGGGCAACTTGGGTTTTCTTTAGCAAAGGCACACGTTCGTTCCATACATTATGCCCCCTTATACGATAGCATTCTCGGGGCAACAATCGAAACCAGGATTCCGGGTCTTCGGGACTGTGGCACGCCTATCGCTTCCTCGGACGATCCAGTACCTGCGAACAAGTAAACTGTTGGTGGGTCAGCACTTTATACAAGTACTGGTGAGATAAATCAACTGAACAGAAATAAGCATTCACTCAAACAGGCACTAAGTAATCATGTTATAAAACATTATATTACTAGTGATCTTTCTAGTTTTACCTAGGTTCGTTTCATGCAGTTCTAGCAGAGTCGATTTACTTGTTTGGAAACATGTTTGGAAACAGAGTTTCATATTGAATATGCAAGCAAGCAAACCGATCATGTTTCAGGGTGTGCGCAGCGTGTCTCGTGCGACTCGAGGGTCTGATGCAAAGCTAGACACACGATGCACATTCTTAGGGACAGTCACTATCCAAGCCAACACAATGACTTAGCTATATGCTTGGCGGTCCCCGAGTATCTCAGGATCGGCAGCTGGGGGAACAGCATACCAATGACTCTTTTATCTGATGCTAATGGTAGCTGTGACTCATGGTTGCTTTCCACTATCTCTGTAGCAGCCGTGACACATGCAGTTCAGCTCTGCACCAAAAGCCATTGTCCGACCGCGTGCGAATCAATGGATCACTATCAAATAAACTCTAGTATGCAGACGAGACGAACCATCATAACGCAAATCCTTGTTGCGGGGCAAATCCGACTTATCTCTTGAACACATTCAGGCACATTATGGTTCTCTCGAAGCATAGACGATAGTGAACATGTTCATGCACTCTACGCAAGCGATCTGGATTCTCGTTTAGCAGACTTTATTGTTTCAAAGACAAGCTAGGTGAGTTCGTTCATTAACATGCAAGGCAGGTTCTATCATTCTCTTAAGAAAATATTGCAAGCAAAAACTCAGGTTATTATTAAGGCGTGCAAGAATCAGAGAACGAAGTTCTGCCCACTCACCTTGATATATATAACGCCGGCGCGGAGCGGGGCGTTACATACTTACCAACCAACAAAAAGTTTCGTCCTCGAAACTTCAAGGATAAACTTCTCGATATCCCGAGTAGCGATAGTGCCGTCCCTCGTCGTACTCAATCGAAACAATCAAGCAATTCAAGTTCAGGAAACATTTTGCACTTTGAGAATATCTATGGACTTATTGTATGGAACGCTCTTTGCAAAACCATATCGATAATATCTCAGAGTCATATCAACGGTTTGGGCCAGAGAATCGATTCCGCTCTGATACCATTATGTCACGCCCCGATCTCGGCTAACCGATAATCGTCCCAGGGGGCGTGATGCCGTGCACGCGTAGGGCGCGCGTGCACCAGGCCTTAGGCATAAGGATATTCTTTAGATCAATGCAACAGAGTAGACAAATAAGATGACACAAAGTTGAGACATAGAAAAGTTTCTCTTTTATTTATAATAAACATCTTGTTACATTGCTTGACTCAAAAGTATAAAATGCCCCACGGGCTTACAAACTTGGACGCAAAATGAGATAGCCGATCCATACATTATGTCCCTTTACATAGCTTCAAAATCACAAAATACCTTGGGTGCGGGTAAGCACCATCGCCTTAGCGTTATTTCCGCAACGGGAGAGAGAGGAAGGCTTCTAGCTTGAGCCTCCAAGTCTTGGCCCCGACCAGCCAAGGATCCCAAAGGGTCCGGAGAGAACTTCAGCTCCTCGCCGCGTTGCCTTGCGCCGGGGAACCTGCTACAACGAGGGTCAGTACTTCGAAAAGTACTGGTGAAGACTAGCTGCTCAACTTTACCAAGCTCTTTATATGAGTTTTAAATGAACATGCAACATTTATGTATTTATGTGACTTTCTATTCTTGCCTAGATCAGATTTCATTTAGCAGGTATGCAAGAACAAAATAACATAACTTCACATGCCACCGTTCGGTGACTTTACCTGTACCGTCTGAACCACCTGTACAACTTACCATAGCCTTTCATGTCACGAAGACATAGTTAGTCTGCACAGTTTAAATATACACATCTTTCTTTGTTGTTTAGGAGCCATCATGGGTTTAGTCTGGGCTGGCGGCGACGCTTGCAGCGCGGGTAGCTAGCCCCGCTACAATTCCCCGCTCCCAGGACTAAGAAAGTAGATTCCGCCCGGGTCGAAACGGCCCGGTGCCCCGGTAACCGCTCGCAGGAACCTGGATCCCTTGTGCACAAGAATTTCCATGATCATTTCTATGAACTCTACTTCACAGATTTACTTACCAGCAATTTAAAGAACATCATGTATTAAACTGCTTTACTGTACTGTCACCATTAACCAACAGTTATATAAAATAACATGCAGCAGTTTATAGAAGAACACCTTGAACTATCAATAAATACCAACCCATTAAACATCCAACGACCATGCATGCATTAATGAATTTATGCAAGGTTTTATATGACAAGCAATGGGTGTTCCAAGCCTACTTCTTATCTTATCTTGTTATCCAACTTATTACTTAAGTGGTGTCGTTTGATTGAATGCACAACTGAGTCAATTTTATTATGAACGGAGCCCTTGGAAAGAAGGTGCTTATCGAAATAGAGCCACTCACACGTTTGTTGAATGGGCAGAAGTAGAGATTCCTAAGACTCCGCTTGCGCGTTGTCTACACGATCACCTGCACGCACCAACGGATGATCAATACCTCCTGCTTCGGTCTCCAAGGCTCGATACGAAATGCGAAATCCTAAGAACGAAAATAATGAAATCCATTGAAACCGTTCAAGAAAACGCAAGTCCTAAAACCAATAAGTACGCAACCAAACGGCAATCGAAAACGGGCAAGGAAAACCAACACAACGGAAAGGCCTCTCTCTACTCTGCCGCCGATTCCTTCCTTGAGGCACGATCCATTGATTATGGGACCTGATTCCGAAGAAGCCAATCCATAACGAGGAAAGGATCTTGATTCAATCTGTCCCGTTCGGACGGTCGTAAGTATTTCTTGGCCGCGCTCCCCGAATAGGGGGAACGGGACGAACGGGGCGTTACACCCACAGTGCCGCTGCGCCTAGCAGCAGCAGCCGACACAGATCTGCCCCGCGCGCACAACAGCAACAGCCGTGCGGCCCCCAATTCGTGCGAGTTTCTACCCTCCTCGCTCGTCCATTTTTTGTTCCATCTTTGCTGGTATGTTCACAACCTAACCCCCTAGGATTTCCTTCAAGCGGAACAAATTTAGGCACTCGAATTTGATCGAAAAATCGACCGAAAGTTGGCCGAAAAATTGTTCAAAAATAGTTCAAAAATTCAGTCCAAGTACCCTATTCAAGTCCAATTTTCTACCAAAATTATTTTCAAAATATAATTGAAAAGACTTCTTCATAATATAATAAATATTCTTACTATTCTTTTAGTTTTTATTAGTTTGCTTTAATGGTTAAATTATTCTGATTCCAAACCGACCAAAAACTTATTTTTAAAATACCAAAAATCTCTGATACGGGGTGCGTTCCGTCGAGGCCACATCGTCGCGTGCGAATTGTACTAAAATGTCTGTAACGTGAACATAGACATGTGGGCTTTCGCGGAACTTGATTTGGACGTGTGTGCGCACCAGAATAAATGTGTATCCGCCAAAAAATATCGTATCGACCTATTTTGACACCTTACTATAACTTCGTGTGTGCTTATCATTTTGTAACAAAACTTATGTCATTGAATTCGCAGTGTTATGCTGGTCCTATGATCCAAGTTTGGTTCGAATATGAGAACGTTGACGAAATACCGTTAGTGGGCCCCACGGTTTTACATGGCGGGCGATTTCGTGATCGACTCATCGAAATCTAGTTCTGGACATTCTGTTGGGTTCGTATCATTATTCTGGACCTGTAGATACTAAGTTTGATAAATTTAAAGAACTTTGTCTCTGGCACATTTTTTGGTACGAAGTAGGCCACATGTGGACCCCGCTTTTATCCAAAACTGTCAATTTTGCCCCTGTATCCAAATTAGACTTATAGGTAGTTGATCCTAGCTATTTTAAGTATTCTGAGAACATTGGTGATTTTTATTTCAGCATCCGGAGGTGTACGTGCAAATTTCACTTTCCCAGGAGCAGTTGACGGAGTTCAGAACCCAGGCAAGTGTAACTTGCCAAACTCGCAGTAGATCCTGTTATATTATCTGCTTGTGTTTCCTTTTATATATATATATATATATATATTTGTGATGTATCTGTTCAACCTAGGACCGTGAGACATTGCTTAGCATCCGAACAAGATTCGGGTGTCGATGCCGTACGCGGAGTCGTGTAACATCAATTAGAGAGTTGATTCCACGATCCTATTTTTACGTGCTTACTTTACCAAGTACGTCATACCGTAGGACACTTGACACTATTTTATGTGATAGAATCTTTCTTGAGTTATTTATGGTAATTCTGTATAGGCTTACAGGATTCGTGATATGAGACTTGCATATATAGAGATATCATTATGACTCGTTATGCTAGCTAGAGGTCATGATCTTGCGTGTTATGAACATGAGTTATTGTGGACATGAGACATGAGGTTACATTGGGTGGGGAGAGACACACAGGCTACAGGCTGATTATTTATATATATACTATACTACTGGAGGTGCCTTAGACTCTGTCTCAGATCTTTGGCGAATATACTGGAGTCGTGATATTACTTGCTGCTATGGGCTCCCCGACACAGAGCCTGTAATGGTCTCAGCCTAAGTACTAGTGATGCTCTCATTTGCATTTTACTTAGCTGGTTACATAGCTTGCCCTGAGGATCTGTTTATATTTACTTGCTATATTTTATTTGGCTTGAGTGTTTATTGTACCTTGCTATATCCCCTGAGGACCTGGATCCGGATTATATCTCCAGGTGTAGACGATGAGAGCTATCCCGAGGTTTACGGGGCAGGTGCTACTATTGGAGACGTACAGGTTGCAGAGGACGAGGTTGTTCCGGATGACTTCTCTTGAGCACACAGTATTCTCACTATTTATTTATTATGCTTAGTATTCTTAGATATTTGATCTTGTATTGACTTTTGGATATTGTACTTGGAGTTATTTTCCTTTCCATTTTAATTACGGGTTGTTCCTCATGACATTATTTATATTGCTTTGGTTGGACAAATCATTTTATATTATTGTAACTGGACTTGTATCTTTGTAACTTTGTTACTTATTATGGATGAGATTACATATCTAGACTGTGATAGATATTTGTAGACCATTTTATATGTATTACAGCTTAAGTGCACCCTAACGGTGTCACGCCCCAGTCCTAAAATATGTAGGACTAGAAATACGTAAGCATGCTAGTCGTATGTATATGGCAACTCCAATATATGAAAACTATATCACATATGTACGCTGTATTATGAATAAAAATTCACAAGTGGTATAGATTTATGTTATAAGTCACAGGGCATAACTAAATCTCATCCACAGAAATCATAAAGAAATAAATAGCAAGTCAACTATATAACTGAATCAAGTATAAGATGCTTGATAAGAATAATTAGTTGGGTGAAGACAAATCCACTACCAAACTAGAATATAAGAGAAACAAAATAAGTCCGTCAACTAATGATCAGAGAGGCTCGAAGAGAAGACCTCCTCAAAAGAGAATGGAGTAGCAAGTCCTGATCCGTGCTCCTGCGAATAGTCATGATCGTCTACACCTGGAAAGGGACCAGGTCCTCAGAGGGACATAACAAGATACATAGAAGCATGCCAATAAAATACTGAAAATAAATATCCAAAGGGTCGTCTAACCACCTATGTGAATGCACTTTGAGAATAACTTTCCAACACGTGGGCTATCTGGCTAAAATAAGATTGGCATGATTCTCTCGGAGAATCAGGGGCCTAAAAATTATGACATCTTTTGAACGTCAGAGGCTGCCTGTAGATAATATATAGGGGTCATCTGACCACGCATCTCCGGCGGAGCGTGCAGGTTACACAAGGAAAGTGCAAAAGAGCCCAAACGCCTTACTTGTTGTCCTCCCCACCCCATGCTTTATGCATGTCATATCCATGACATGATGAGACCTCTAATAACTGCCAAGGCTTCTAATTATGCAAATTCTATCAACAGTTATCCCTATCCGTCGCACGTCCCATACGTACCGGTGATCAGCCGAATACGCAAGTTCGTGTCCTACATGAGACTCGCACTCGTGTAACAACTGTGTCACGGCCAATAAAACATAAGAATACCTCATGATCATGTGGTGGTCTCGTAAAACTAGGTCGACATGCATAATATATAATAAAGACAAAATACGACGTCATCGTCGTTGCACCCAAGTTATTCTTGGATGCGCAGTTTATATAGCAGTTAAAATATATGAACTAAATAACAGAAATAAAATGCATGCACCATATGTAATATAAATCACAGTACAATGGGCAAGGTATACTTGCCTAGCAAGAAAGCTGCGTAGTGTAACGTCCAAGTGTCAAGTACAAAATACCAAAAATTATGGCCTCCAAATGAATGTCTTCGGATGCTGAAATAAACACCACCAACGTCTCCAAAATCAGCGAGATAGCTAGAAAATACTACCCTTTCGTCCAATTTGGACCCAAGGACAAAACAGTAATTTTGGATCAAAGTTCGTCCACATGTGGGCCACCTTGCACCGAAAAGCATGTCAGAGATAAATGTCTCTAAATGGGATAAATTATAGGTCAAACAAATTCTACACGACGATACGAACTCAACGGTATGTCCAATTTTGGATTTCGGTCAGCCGATCACAACTTCGCCCTTAAAGTCAAACCGTAGGGCCCGCGAATAGGCAGCTTGGTCAACTGTCTCAAAATCGCGTAAAATTTGGTTCACAGGACCAGCGTGATACCACGAATACAATGATATAAGTTTTGTCGTATTTCGACGAGCATATACAAAATAGGGTAGTGTTTTACAAAAGTCGCGATACAGGGACTTTTTACGGATACGGGTTGATTCTGACGCGCACATACGTCCGAATCAACTTTCGCGAAAGCCCACACGTCAGGATATACCATATGCGTCTTTTGGTACAATTGGTACGCGATGAGGCAGTCCCGTTTGACGGAGCGCACTCCAAATCACAAAATTATAATTTTAAAATATCAAGTTTTTGGTCATTTTGGAGGCCGAATAATGTAACACATAAAACGAATTAATAAAAACTAAAAGAATAGAAAAATTCTTGGTTATATCGAGAAGAAAAACCTTTAATTAGATTTTAAAAATATTAAACCTGTTGGTGGCAAATTGGGTGTGAACATGGGGGTTTGGGTTAAAATTTTAGACTATTTTTGGTCAGTTTTTCGGCAAATTTCGGTCGAATTTTCGACCAATCTAGGGCACAAAAACTCGTCCCGCTTGAAGAGAATCCTAGAAGGTTAGGTTGTGAACGTACACAGATAAACCGCTCACAAAAAGAATCAAAGATGAGGGAGATATGATACCTTGAAGTATGGACGTCGGAGCGGTGCTGCTGCACACGTGCGTGCGCGCGGGCGGGGGCGGACGGCTACTGCTGCGGCGGCCCGCAACTGCGGCGACGGTCGACACGGGGTGGCGGCGCCGGCTCGGCGTCGGGGTCGACGGTGCTGAGGTCGAGGTTAGTCTTAGGGTTTGAGTTTTAGTTGTAATATATATATATATATATATATATATATATATATATATATATATATATATATATATATATATATATATATATATATATATATATATATATATAGAGAGAGAGAGAGAGAGAGGCCAAAGGGGGAAGTTGGGTTCGTGGGATTACTGGGAGTTAGTATAGGAATACGATTAGGTGCTTTAGGTTTTTGTTTTGAGTTATTTTCTTTTTCTTTTACTTTTTATTTATTATTACTATTACTATTACTATTATTATTATTATTATTATTATTATTATTATTATTACTATATATTTATTTATATATATTCACATATATATGAGGTTATAAAAAAATTCAAAAATAATATTGCACACAAAATAAATTCTAGAAAATTACTTTGTAAAGTTTTAATAAATACTACACCCAAGATAATTTATGAAATATTTTTGTAATTAATAATTAGATATTTATCTAGTTATAAATCAAATAATTGTATTATCAAATAAACTAAGTAAATAATTAAATGGTTATCCACAAAATAGGTTAATAGTAAATAATATGCAATCTTACAAAATGGGAATTTTCCTAATCTGGCATGGAGAATTATCGGATGCTAATTGTAAGAAGTTGAGAAAAAAATAATCACAAATAAATTATATATATACAATATCTAAATATTTAACACATAATCTATGGTTTTTATACTAATGTCATACTAACACCAAGGGATCGAATTTCTTTGCCACGAAAAGATCCTACAGGTAGTGTCTCATGTGTATGATACTTCCTATGAATGACGATATAGATTTTGGGGCCATCCTATATCATTAATGTCCAAACCACGGTGAAGTATCATAATAAAATCATTGGATTTTAATAGATTTAAAAAATAATCTAAAACAAATATAAGGAATACAAAATACACACAAGATACCTATTTTTGGGTGAGGGGGATTACAATCTACCCAACTTAAAAGAATTTTGTCCTCGAAATTAAAAATTAGGCATGATTTGCTAAATTATTCACATTCGTATATAAGGCAAGTCAATCACAATCTCTTCCAAAAATTTAAATAATAAAATATATTCAAATTCATCGCAATCACTTCAAATTTAAAATAACCAATTTTTAAATCAAAATTCAACCTATTGTAATCTCTTCTCGATTTTTAAATCATCAATATCCAAATTTAAGTCAAATTCATACAACATCTTCACAATTTAAATAACCCATATTAAATTTTACATCATAATTTTCAACTATCATAATCTCCTCTAGATTTTAAACAATACACAATTCTAATCAAATCTTATTCCTATTTTTAACTTATGAATTTTTGTACTCTTCAAATTTTAAATTCACCTTCCATCCTCAATATTTCAAATAGGTGATCCAACAATCAAATTTTAACTTTTAATTTAAATCATCAAACTATAAAAATTTGAGTTCAATCCATCAATGTTCATGTTTAGAGTTCTATATTTTTTTTCTCAAAATTTAAATTGTTGATTCAATCTCCAATATTCAAAATTTAAATCATGTGCTCAAAGTATAAATATTTGGTTCGTAATATCGAGATATCAAAATTCATTAAATCCTCATTGTCTTAATTATTCTTTTAAAAAAAATCTCAAAATTAAAATGACTTAAATCTTTTAATCTAATCTTACTTGATTACAATATAAAAAAATTTACTTCAAGTTGACTATGCGACTTTTACCCAACTTAGAATTTATCGATCTATCACATAAGGCTATACATTTAAGAAGAACTTTCTCAAATTATTTAATCGTATTATTCAATCCTCAAAAAATTTAACATCAAATATATCACATGTGATGTGCCCTTAATTATGAAAGATAGTCACCAAGTAATGCGATTGGCCTATGGGGTATGTCTAGTACTCTCCGTGTATCAAACTTATACCAAGCACGAACGTTCGTCTTTCTGAAATAGGGGAAGACGGAGAACAATAATAAAGAATTCAAGGACGAGGTGATAGAATACAAGTACGGGGTTTAAGGCGATTTTAAGAATTCAAAAGAGAGTTGTCAAGGCAGTTGTGGATTAAAATTTTATTTTAGTAAATTCCTATTCACATGTTCATATCAGAACAGTTATGTTCCTGATATGATATGCTCTGACCTGTCTAGAGGGCAAGTATATTCGTCTACTAGTCAACTATATATCTCAATCCACGTAAAGTAGTTATGCGAAGAGCGAAACAAGCGCACTAAGGTTAGCTAGACCATAATACACTGATTCTGATTTTAGACAATGTACTAGTGTGTGCACCCAATAATACATATATCATGATCAAGCTCGATAAAAGAATAAGCTTGCAAAACTAGGCTATAATAACAGCATAAGTCGAAAGTAATCCAGACAATATAAGTACGCTGGATTATGATGAAAGAAGGTACAAAATAATTCAAGTTTACAAAGAAGATAAGACTTGTCCGGTATTGTGCCTCAACAGTTGTCATACTAACTCCTTGTCTAAGTCTCTAGTCGACCAAATGGGGGTTTGGGCCTCTATATTCTACAGTCCGGATAAACACTATCTTCTTATGCTAGCCTATAGTTGGTGTCATTCAATTACACTTCATTAATGGGTCAAAATGACTATGTGATACTAGGTTGTGAGGCATACTACCCAACTTATAAGAATTAACTAATAGTATAACTGCCTTAAGGGAAATCTACAAAATAATCTTGTCCTTGTAAATAAAGTAGAACACTTATTGGGGTATACGAGAAAATATCTTGGTACCTATTAGGGTATCCTATTGCATTATATAGGTAATAGTCATCTTAAGTCTTAATCATAGTCTTTATAGAACAAAAGCGTTAATATTAATAATGGAGAAGTTACTGGCTCTCAAGTGAAATAGGATATAACCTGTATGGAGATATGTGGAACAGATTACTTGATTTGAAACTAAAGGATAATCATAAAATCATAATCTAAATGAGGAACTCAAACTGTCAAGTTCTAACTACTAAGCACATAATTTTAAATTTAAGATTACAACTATAATCCTAGCAAACTATATATCCTATCATAAAAGGAAATCGCTTGGCCTGCAATCAGAACGGTTAGGTGGCATGAATTGAAAGATAAAGAAAAAGTTTTGGTCGTCGCACAAATAGCGAGCGTTAAGGTTTCGGAGGAACAAGATATGAAATTAAATAGCGAGACTCTTGATAATATCATGGTTTCCTAAGGGGAAGGTGGTATGCTAATCTTTGTGTTCGAGGTATGATCCAGAAAAATTTTCTATTCATTCCTCTTGGTTTCCTAAGGCACTGTCCTGCTAGTATCAAGACAAGAATTTAAACTTAAAGTTCTCTAATACTATCTCACTATGAAAGTTAGGTTTAGTCCTAATATTCAACCTTAGATTTCTATTGGTTCCTCAATACTAGGGTCAAACAATATGGTCAAATTTCTAACTAACCTTAGTAGTGTCTATACTACTCTCAAGTCTTTCATAAATATATCATGGGATAGTGGTCAATTAATCAACAGGTAAGGGATGCTAGGGTTCATTAGGTATTCTAAACTTAGTGATGTGTCAATATTCTAGTTGTATTCTTAGTAGGAATGTTACTCTAATTATCATCCTAACAACAATGATTCCTATATTCTAGCAGAAGGCTATACTCAAGAAACTATTAGGGAAGTACAGGAATCAAGTAAGATACAATTATTTAAATAGAACGGGTTGGAAGGAAGGTGAGTTCAAGAATTTGGAACAAAATCAAGGAAAAAAGTCAAGTATGTAGATGAGACCTAAAACTCTAATCCTCGGTACATGCTTGCTCGGTACAGTAACATAACCGAGACAATATACTCTCGACCTACATGGACCACCACAAAAATATGTCATGCCCCAGTCCCAAAATACGTAGGACTAGGAATACGTAAGCATGCCAACCGTATGTATATGGCAACTCTAATATATGGAAACCATATCACATACGTACGCTGTATTATGAATAATAATTCACAAGTGGTATAGATTTATGTTATAAGTCACATGGCATAACTAAATCTCATCCACATAAATCATAAAGAAATAAATAGCCGGTCAACTACATAACTGAATCAAGTATAAGATGCTTGATAATAACAAGTAGTTTGGTGGAGACAAATCCATTACCAAACTAGAATATAAGAGAAACAAAATAAGTACATCAACTAATGATCAGAGAGGCTCGAAGAGAAGACCTCCTCAAAAGAGAATGGAGTAGCAAGTCCTGATCCGTGCTCCTGCGAATAGTCATGATCGTCTACAACTGGAAAGGGATCAGGTCCTCAGAGGGACATAACAAGATACATAGAAGCATGCCAATAAAATACTGAAAATAAATATCTAAAGGGTCGTCTAACCACCTATGTGAATACACTTTGAGAACAACTTTCCAACACGTGGGCTATCTGGCTAAAATGAGATTGGCATGATTCTCTCGGAGAATCAGGGGCCTAAAAAGCATGACGTCTTTTGAACGTCAGAGGCCGCCTGTAGATAATATATAGGGGTCATCTGACCACGCATCTCCGGCGGAGCGTGCGGGTTACACAATAGAAGTGCAAAGGAGCCCAAACACCTTACTTGTTGTCCTTCCCACCCCATGCTCTATGCATGTCATATCCATGACACGATGAGACCTCTAATAACTGCCAAGGCTTCTAATTATGCAAATTCTATCAGCAGTTATTCCTATCCGTCGTATGTCCTATACGTACCAGTGATCAGCCGAATACGCAAGTTCGTGTCCTACATGAGACTCACACTCGTGTAACAACTATGTCACGGCCAATAAAATATAAGAATGCCTCATAATCATGTGGTGGTCTCGTAAAACTAGGTCGACATGCATAATATATAATAAAGATAAAATACGACGTCACCGTCGTTGTACCCAAGTTATTCTTGGACGCGCAGTTTATATAGTAGTTAAAATATAAGAACTAAATAACAGAAATAAAATACATTCACCATATGGAATATAAATCACAGTACAATGGCAAGGTATATATACTTGCCTGGCAAGAAAGCTGCGTAGTGTAACGTCCAGGTGTCAAGTACAAAGGATCAGAAACTATGGCCTCCGAATGAACATCTTCGGATGCTGAAATTGTAAAACCCCCTTCCTAGAAAATCGTATATACCCTTTTATTTATTAATTATTAATTAAATTGTAGTAATTAGGTCTAAATAGGTGAAATAGATTTTTAATAATTTTTTATGTTAGGTGTTCGGGCACTTAGAGGACTTATGCGACCTTCAGAAATTTTTCGGAATTTATTCCATGTAGGAGACCCCTTGAGCAGTTGCTAGCCTAACGATGTGCAATACCCTAATCTATAAATCTTCTTATGAGTATATATATATATATATATATATATATATATATATATGTATATACAAATATATATATGTATATATATTTTTATAAAGAAAGAAAAGAAAAGAATTAAATAAGTATATGATAATAGTACTAATATAATAATAATAATAATAATATTATGCTTAGTACTTAAGCCCTTAGGAGCTTGCTTTCCTTAGCAATTCTATTCACTCCCCTTACCAATTAACTGTGACCCGCCCACATTAACCCCTTCAGCGTATGCAACAGGAGCCCGACCTTCCTATTCATCGCCCACTTCACCCGACCCCTTTTTCATTCACCCGCGATCCGTCCAACTTCCCCCTCTCTCTCTCTTAACATATAATATATATATATATAATAGTTAGCTCTAAAATCCTAACCTAAATCTTCAGACCTTCTCTTCCCATCTAGAGCCGTCACCGCAGCCAGAGAAGCCCCGCCAAGCCATCCAACCATCCCGTCGACGCCGACCTCGCATCCTGCAATTTCTCACTCGAGGCACCTTCGCTCCGGCACATTTTCCCGTCGACTCGCTCGACCAATCGTTGTTCCGTTTTCATAGGTATGATCACCCCTTAACCCTCTCCAATATTCGTTTTATAGCCAACCTCCGAAAATGTGTGCCCCTAGGTGTAAATCAGCGTCCAAAGTGGACGGACAGACCGAATTCTGGAATCGCAGAATTCCAGAATGACCACCCGTATTGTCGAGTTCGTATCTCCCATCATAGAGATCCGAATTCGATGATTCTTTTTGATACCTGTAGATTACTTAACCTAGTTTATTTTCTGTATAATAACCCTAGGCTAATAGTTGCTGTGGACATAGTTATATTCGTCACAAAACTGCGCGCACCCACTTTTTCCGGTTTTCCAAAAGTTGGAAAACGGAGCGCGCCCCGCCAAACGGGACCGCCCCGCCGTGTGTCAAGTGTACCCAATGGTGCACACAGCATAACCGGACACGTGAAAATTCGTGGGGACTGATTCGGACGCGTGTACGCGCCGGAATCAGGCCGTATCCGTGGACACATTTCGTGTCGCCACTTTTGTGGAACTCGCACGTATTTTGTGCACGGTTGTCAGATTACGATGAAACTTGTGCCACTGGACTCGTGGTAACGCGCTGGTCCTGTGACCCAAATTTCATGCGATTCTGAGACGGTTGACCAAATCGCCAATTGGCGGGCCCCACAGTTGACTTTTTGGACAAAGTAGTGTTCGGCTCATCGGAATCCATATTTGGACATACCGTTGGGTTCGTATTGACATCTAGATTTGTTTGTCCCATTTAGAGACTGTTACCCTTGGCACGCTTTTCGGTGCAAAGTGGGCCACACGTGGACCCCACTTTTATCCGAAATTACCGTTTTACCCCTGTGTCCAAATTGGACGAAAGGGATGTGCTTTTTAGCTATTTTGCTCATTCCGAAAATGTTGGTGATGTTTATTTCAGCATCCGGAGACGTTTGTTCGGAGTCCTTAGTTCCAGGTTCAGTGTCCTTGACATTTGGGCGCGTACACTTTACAGATTTCTTGCCAGGCAAGTATACCTTGCCATTGTACTGTATTTACATTCCATATGAGGCATGCATGTTTATTTTCTGTTTATTTAGTTTATTTATTTTAACTGTTATATAAACTGCGCGTCCAAGGAAACTTGGGTGCAACGACGGTGTCGTCGTACTATGTTTTTATTTATATATATGCATTGGACCTACTTTATGAGACTACCCCATTTTCATGAGGCATTTATGTTTCATTGGCCATGACACTATTCTTACACGAGTGTGAGTCACATGTAGGATACGGACTTGCGTACTCGGCTGGCCCCCGGTACGTATAGGTCGTACGGCGGATAGGGATAACTGCCAATAGAAATTTTGCATGCTAGTAGACCTGGTGGTTATTAGAGGTTTATCGTATCATGGACATGACATGCTTAGAGCATTGGGGGGGAGAACAACAAGTACCGCATTTGAGCTCCTTTACACTTTTTCTCCTGTACGCCCGGATTCTCCGCTGGAGATACGGGTCATGATGACCACTATATATTATGTACTATCAGGCGGGCCACCGGCGTTCAAAAGACGACGTGCCTTTTAGGCCCCTGGACCTCCAAAAGAGAACCATGCCAAATCCCAGTTTTCAGCCAGATAGCTCACTTGTGGGGAAATGTGTTCTTAACTGCATTCACATAGATGGTTAGGCGACCCCAATGGATGTTTATTTTCATTACTTTATTGGCATATGCTTTTTGTATCTTGTTACGTCCCTCTGAGGACCTGGTCCCTTCCAGATATAGGTGAGCAGGAGTATCCGCAGGAGTATGGACCTGGACCTGATGCTACCTATCAGCCTGAGGAGATCTTACCTTCTGATTATTTGTGATTCATTGCAGCTGTTTAGAGATTCTAGTTGCTATTCTTTTCTAGACATTTATTCTTATATTAGAGTTTATTCTCTTCTCTCTTTAGTAGTTTATTATAGTTGATTTGCAGTGGATTTGTTTCCACCCGACTATTGCACTTTGAGATTACTATTTGAGACTACTTCTTTGATATTCAGTTATTAATTTTCATTATTCCATTATTTGTGCTGTGGATGAGATATAGAACTGCGTGTGACTTGTTGTGATATATATTTACCACTGTGGATTGGATATTCATGTACAGCGTACGTGTGTATATGGTTTCCATATATTGGAGTTCGTATACATACGGCTGGCGTGTTACGTATTCCTAGTCCTACGTATTTTGGGACTGGGGCGTGACAGAAATAAACATCACCAACTTCTCCAGAATCAGCGAGATAGCTATAAAATACTACCCTTTCGTCCAATTTGGACATAGGGGCAAAACGATAATTTTGGATCAAAACGGGTCCACATGTGGGCCACCTTGTACCAAAAAGTGTGCTAGAGGTAAAGGTCTCTAAATGGGACAAATTATAGGTCAATCAAATTTCTAAACGTCGATACAAACTCAATGGTATGTCCAATTTTAGATTCCGGTAAGCCGATCACAACTTCGCCCTTAAAGTCAAACCGTGGGGCCCACGAATAGGCGACTTGGTCAACTGTCTCAGAATTGCGTAAAACTTGGGCCATAGGACCAACGTGATACCATGAATCCAATGGAATAAGTTTTGTCGTATTTTGACGAGCTTACACAAAATGGGGTGGTGTTTTACAAAAGTCGCGATACGAAAACTTTTTACGGATACAGGTTGATTCCGACGCGCACACACGTCCGAATCAACTTCTGCGAAAGCCCACACGTCATGATATACCAGACGTGCCTTTTGGTGCAATTGGTACACGACGAGGCGGTCCTGTTGGACGGTGCGTACTCCGTATCACAAAATTTTAATTTTAAAATATCAAGTTTTTATCGTTTTGGAGGTCGAATAATTTAACACATAAAACGAATTAATAAAAACTAAAAGAACAAAAAAAAATTTGGTTATATCGAGAAGAAGACCCTTTAATTAGATTTTGAAAATATTAAACAGGTTGGTGGCAAATTGGGTGTGAACATGGAGATTTTGGTTGAAATTCTGGACTGTTTTTGGTAAGTTTTTCGGCCAACTTTCGGTCCAATTTTCGACCAATCTAGGGCACAAAACTCGTCCCGCTTGAGAAAAATCCTAGAGGGTTAGGTTGTGAACGTACACGGATAAACCGCTTGTAAAAAGAATCAAAGATGAGGAAGATATGATACCTTAAAGTATGGACGTCGGAGCGGTGCTGCTGCAAGCGTGCGAGCACGCGGGCGGGGGATGACGGCGGCTGCTGTGGTGGTCGATGCGGGACGGCGACGCCGGTGCGACATCGGGGTCGGCGGCGCTGAGGTCGAGGTTAGGGTTAGGGTTTTAGTTGTAATATATATATATATATATATATATATATATATATATATATATATATATATATATATATATATATATATAGAGAGAGAGAGAGAGAGAGAGAGAGAAAGAGAGAGAAAGAGAGCGGCCGAAGGGGGAAGTTGGGTTCGTGGGTTTGCTGGGAGTTAGTATAGGAATAGGATTAGGTTCTTTTGGTTTTTGTTTTGAGTTTTTTTCTTTTTCTTTTTCTTTTTTTTTCTTTTTCTTTTTATTTATTATTATTATTACTATTACTATTACTATTACTATTATTATTATTATTATTATTACTATATATTTATTTATATATATTTACATATATAAATAAGGTTATAAAAAATCCAAAAATAATATTGCACATAAAATAAATTATAGAAAATTACTTTGTAAAGTTTTAATAAAATACTACACCCAAAATAATTTATGAAATATTTTTGTAATTAATAATTAGATATTTATCTAGTTATAAATCAAACAATTGTATTATCAAATAAACTAAGTAAATAATTAAATGGTTATCCACAAAATAAGTTAATAGTAAATAATATGCAATCTTACAAAATGAGAATTTGCCTAATCTGGCATGGAGAATTATGGGATGCTAATTGTAGGAAGTTGGGATAGAAAAATAATCACAAATAAATTATATATATAAAATATCTAAATATTTAACATATAATCTATGGTTGTTATACTAATGTCATACTAACATCAAAGGATCAAATTTTTGTGCCACGAAAAGATCCTACAGGTAGTGTCTCCTGTGTAGGATACTTCCTATGAATGGCGATATAGATTTTGGGGCCATTCTATATTATTAATGTCTAAACCACGGTGAAGTATCCTAATAAAATTATTAAATTTTAATTGATTTAAAAAATAATCTAAAACAAATACAAGGAATATAAAATACACACAAGATACCTATTTTTTGGTGGATTACAAACGTGTCCATTAAATTGGGTTTGTCCATTGGAGTTGTGCTGCTGGCCATTGCCACGTGGCTAGTCCCTTGGTATTTTGTGACTGGGGCATGACATAGTTTTATGGTGGCCCATGCAGGTCTACGGATATATTGCTTTGGTTTCAACCAAGAGACCGAACAAGCCTGCAATTAGGATAAGAATAAATTTATAGGATCTTATCCACATGTTGACACGTTCTTGACCTCTATATCGGATTCGAATTAATTTCTTAACTTGTATCATGCTTGATTCAATTGTTCGACCCTATACTGATCCCGACAGAAGAAGAGAAGGAAGAAAAATTCTTTGACGGACTGAGCTTTGAGTTACAAAGATTGATTGGCGCAGTTGCACCTACTTCTTATACGGGCATCCTTGCCGCAGCTCGACACATGGAGCACATCCACAGGAGGGAGTCCAGCCCGAAGAGATCGTACGCATTGGTACAAGATCGTACACCACACGGAGGGTCTGTAAAGCAACCCCAGATGAATCCACCACAGAGAGCAGCATCCCGAGCCCCATCCCTTCCTACTTGTCACTACTGTGGCAAGGTAGGCCATATTGAGAGAGAGTGTAGACGCAAATTAGGATTATGTTTAGCTTGCGGATCCAGCCAGCACTCAGCCAGGGATTGCCCTGAGCGTCGGGGAGGAACACCGATGGTTCATCGACCCGCTTTACCAGCACCAGAGCCAGTCCAGAAGCTACATCGCCCAGCTTATCCAGCACCAGGAGCATCACGGGCGAAAGATAGAGGATTCAGACCACCAGCACTGGGAGGATATCAATCAAGGCCACCCGTGGCATCACAGGCAACATTCTTCCAGCAGACCCAACAACAGCAAAGGGCACCACCACAGGGACGTGGACAGGCTTTTGCGATGATAGTGAAGGAGGCATGGACTCGAGGAGTAGCAAGTATGGGTAAGATTTAGTTTTATCATAGCCAGCTATAGTAACAAATATTTCTAGTAATACTTTAGCATATGCCTGTTAGTTCCATTACCTAGCCTATACCTAGTATTATGTTAGCATGAACTTGTTAGTCTAGATTAGTAATATGTAAGAGGTACCCAAGTTTTCAGAAGCTGTAGTTGATCCTCGTTCTAATCAGACTCCTTTACTTTTGAGTTACTCATCTCCCATTGCCTAAAAAAAGTTTTTATTGCTTCCCTACGTGGTCTGCTTGAACAAACCCTTATCCTTCCTCTCAATTTTTTCCTTGTTCGTGGTCCCTTATCCTTTGTGTTGTGCTTTAACAAATATCATACAACCGCGTCATCTCTTCTGGAGCAAACCTTTTCTGACCGGTTATATTTTATTTTTCTTAATTACGAGGACATAATTCTTTTAAGGTGGGTAGATTGTGAGCACCCTAATTTTTATATAGGGTTAGTTCGGTAATTAATAATAATTATTTTATTTTAAATATTTTTTTCATAATTTAATTAAACTTTGGAAACCAACCACCATGGTTTTAAGATCTTGAGTACAACACTAGCCTTTCTCTTTCAACCAACCTAGCATGCTCGACTTAGACGAGTCAAATTAGGCTCATGCCATGAATGTCACTCACAAATTCGTAATCCCTATGCTTTGTTTTGGTCGCACAACTTTTAAGACACAATTACGAGAAAATGATGATTAATTAACCATTTTGTCGTGGCTTAAAATGCCACCCCAACCCATGGATTCCAACTAAATCCATACGATGAGCCTAATTGGTCCTATTACGCGTATGACAATCGAGTTCCGTTATCCGAATCCCCTGCATGCTCCTAATATAATATTAAGTAGAAAATAGATTTTTATAGATTTATTTAACTAATTAAATATTCATTAATATTTAGTAAATACCTTTTGAATTAAATATGAATTTGGTTGTAAATTATTTGTTGGAGGAAATATAGATTTCCAAAAAAAATCCCCAAGTGCCTAACTATTTTTGGAAATTGTCTATATATAATTATGAATAAATAAAATAAAATAAAATAAAATAAAAAGAAATAAAATAAAAACCATTAAACCCTAATCCTACCCGCTAACCTAACCCGACCCTATAACACATCTTAAACTCTACCCCATCTACGTACAGTCGGCCAGAGCCGAACCCTCCCCCCCCCACGCGATACCTATATATATATGATTTACAATGAAACCCTAACCCTAATCCTAAACCACCTCCATCATCACATATGTCGGACCCCAATCGCCCGTACCGCTGCCCGCAGTGCCGCCGCACCCAACAGCAACAGCAGCCGCCGCAGATCCGCCTCTCGCACGCACAACAGCACCAGCTGTGTGCCCCCCCTTCGCGCAGAGTTTTCACCCTCCTCGCTCGTCCGTTTTGTGTCTCATCTTCGCTAGTATGTTCACAACCTAACCCTCTAGGATTTTCTTCAAGTGGAACGAATTTAGGCACCCGGGTTTGATCGAAAAATCGATCGAAAGTTGGCCGAAAAACTGTTCAAAAATAGTTCAGAAATTCAGTCCAAGTATCCATGTTCACGTCCAATTTTCTACCAACTCATTAATTATTTTTAAAATATAATTAAAATAACTTCTTCACAATATAACCAAAAAATTTACTGTTCTTTTAGTTTTTATTAGTTTGCTTTAATGATTAAATTATTCTGATTTCAAAAATGACCTAAAACTTGTTTTTAAAATACCAAAAATCTCCGATATGGGGTGCGTCCTACCAAACGAGGCCATGTCATCGTGTGTAGATTGCATCGAAAGGTGCATAACATGAACGCAGATGTGTGGACTTTCATGGAACTTGTTTTGGACGTGTGTGCGCGCCGAAATCAACGCGTATCCGCCAAAAAATATCGTATCGGCCTATTCCGACACCTTGCCATAACTTTGTGTGTGCTTATCATTTTGTAATATAACTTATGCCATTAGATTCGCAGTATTACGCTGGTAATGTACCCAAGTTTGGTTCGAATCTGAGAACGTTGATAAAACACCGTTTCGTGGGCCCCACGATTTCATATGACGGGCAATTTCGTAATCGGCTCATCGAAATCCAGTTCTGGACGTTCCGTTGGGGTCATATCGTCGTTCTGGACTTGTAGACACTAAGTTCGACAAATTTTTAGAACTTTATCTCTGGCATATTTTTCGGTGCGAAGTGGGCCACATGTTGACCCTACTTTTATCCAAAACTGTCAATTTTGTCCTGTGTCCAAATTGGACTTATGGATAGTCAATCCTAGCTATTTTAAGTATTTTGAGAATATTGGTGATATTTGTTTCAGCATCCGAAGGTGTACATGTAGATTCCACTTTCCCAGGAGTAGTTGACGGAGTTCAGAACCCAAGCAACTGTACCTTGCCAAACTCGCAGTAGATCCTGTTATATTATCTGCTTGTGTTTCTTTATATATATATATATATATATATATATATATATATATATATATATATATATATATATATATTCTTGTGATGTACCTATTCAACCTAGGACCATGAGACATTGCTTAGCGTCCAAAAAAATTCGGGTGTCAACGCCGTAAGCGGAGTCGTGTAACGTCACTTAGAGAGTTGATTCCACGATCCTATTTTTACGTGCTTGCTTTACCAAGTACGTTATACCGTAGGATACTTGACACTATTTCATGTGATAGAATCTTTCTTGAGTTATTCATGGTGATTCTGTATAGGCTTACATGATTCGTGATATGAGACTTGCATATAAATATCGATATTATTATGACTCGTGCTAACTAGAGGTCATGATCTTGCGTGTTATGGACATGAGATATTTTAGACATAAGACGTGAGGTTACATTGGGTGGGGAGAGACACACATGCTACAGGCTTATTATTTATATATATACAATACTACTGGAGGTGCCTTAGACCCCGTCTCAGATCTTTGGCAAATATACTGGAGTCATGATATTACTCGCTGTTATGGGCTCCCCGACACAGAGTCTGTAGTGGTCTCAGCCTGAGTACTAGTGATGCTCTCATTTGTATTTTACTTAGCTGGTTATATAGCTTGCCCTGAGGATCTGTTTATATTTACTTGCTGTATTTTATTTGGCTTGAGTGTTTATTGTACCTTGTTATGTTCCCTGAGGACCTGGATCCAGATTATGACCCCAGGTGTAGACGAGGAGAGCTATCCCAAAGTTTACGGGGCAGGTACTAATATTGGAGACGTACAGGTTGCAGAGGACGAGGTTGTTACGGACGACTTCTCTTGAGCACACAGTATTCTCACCATTCATTTATTATGCTTAGTGTTCTTAGATATTTGACCTTGTATTGACTTCTGGATATTGTACTTGGAGTTAATTTTCTTTCCATTTCGATGACGGATTGTTCCCCGTGACATTATTTATATTTCTTTGGTTGGACAGATCATTTTATATTATTGTGACTGGACTTGTATCTTTGTAATTTTATTACTCATTGTGGATGAGATTAGATATATAGATTGTGACAGAAATTTTTAGACCATTTTATATGTATTATAGCTTTAGTGCACTCTAACGGGTTCATTAAATTAGGTTTGTCCATTGGAGTTATGCTGCTGGTCATTGCCATGTGGCTAGTCCCTTGGTATTTTAGGATTGGGGCATGACATTAGCCCAATAATTAAATTAAATTTTTATTATTATGGAGAATCGACTAAGTTTAGTATTATGAAACCATTAATGATCACAAAATGACTATAGTGTTTGTACTTTAACTTGCCATAATCATAATATGCATTAATAGTATCATACTTGCTACTATGTGTATTATTTTGTTCGTCTAAAATGTATTTACATAAAAGTAATAAGTAAGATCAATCTTGGACATATGCAATGGGTAAATCATGATGGGCAAAATATATTATCAATCCACTAGATTTCTCTGAACCATCCACATCATCTCCGGGACCGCGCACTCAAGGGGTTTTGTTGTCCAGTCAATGGACGAGGTCGAGGAGGAAGCACCCCCCCCCCCCCGTGGGGGTTTGGGGACGAAGCCCTGGAAGGTATTCAAATTTTCTAATATGGTTAGCTTCGGACAACTACAGTCAGGAGGAAATGCTAACTTCAAACAAAAAAGAAGCCAAGCTACAAAGACTTCATACTCTATGTAGTCTTTCTTTATTTTTGAGTCTTTACGTATATGTCACACCTCAGTCCCAAAATACGTGGGACCAGGCCACGTGGCAATGGCCAACTACGTATCAAGTGGACTCCAGTCTAACTCGAATACGTAAACGTTGTCCTAGGTCAAGTAGTCTATATATATATATATATATATATATATATATATATATATATATATATATATATATATATATATATATATATATATATCCTGAAGAAGTACTATGCTTGATCTCCTTTGCTCAAAGGGGTATGGTGAAGATTTTATTCTGATGATACTACATACAAAGATTAGTTGGATCATATTCTATCATGTTCTTGTGACCTCTGAATAGATATGTTTAACTAATTTGAAACTTCAAAACCTATCACGTCCATATTACTTCTGATAGTGTTTTGTATACAAATTTAGTTAGATTATATTCTATCATGTCCATATTATCTCTGAATAGATATATTCAGCTAAACCTTACCGAATCATGCCCATATTACCTCTGATATCACTTTCATCTTAGCCTATCATTTATATTCAAAAGTGATAAGTCCACAAAGTCAGAAAATATATCTTTATATCTCTGGAAATAGCAAATTACAAAAGGAGCAAAAAGGTACATAATTGGGGAGGAGCCGTTAAATCGCGGATCTGTTGCGCCAAAGCCGCCATCCTCTCATTCTTGGAGTTCAAGATGTTAGTACGAGCCCGCTCCAGCCTTGCTTCGTTATTGCTCAAGAGAGATAGTTCGGGCAGAGAATCAACAAAACTTGCGTGGATGACACCCGCATGTGCCAAGTTCTACTGAGCTGTTTTCACTTGGCCCTCAAATACATCACGAAATACCGATGCCTTGAGAAGCCTCTCCCTTATCTGAGCAAGTTCAGCTTCCAATTCTCGAACCCTCACTTCATATCCCTCACATTCAGTGCAGCACTTGGCTAGCTGAGGAATACTCTCCACCAATACTGCCTGCTCTTTCTCCATCTCTTGTTGTTGTTCCTGGATGGATTTGTTTAAAGATTCAATCTGCTGAGCAAGTTCCGCAGTTAGAGAGTCATACTCAGCTTGAACCAGGTCATCGATGCTGCCTCAGGATAATTGCAAATACTCGTTAATGGGTTATTCTAAACCATTAACTATTTGCTCTAGCGCATCAGCTCTTTCAGCGTCATTAAAATTTCTAATCGGTGCTATAGTGAGCTTGGAGGACGTCTTCAGAGCATCAAAGCCTAGATTCTTCTCTAGCACCATGGATATCAATTCTTTCAAAGTATGGTAGAATATGCTAGAATATTGTTCAACTAGCGTAGCAAAGATCGAATGTACGCTGGAAGTGGCCGCAATATCGATAAATCTCCTATCCGGACGGACTGTAGAGGATGTTGCCATAGTCGTTGCTTTAACAGATGGCGCAAAAAAAGAAGAGACACCAACAATAGTTGAAGTTGCTGGCGTGCTCGACGAAGGAGGCACGGTCTAGATGGTGGTTTCATCCTCCTCTGATGTTATTTAAACTGCCACTGGCGGGATGACACTCGAGAACGTTGCAGATAAAAGATCGGCAGTTTCAAAGTATGCTTCGTCGACGTCGGATGCCGCCGTTTCATTAGTTGGATCCGCAACAAAATCAGAAGTTGTGTCAACTCCGCCCTCCCCAGAGAAGTCTTCGCCTGAAAATAAGATAAGAGAAAGTTAATATCAATTTGATGTTAATTTTTCTAAAGAAAGCGTGAAGACAACATTTACCCATGGCCGATGGTATGTATGTTGCGTCTGCAGCCTGTATAGCTAAATCATTTCTTAATGATGCTAAACAAGATATCATACCTGGATAAGAGGGTACACCAATTGACGTTTGAGGGTAGTCATCCCAGTCGTCACCCAGATCCACTAGAGGTTCATCGGGTGGAATCTCGCTCGAGATACTTACAGACGAAGGAGGGGCTAGTCCCATTATTTGTCTGGGTAAAGGTATATGGATTCTTATTGCGCTCGGCCTCGAAGGCGATCTAGAAGCACTACCGGTAATGGTGGTAGCAGCAGCAGTCGCGGGCAAAGAATCTCCAGCACTGTCAGCTGGAACTGTGGAGGTTCCCTCTCTAAAAGACGAAGGACCCCTGATCAAAGAATCATCCCCAACAGAAGAAACAATAGGCTCACTCCTAGAGGCCCCCTTGGTGGAAGTCCTTTTAAGACCTCCGGTAGTCAGCTTCTTCTTGCGGGGGGAAGGCTCTTTCAGAGTGGAAGCCTTTCGTTTACTGGAGATTATGAGAGGCTCTGCTGGCGGAGCTATTACGCCTCTCGGTACAATCAACAAATAATCATCTGCACCGGTGGTTTCATCACCTTCATCAGAGGAGACAGATGGTATCTCCTCTCTCCCAATGGACCTATGTGAGGGCATCCTGAAACTTCCATGAACATCAAAATCACAATGGAAGGTGTTGATGGACACATAAAACTGCGCGTACGAGTGAAGAATGCGCAATTCCGTGGAGAGAGAAGTCGCGAGCACATCAAAGATTGCTCCAGTACAACCTATTATGAAGTACCGCCATCCTCTAGCTCCATCAATAAGTCCGCCTTTGAACTTGAAGCTGGTGATGGGATTCCCTACGTGCAACTGATCATACCCAAATTGTCTAGCGAAACGGCAAGGCAGATAAGGCTCTAAGTAGCAGTGGTCCTCACTTCTGTACAGCAGATGGGAAGGTCTAATGCAGACCAACCAGTAAAAGGCTTCAGGAGAAAGAATAGTCTTCCCCTGACCTGCGTCATGAATTTTCGTCCCCTGTTGATTGATATATACGGGGGGGACGATGCAGAAGAACTTCCAACTATGGGCAAAATTTAGTGCTAGCCGATAGTCTATGACGCTTCCTGTAATTCAACAGGAAGTTATTGCCTGAACTACTGGCCGATCCGGGAGACATCACTCTGGTGTTATGAAGGATTAACCATACCATCAGATATAATAATGGTAATTCCACTCTGGGATATCCTTCACGCCGTGTATCATCAGCCAGCAGTCCTTCAGTAATGACCCTCAGACCAGCTTGAATCCGGCATACCATGGCAGGGAACAGGCCCAATCTTTCTCCAAACACCAAATGCACTGCGGGCCATAAGGTGTTGCGATGAATGCGATCCACAGACGCGATGCCAAGAACCATCCATCGGCGTAGCCAGATAGAAAGGAAGCCAGCCAGTTGAGCTTCCCTTGACAGAGGCTTTCGGCAATGCCTCATATAACTGTGGGCTTTGGTTCCTGCAGGATAGCCCCCTATCTCTTCATTGAGAACATAATCTTGAGCCCCCGCATCTTCAATAAGATCATCGATTGTGTTGGCACTAAGCATGCTCAGAAGGTTCAAGGGTTTATCTCTGCTATCTATAACCTTGTCCTGTTTGGCATTTCTAGCCTGATGGAAGAAGAGGTAGGATACCCATTTGTTGATATGGGCTAAATCAGAGGGCTTCTTGTAGAAGGCGGTGCATGCAAAGTAGTGGCTCATCAGCGCTTGGTACACTGCCACTGCCCGAGGGTGGGTATCCTTCAGCTCCCTATTTGTCGGAACGTACTCTTCATAAGGAGTATCTCCCATTGGCAGCTTTGAGATGTCTGTCATCTCATGAAGTGCCAGGCCCAACTCACCTATCGGAGTGGCAAAAGTCCCAGTGAGCGAGTTATATCGCTCCATCAAAGCTACGAACAAGTTAGGGTTGAGAGGCGCCCAACACTAGTAGCACTCACAGCCGCAAACAATCCAATACTTTCCAGCTCCACCTGAAAGTGCTTCAGGGCCCATGCAGTTAAACTGGCCTATCGAAGATTCTGGGGGCTAAGACATCCACTGGTGAGAGGGTTAACCTTGGGGTATCCCCCCCCTGCCCCCATAAAGTCATTGCAGAAAGTCGCTATTTGAATCAGCTGGATCAGTGAAGTGTCTTCACTCGGGATGCTGCCCGACAGTAATCCTTTGAAAGGCATGACAGGGCCTGAAGGACTGCCCACAAAGGACCCTCGGTTCAATCCTTTCTTATAAAAGATCTTCCCCGGCTGGCCGTGAAGATCGAGAGTCAGAGTCCACACCATCTTTCGGGGATGGGTGGCATGGAAGAATGCAGAGATAGGGTAATCTCTGGGCATCTTTGGCAGATACATGATCGTGCCCTCAGCAGAAAATACCCAATCTTCCTTCTTGGGCTTGGTGTAAACCCCCTCGACCAGTAATTAGGGTTAAATAATTTAATTAGCATAATTAGGGTTAATTAGAATTGTTTATGATTTAATATATATAGCATTATGATACTTGTGCAATGATTGATTGTTTTAGGATACTACCTTAGCTGTTGCCCTAAAACGAATTCCACATATTTGACCTAGACCTGTAAACCCCTTGTATTGAACCTAGAACAAACCCCGGATACCGATTTTTGTGCCTGATTTTAGACGCACAAAAGTCGTTAAAAATGTCCGTGCGCAAATTAATTAAATTGCGTAATTACGTTCGTTGTCCGTTTCAATTGAAATTAAGACCCAACCTCAACCAGTTTTGACCAACCCAGATCACGATATTATTGTACACTGAGCCAGCTACACCAACGACCCTTGTCCAACCAAATTTAGACTCCCGGTTTTTAATTAAATTAAATTAGAAACATCGTTATATTAATTACGAATTAATTTATGTGGCTACCCAACCTCAATTAAATTGGACCCAACTCCAACCCAAATCTACATCCACACCCACAAGCCTCCTACAAAACACCAAACACCATCATAGTCCAATGAGGAACACCAAACATGGTGTTTGGTTGCATTAAATCCCCAATCCTAGATATTGTGCAAATACCAATTTATTCAAGGGCTTAATTGCAAATTTCAATGTGGTGTCCCCCTCTCATTGGCCCAAACCATCACGGAGAAAAGTATTGAAATGCCCAACCATAGGCATTTGGTTTCCCCCCTTTTTCTATGTACCTACAACACTTTATGTAGGGCACATCTTGGCCCTACATTTGAATTGGCCTATTCCTAGCCCTCCACCCATCTTGATGAACATCCCCACTCCCAAAAAAAAAAAAAAGGTTCAGCCGGCCCTAATCCCTAGGCAGCCTCCCCCTCACTCTCTCTCCTACATATACATGCTATTTACTCATTTAATGAGAAAAACCTAACTAAAATACTAAAACCCCAACCAGCTCAACCCCACAGCCGAGCCTAACCTACCCACCCCGAGCTCCACCACCGCCACCAGCCTCCACCGACCGCCGCCATACCAACTTGACCACCCTCGCATGTCCCCTCCCCACCTGCCACCTGAGTCTTCGGCCCCCAGGACGCCGGAGTAGCTCCCCCGACCGCCCACACCGATCCCGGTTTCCACAGCCCGCACTGTGTAGCCGACCACCCCATCGCCTCGTACTCCTCCACCCCCGCACTTCTGACCACCATACTTCACCCAAGCCTCCCCCAGCCAGTCCTCTTCATCCCCACAAAATTTCAGTCGACGACGTCGACGCACCGGAGAGATCTCGAGTCCGCAGCGTCGACGAGTCTAGAACCGCGGCTGCTGCCCGCGACCCCCCCGAGCCTCGCCGGAGCGCCGCTCGGCCACCCCCGCCGGCGACGACCGACCAGCTTGACCCCCTCGACCTGTCGAACAATAAGGTATATTATTTTATGTGAAATTATTAAGATTTATACATGTAATTTCAGCTGCAAGTTTAAATATAGGTAAATGCCGTATTCTTCGTATTTTAAATACGTATACTATATTTTATACTGTATTTTAGATATTTAACAGTATATGTATTTATATTATTCCTGTACAAATTCCATATTATATATTAAAATCATTTTGTTAATTTAATTTATATTGTGTATGTGTGTATGTATGTATGTATGTATGTATGTATGTATGTAGGTATGTATGTATGTATGTTATTTTGTTAAAAAACATAGAATGTTAAATATCTACTTATTTATAGTATTAAATACATTTCTGGAAAAATCAAGTATTATTTTTGTATATACTGTATTTCTATTTTCTGGGTATATTTTGTAGATAACATAAATATATAAGTACATTTTTTTTTATAAATAAAAATGTATGTATATACATAGTATATATATACATGAGTTTAAATACCCTATTTTTTATTTGAATAATATATGCATATATATTAATATATATGTATATAAATGTATATATTTCAAATTACCTTACCATATATGAGTATGTATAAATAATTGATGTTATGGATAATATCCATTATATACATATATATGTATTTATTTAATGTTACATAATTTCCAGTGTATTGCTAAATAATACAAATATTATTTTTGTACTAATAAACAAATATATTATTTAATATAATTAAATATGTTTTAGTGTATATATAAATAATAGTGTTAGCTATATATACATACAGCCCCGACCCTGTGTCAGTTGTAGATACGGACAGTGTGTCCTAGTCGTGCTATTGTAGCGACTAATTTTGGACATTACTATATCCTATATAGGATTGCTGGACACTACTGCCGAGGCATCAGGAGCAGGGCTTTGGATTTCGCAGCTACCCGGGGCAGGCAAGTATACCTTGCTGATTTACTGCTTTAAATTTAAATGTTAAATATTTCAAATATACATGAACTGTGCGCATCCGAGATTGACTCGGGTATAGTCGACATTGCGTCGATGAGTAGTGTACTTGACCTAGTTGCTAGTCGACTCAACCACTACTGCGAGGGTATTCTGATATCCTCCTAGACCATGGCACTATACACGTACCACGATGGTACATTCATATTGGGATGCGGGTCCGCGTACCCGATTCGCTATCGATACGTATGACGCACATCACGGACTAGCATGTATTCTAGAGTAACATAGTTAATTGAGACTTGGCATCTAGATACGGTACACTCAAGTCGTATATTCGACTTGCGTATCTACATTGGGCGGGAAGGACAACTGACAGACGTATGGGATACCCCCATCGGACTCCGTGGTATCCAGAGGAACCACAGACCCGGTGACTCCCTATATTCAGACACCGCGCTCTTCGGAGTGTTACGGACGTATATACATTGCAGATACCACGTCCCTTAGAGTGTGGACGTTATATATATACAGATACCTCATTCTTCAGAATGATGGACGTTACAGATACCACACTCTAGAGGATGTTGGACGTTATGCCTACACCTACTTATACGTTCCTAGGTTATCCTTATATTGCATTCACTTAGATGGTTAGCACACCCCCTCTTTTTTCAGTACTATATCCAGCATGCATATTGTATCTTGTTACGTCCCTCTGAGGACCTGGTTATCTTCCAGATCTGGACGAGGCCTTTTATCCCACAGTCTATGGGCCAGGCATAGAGACGAGGTTTGCTCTGGACGAGGAGCTAGAGTTTTTTTTCATCAGAGTACCCCTGATCAGATTGGTAGGCCTTCCGCCTATGACTGGAGCTCCTTACCTAGTTAGATGTTGTTCCAGTCTCTCCTTATCAGTACTTTCATTTCAGATATTCAGTACTTTATTTTAGACTATCAGTACATTTGTAGTGGATTTGTTCCCACCAGACTTATTTCAGTTGTACTATGTCAGTCGACTATGTTCTTATATTCCAGTCTTTCATTTTAGTTTTTACTTGTTATCTGTGGATGAGATTAGACATTGCCTGTTGTTGTTATTAGACTTTTTAGATTTAGGACAGCGTAGCACGCTTCGTCAGGATCCATTAAATTGGGATATCCTCGGAGTCGTGTCAGCTGGCCAATGCCACGTGGCCTGGTTCCATAATATTTTGGGACTGGGGCGTGACATGGTTTTAGTGGTGGCCCATGCAGGTCTCCAAACATCAAATGTTTATCGCTTGTGGTATGGTAAAGTGCCCAGCGAGCCTGCAATAGGATAGAAATTACTAAGTCTCATCCACTTGATTATGCCTTTGAACCTCTTCCGAACTGTAATATATTTGTATCCTGTTTGATTTATTCCGTACTCTTCTAAATATCGTTCTATCTCTTACAGCGAGATGAACCTTCGGAGCCGACGTGAGATACTCGGTGCCATAGCACCACCTGCAGCACCGAGAGAGGATACGACTCGAGGACCACCCAGAGAGCATCCTCAGCCAGAGGCAGAGGTGATCCCTCAGGCCCCGATGATGCACTGGCATCAGGTCTCTCCCGACGAGGAGACGCAGCAGCCAGAGGGCCAGGCATCACAGACGATTCCGAGGCAGTACTTCGAGGGGCAGACCTCGAGGGCGACACCGATGACGCAGTACGAGAGGCCGGCACCCGAGGAGACACCGAGGAGACAGCAGGAGGTACCGCTTCCACCACCTCCACCGTTTCCACATCAGATGCCACCAGCGGAGGGACAGACACAGATGATGCAGTTCTTCCAAATGATGATGCAGGCCCAGATGCAGCAGACGGAGACTCTGAGACAGGGTCTGATGGCCGTACTAGAGAGGGCACCTGCCCAAGCACCAGCACCAGCACCGGTACCTGCACCTGACCGGCTAGCGGGCACTGTAAAAGGCTTCAGAACGATGGGCCCGGAAACCTTCTCGGGTAAGGAGACGGCTGAGGAGATCTCAGACCGGGTCTCCAACACTGAGATGCTACTAGAGGGTTCGCTGCTGTACCCCGATCTCTGGATGACCGCGGTGAGGGCCCAACTCACAGGCAACGCCCATCACTGGTGGGACTCTATGGAGCGCAGCATTGGCCGACAGCAAACTTGGGAGGAATTTCTAGAGCACTTCAACAAGAAGTATTTCCCAGCTACGGTGAGGAACGCCCTGTACTCTCAGTTCCTGCACCTGGAGCAAGGGAACCTGACTGTGGACGCCTACGACGGAGAGTTCAGCAGACTCAGCCGATTCGGAGCAGCCCTGATCCCCAATGACCTGGAGAAAGCCAGAAGATTCCACCATGGCCTCACTCAAGAGCTGCAGAGGTACACTACTACCCAGGCGAGGATCTCTTATGAAGAGGTCCTATCAGAGGCGAGGATCCAAGAGGCTATAGGAGGAGGAGGAGCGAGACGTTCCAGCGCGAACGTACCAGCCAGGACCCAACAAGGAGCCGGAGGACCGATCCGCCGACCCGGAGCGCAGGCGCAGCAGAGGACAGCGCCGTACCAACAGAAGGAGCTTCCGACCTGTCACTTCTGTGGCAAGAGGGGACACGTCATCCGAGACTGCAGAAAGAAGCTCGGGCTCTGCATGGTCTGTGGAGCCAGCCAGCACCTTGCTAGAGACTGCCCCCAGCGTAGAGACGCAGCACCCCAGACTGGACAGAGGCCACCAGCAGCACCACTGAGGATCCAACCCCCAGCAGGAGGCCAGCGTCCCCCAGCTACCGGAGGACAGCAGAGAGGACCACCCTTGGTCACACAGGAGGCACACTTCAACCAGGCCTGACAGCAGGCAGGAGGGCAGAGGCGCGGGCAAGCCTTTGCTTTAGCATCTATTGAAGAGGAACCAGAGGGAGAGGCTATAGCAGGTACAATTCTAGTTGCCTCATTACCTGCGACTGCACTGTTTGATTCTGGAGCTACATTGTCATTTATATCTAGTAGATTTGTAGCAATGCATAGAGTAGCAACTTTCCCCTTACCTAAGAGTTGGAGAATACTTACCGGAGGAGGCATCGTACCGGTTACCAGCACCATTAGAACGTGCTCGGTAGTAGTTTGTGGTAGGGAGATGAGAGCACGATTGTTGGTACTCCCAATGCCAGCTTTCGACGTTGTTCTGGGCATGGACTGGTTAAGCCAGTGCAATGCCGTGCTAGATTGCCGGAAGGGTAGCGTTACTTTTAGACTGCCAGGACAACCGGAGTTTGAATTCATGCGAGGCACCATCGAGCAAGGAGTAGGACACGCAGCTGGAGCTTACATGGTGATGGAGACGGCACCCCCAGAAATCGTTGCAGAGTTCGAGGATGTTTTTCCAGATGAGTTGCCAGGCCTACCGCCTGATAGAGAGGTAGAGTTCACCATTGAGCTAATACCTGGAGCAGCACCGGTATCATCAAATGTGTACCGGTTGGCGAAGAAGGAGCTTGACGAGCTGAAGCTACAGCTAGAGGAGTTGCAGATCAAAGGATTCGTTCGTCCTAGTGCATCACCCTGGGGAGCACCAGTGCTGTTTGTACCGAAGAAGGACGGAATGTTCCGGATGTGCATTGATTACAGAGCCCTTAATGCTCTGACTATCAAGAACAAGTACCCTCTACCACGAATCGACGATCTGTTCGACCAGCTGACAGGAGCAGTGGTGTTCACGAAGAACGACTTGAGATCGGGCTACCATCAGGTGAAGGTGCGAAGGGAGGACATTCCAAAGACAGCATTTAGGACTCGTTATGGTCATTACGAGTTCCTAGTGATGCCTTTCGGATTGACAAATGCGCCTGCTGTGTTTATGAACCTGATGAACCGAGTCTTCCATGAGTATCTGGACCAGTTCGTGGTAGTCTTCATCGACGACATCTTGGTGTATTCGAAGAGCCACGAGGAGCACGGAGAGCATTTGAGGCTAGTGCTAGAGACGCTGAGACGAGAGAGGCTTTATGCCAAGCTGAGCAAGTGCGAGTTTCTCCTAGATCGTGTCGTATTTCTTGGACACGTTATCTCGGGTGATGGCATTTCAGTAGATCCCGCGAAGATTTCATCAGTCGAGACGTGGCCGACCCCTACCAACGTCACGGAGGTGAGGAGTTTCCTAGGACTTGCCGGATATTACCGAAGGTTCGTAGAGAACTTCGCGAGGATCGCAGAGCCGATGACCCGCTTGACCCGCAAGGATCAGGAGTTCACCTGGACAGAGGAGTGTCAGACGGCGTTCGATGAGCTGAAGAAGCGTCTGACTACAGCACCCATCTTGACCATACCTTCTGGACCCGGAGGATTCGTGATCTATAGCGATGCATCCGGGAAAGGATTAGGATGCGTCTTGATGCAGCATGGGAAGGTTGTGGCCTATACCTCTAGGCAATTGAGGACCCATGAGAAGAATTACCCCACCCACGACTTGGAGCTTACCGCAGTGATCTTTGCTTTGAAGCTTTGGAGGCACTACCTGTACGGAGAGCGTGTGGAGATATTTACCGATCACAAGAGCCTTAAATACGTCTACACACAGAAGGACCTGAACCAGAGGCAGAGACGTTGGCTCGAAGTGATGGCGGACTTCGAGATTGAGCTGCAGTACCATCCGGGAAAGGCTAATGTGGTAGCCGATGCTTTAAGCAGGAAGCCCATAGCATTTTTCCTGACTACCCAACAACATCTGTTGAGAGATCTAGAACAGTTGGGTATCGAAGTCGTCATGCCCGGAGTAGACGGCCAGATGTCGAGTTTCCAAGTGCAATCGACATTGGTGGAGAGAATCAAGGCTGCTTTGCCGACGGACGCCAGATTTCAGAGGCTTCGACAGAGGACAGAGGCTGGAATACAGACGGGACTGCGTATACACGAGGACGGGACCTTGAGATATGGAGATCGTCTCTATGTTCCGAATGGAGAGCTACGCCAGGAGCTGATGACGGAGGCCCACAGTTCAACCTATTCTATACATCCAGGAGGCACGAAGATGTACCGAGACCTGAGGCAGTACTACTGGTGGCACGGGATGAAGAGAGAGATAGCCCGCTTCGTGGCTAAGTGTCTGGTGTGTCAGCAAGTCAAGGCTGAGCATCAGAGGTCTGCCGGATTACTTCAACCACTCCCGATACCGGAGTGGAAATGGGAGCACATCACCATGGACTTCGTCACGGGTTTCCCGAGGAGTCCTAGTGGTCGCAATGCCGTATGGGTAATCGTAGATAGACTCACCAAGTCTGCCCACTTTTTACCCTTCAGGGTTGGGCAATCTACGGAAGTCTTGGCAGACATGTACATGAGGGAGATTGTACGCTTGCATGGAGTGCCAGTCAGTATCGTGTCTGACCGGGATACGAGGTTTACATCGTACTTTTGGAGGAGTATGCAAGAGAGTCTTGGTACCCGCCTTAAGTTCAGTACTTCGTACCACCCGCAGACAGATGGACAGTCCGAGCGTACCATTCAGATGCTGGAGGATATGTTGAGGGCTTGCATGCTTGACTTCAGTGGTTCATGGGAGGACCACTTGCACTTGGTCGAATTTTCCTACAACAATAGCTATCAGACGAGCATTCAGATGGCTCCCTATGAGGCATTGTATGGTAGGAAGTATCGTTCCCCCGTATGTTGGAGCGATGTAGGCGAGAGGCAGATTCTAGGGGCAGAGTTGATCGTCCATACAGTGGAGAAGGTGAAGAAGATCCAGGGGCATCTACGAGCAGCACAGGACAGGCAGAAGCATTGGGCTAATGCGCATCGACGACCCCTAGAGTTCCAGGTGGGAGAACATGTGTTCCTGAAGATTTCACCTACCAGAGGAACCATCAGATTTGGAGGCAGAGGGAAGCTGAGTCCGAGGTACATCGGACCCTTCGATGTGCTAGAGCGCGTCGGAGAAGTTGCTTACAGATTGGCCTTGCCGCAGACACTGGAAGGAGTTCACGACGTCTTCCATGTATCTCAGCTGAGGAGATACATACCGGATCCGAGTCATGTGCTTGACCACTCGGAGATCACCGTTGGTCCAAGTTTGTCATACCAGGAGGAGCCGGTAGAGATCCTAGACCGAAGTGAGAAGGTACTGCGAGACCAGACTATCCCTCTAGTTCGTGTCGCATGGAGGCATCATGCACCAGGTGAATCAACCTGGGAACGAGAGGACGATATTCGGCAACGTTTTCCCCATCTCTTCGAAGGCCTAGGTATGTCTTAATGTTTAATTTCATTCAACAGTTTTTCTATATGTCTGTTTTAATTTCGAGGACGAAATGCTCTAAGGAGGGTATGTTGTAAACCCCCTCGACCAGTAATTAGGGTTAAATAATTTAATTAGCATAATTAGGGTTAATTAGAATTGTTTATGATTTAATATATATAGCATTATGATACTTGTGCAATGATTGATTGTTTTAGGATACTACCTTAGTTGTTGCCCTAAAACGAATTCCACATATTTGACCTAGACCTGTAAACCCCTCGTATTGAACCTAGAACAAACCCCGAATACCGATTTTTGTGCCTGATTTTAGACGCACAAAAGTCGTTACAAACGTCCGTGCGCAAATTAATTAAATTGCGTAATTACGTTCGTTGTCCGTTTCAATTGAAATTAAGACCCAACCTCAACCAGTTTTGACCAACCCAGATCACGATATTATTGTACACTGAGCCAGCTACACCAACGACCCTTGTCCAACCAAATTTAGACTTCCGGTTTTTAATTAAATTAAATTAGAAACATCGTTACATTAATTACGAATTAATTTATGTGGCTACCCAACCTCAATTAAATTGGACCCAACTCCAACCCAAACCCACATCCACACCCACAAGCCTCCTACAAAACACCAAACACCATCATAGTCCAATGAGGAATACCAAACATGGTGTTTGGTTGCATTAAATCCCCAATCCTAGATATTGTGCAAATACCAATTTATTCAAGGGCTTAATTGCAAATTTCAATGTGGTGTCCCCCTCTCATTGGCCCAAACCATCATGGAGAAAAGTATTGAAATGCCCAACCGTAGGCATTTGGTTTCCCCCCTTTTTCTATGTACCTACAACACTTTATGTAGGGCACATCTTGGCCCTACATTTGAATTGGCCTATTCCTAGCCCTCCACCCATCTTGATGAACATCCCCACTCCCAAAAAAAAAATAGGTTCAGCCGGCCCTAATCCCTAGGCAGCCCCCCCTTACTCTCTTTCCTACATATACATGCTATTTGTCACCACCCCATTTCCAGAGCCGGATATTTTTTTTTATTTTTAATTTTGTTAATTGTGGATTATTTATATTTAATTGTATTTATATTTAATTATTGATTGTATTATATTTTTATTGTTTGTTTTAGGATTTTGGCTAGCCTGGACCCATGTCAGACCCTAGTGGACCCATGTCCGACCCAGCCCACACCCTTGTGAGAATTATTTTGGGGCTTAGAATATTTATTTTATTTTTAGGAGGTTAGTTGGAGAGATTTGGAGTTAATTTGAGTGCTTTTGGAACCCGAAACCCAAAACCGAGTTACGGGAGGGCATTTTGGTCATTTGGACTTAGTGGAACCCCTTTATTAGCATGGCCGGCCCTATTTCCTACCCACATCCGACCAAACACAGCAGCTTCTCCCCTTCTTTTGCTTTACTCCTTCTTCTTCTTCACTTCTTCTTCTTCTCCACTACTTCTTCTTCTTCTTCTTCATTTCTTCTTCACAAGTAAGTTTCTCCATTTTTTCTCCTTCCCTCTTCCATTTCTTTCATTTGTTTGAACCCTAACCCTACATTCTTCCCCAACCTAGGTGGGTAGAGCCTAGATTTGGAGTTGGAGCTAGATTTGGGAGCTTGGAAGCTTGATTTGGAGGATTTGGAGCATTTTGGAGATTTTGGCTTGGGATTCCAACTCCCAAGAGGTAAACCCTAATTTTCCTCTTGTAATTACTCTTTTATAGTGTAATTAATATTTTAGAACCTTCCTAGACCCTTAGGCTACCCGTGGGAGGAAGTTGGAACTAGTTTGGTTGGGTTTAGAGACTTTAACATTAGGTTTTGTGTCAATTTCGGGTGAAATCCAAATTTGGCCCAATTTTGGGTGATGTCCTAGGTTAGATGGACCTAGGTAGACGTTGTCGGGAGTCGTGAGGGTGAGTGCGTGTCTCCGTTCGAACACGGGAAGTCGTGTCGCGGAGAAACGGGCGTTTCGGGCGAATTTGGGGCTTTTCGTCGTCGCCGATTCTAAGTGCGTGTGCATTTCCGCCACGGACCTAGAATCGACGCGGGAGCGCATTTTCTAGGATCTAGATATCGTTTAGGACGCGTGGGTAAATTTTGGGCCGATTCCGAGTTCGTTTGGTGTGCGTTTCAGGAGGTTTTCCGAGCCGCGCACCACGTGTTCGTCGAAATGACCGAACGGCCATTTCGACTTGGTTTCCTCGTTTCGGGCTTGTGCGCGTGTTGGGTTAGTATCGGGGAGTGTGTGCTAGAGTTTTCGAGTTATATTTTATATATTTATAGGCGTTGGTGAGTGTCGGGGTCGTTGGGCGTGCGTAGGTGGGGCGTTGTGAGCGTTGTGTGCATCGTTGTGGTGGTGTTGTGTTTGTGTATATATGTCTCTATATATATATTTATTTGTGTGTGTGTTCCTATATATATATATATATATATTTCTATTTATATAGATATGTGTGGTTATGTGTTTGTGAGTGTGTTAGTGAGTGCTTGTGTGAGTGTGTGCTAGTGTGTAGGTGAGTGTGTGTGAGTGTGAGTGAGTGCCTATATATATATATATATGAGTGTAGATATATATGTGTGTATATATATATAGATGTGTGTTTATATATGTATAGATATATGTGTGTGCTTATGTGTGTGTGTTGATAGTGTTGTGAGTGTGTGTGTGTATTAGTGTGCTAGTGTGTGTGTTGTGTAGATGAGTGTGAATATATATATAGATATCTAGTTATATATATATAGATGTATATATATGTATATGTATATATGTATATGTATATAGGAGTGTGTGTGTGTGTTTGAGAGAGGGGGGGTGCCTGGGACTGGAACCAGCAGCTGCAGCAGCAGAAATAGGCGCAGCAGCGGCAGTATTCAGCAGTAGCAGCAGCTCGCTCGAGCGAGGCAGCGCCGCGGCAGCAGCAGAAGCATCAGCAGCAGGCTGCAGCAGAGCGCGCGGGCGCAGCAGCGCCGCGGCAGCAGCTCGCTGCAGCGCGGCCTGCAGCAGCAGCAGCAGCAGCAGTTCCAGCGCCGCGGCAGCAGCTCGCTCGAGCGAGGCAGCGCCGCGGCAGCAGCTCGCTCGAGCGAGGCAGCGCCGCGGCAGCAGCAAGAGCATGAGCAGCAGCTGTAGCAAGTAGAAAATGCAGCAGCAACAGCAGTTTAAGGTAGCAGCAGCAGCAAGTTAAGGCAAGGGCAGCAGCAAATGCGAGGGAGAGGGAGAGATATATACATAGATATATATAGGTAGTTAGATTATTAGATAGATAGATGGTTAAATAGATAGGTAAATAGTTTGATGGATAGATAAGGTGAATGGATAGATAACTAGATCTATAGTTAGATGGGTATATAGATTGTTAGATAGATAGACACATAGATAGATGCATAGATAAATAGATAGATAGATAGATATATGGATAGGTAGATATATGAATAGCTAGGTTGATAGATAGATATAAAAATAGATAGATTAATACATAGATGGTTAGATAGATACATAGGTAACTAGATACCTAGGTAGTTAGAGATAAATAGATAGATGCTATATAGATATTAGATGGATAGGTAAATAGTTTAATAGTTAGATACATAAATAAATAGCTAGTTAGATAGTTAGATAGATAACTAGATAGGTTGATACTAGATAGGTAGATGGATAGGTAGAGGGATAGCTAGATATATAGATCTATATATATAGATATATACATAGCTAGATAGATAGTTAGATATCTAGGTATAGATATATATATTTGAGGGTAAGGTAAGGTAAGGTAAGGTATTGGGTATAGATATATAGGTATATGCCTATATGTATTAGATATCTATATTTTAGCCTAGATTATAGCTAGATATATAGGTTTATGCATAGTAAGTTAGCTAGAGGGGTAGTCGGGCTGAGTTTAGAGCGGTATCTCAATACCTTGAGATACCGAGGTATCTCAATACCTTAAGATAACCAAGGTATTGGGTTTCGAGCGGGATTTTTGAGCAATAGCGTAGGAATAGTATTTGAGTGATTTTTATATGCTTATGTGTATATATTTACGCGTGCTAGCATAGGTTTTAGAGGGTATAGGCGGGGTATATAGCGTAGGTTGAGGTATCGGATACCGAGGGTATCCCGATATCTCAAGGAGGCGAGTTTGTGAGTTTTCTAGCCTAATGACCTCGGTTTGACCTAGAATTTCAGGAGCACCCTAGTTTGACCCAGACTTGACCGTAGTTGACTCGGTTGACCGCCAAAGTCAACTTTTGACCTAGTTTTGACCAAGAGTTGACTTTTTGGACCCAGAGTTGACTTTTTGACCCAGATTTTACCGGTTTGATCCGTTTGACCTAGAACGACCCTAGAAGCCTATTTTTAATTATTTTATATCTGTTTAACTTATTAGAAACCCTGTTTAACCTTGCTTTTTGCATTAGGTCCTTGCGACACCGGTTCGGATCGCCAGTTGCTCAGGACGTCAGGCGAGTACATTCTCTGATAGTTTTTATTATTTGATGATTATTATGATTCAGCTTCTAGTATAGTATCATCTGATTATTCTGGCACAACACGGGACACTGATTGATATTTCTGGATTCATTTACTTGCGACACGTACATTTCATGTTTCTGGCCTCTATTCTGGAATCACTACTGGCATCACCTACAGGCATCATTCATGTTCAGGCTGGACTCATCTTGATTTGCGTGTCGGGTCTTGGATCCACTTGTATTAGTCGGGGCGGGGAAATACTCGAGTAGACATGTAAATATTCCTATCTGGCATCATCAGGAATCATTCCCTCTGGTCTAATCTGGAATGATAGCAGCCGCGCACCCAGTACGCGATGAGCCGTACTTACCCCTAGCCGTTTACATGTCGAAACAAGTATTTTAAAGACACCGAGTTTATTCTTTATAGTCTGGACTCTCATGCATTTCTTGACTTGTCTCACTTACATGTTTCTGGACTTGACTCACTACATGTTTTTCATGCTGGACTCACTACACGTTCATGTGCACGGACTTGATCTTAGCTTAGATTCTTGTATCTTACAGTTACTATCTTGTTTCTGATATTCCTGCATCTTTACCTTTATGCACCAGTGACTTATATATTTCTTGTTTCATACTTGCTTCATTCTTCTTGCTACTTGCTATAACTGTTTTATAGTTTTTATCATTTAAATGGAACTGCTGTTAGAGATGTACTTGCTCCAGTCCTGACTGGACATATTTTTTCCAGAGTATCCGGAGGATTGGTGTCCGACGTTCTATGGACCTGAGCCTGTCGATGGTGCAGACAGGGACTCTCTAGTTTAGGGGTGATTTCCGGGTTGGTAGCCGGGATCACTGGGACCTTGTTGTTGTTTTTATTAGCTTTTAGCACCGGATTTGTCTCCGGTTTGGATTGAGACCTTGTTTGTATATTATTTTTGGATGTTGTATTATTATTATTTGATGTTGTGGTTGTTGTAGTAGTCGTTGTTGGTTAGACTTTATAGTTGTTAGATCTCTGTGTTATCTTATCGTGCTTAGATTCGTGATTGAGTATATTGTGATTATCATTATGATATTTGCTCCTCCGTTTAGAGTTGAGATCTTGACAGGTTTATATTTTGATTGTGTGGTTGCCCTCCTTTTGGAGAGGCCATGCCCGATTTTTGTGTGAGATTATTATCTAGATAGTTGACCTAGACAGCGTTCTACCGCCGATGCTGCGGCGTAGGCTGGACGTACCCACGACTCATGCCCGATTTTCCGGGTGCGGGTCGTGACACATTTTTGGTGGCGGCCCATGCAGGTCTCGATTCGCAATTAGTGCGATGTCGTAGTGGTACAACAACTTAGTTGTACTGCTGCGAGCCTGCTATAGGATCTAGGATCTAGGATGAGTGTGTACTCAATCACGACTAGGAACAATTCCAATCTAATTATTCTGAAATTGTTTCTTTTAAAATATTACTGTCCTTTCTTGATGATATCGTATCTTGCGCCGTATTGACTTCTTTTGATCTGTGTTCAGGATGCCTCCGAAGACACGATCCCATCGTACCGTTCCAGCAGTTGCCTCGGAGAGGTCTGCTACCTCTCGTCCAGCTCGTATTCAGGCAGCTGCTACCGCTCCACTCACCACTCCTGCGGTTGAGGGAGCATCTACTTCTCTCGGGGATTCTCCTTCACCTATCGATCCGAGGACTACCCCAGTCGTTCCGGTGGTTCCTCCACCACTTCCTGCTCCAGTAGATGCCGCGCAGTTGTTTGCGTTCTTCAGGGAGATGATGGACGCGCAACACCGTCAGGTGGATGTGATGAGACTGGGCATTGAGAACGCCCACCAGGTGGCCATGACGGCAGTGGACAGGGTGGCACAGATTCAGCCACAGGCAGATCAGATTCAGCACCCGAGGCCGGGCAGCATCATTGATTTTCAGAGGATGCGACCCAAGGAGCTCCGTGGTACAGAAGGGATCCTGTACGCGGATGACTGGATAGAGCAGATTGAGGGGATCTTCAGGCTGGCGCAGATTCCAGACAGCATGCAGATAGAGGCAGCGGGCAGCCAGATGTTTGACCTCGCTTTGACGTGGTATCGCACAGATACGAGGATTGCAGCGCCAGGGCTTACTTGGGAGACCTTCAAGAGGCTTTTTAAGGAGAAGTTTTTTTCCAGATGTGGCGCTCAGTGCTTTGGAGAGCCAGTTCAAGGCACTCGTCCAAGGGAGCATGACGGTGGACGAGTACGCAGCGGAGTTCTGCCGTCTGGGCAGATTTATAGATGGCTTGAGTGAGGCAGCCAAGGCGAGAAAGTTTCGCAAGGGCTTGGTCATGGCGGTCAAGTCTTTGACCAGGAGCGATCGCGAGGCGACTTTTAAGCAGATAGTAGGAGATGCTCAGAGAGCAGATGATGACTTGGAGCTCAAGTCCAAGAGAGGCAGGGATGATTCAGGCAGTGCCAGTGGTAGTGCGGGACCAGCTAAGCGTCCCTATGTCCAGAAGGCAGTGCAGCAGGGTCAGGATCAGAGGGTGCCCACTTGTGCCTACTGCAGGAAGGCAGGACACACTTGGGATGTTTGTAGGAGGAGGCTGAAGGTGTGTTTGTTCTGTGGATCCGCTGCTCACCAGATGCGAGATTGCCCCACTGCACCTCCATTGGGTGGAGCACAGGATCAGAGAGTTGGAGCTAGGCCATCTGTGGCACAGCATTATGCCCCGCACCAGCAGAGGGATATACCCCAGCAGGGCAGGGCTTATGCGTTGACGGTCGAGGAGGCCGATGCTACGGATGTCGGGTTAGCAGGTCTGTCTCTTGTTTCTTCTTCCTGTCCTCTCCATTCCTTGTGGTGTGCTTCATTAGTACCGGTTAGATTTTCTTGTGCTGTGGTAGATAGTGTAGTAACCCTGATTGAGACTGTGATAACACGACCAGTAGGACCCTGATCTTGTATGTTGTTTAGGTAAAATTTCTTGACTGTGATTGTTGGGGGTTTGACCTAGAGAGATTGTGATTGACTATAAATTTCGAGGACAAAATTTTCTAAAGAGGATAGGCTTGTCACGACCCCATTTCCAGAGCCGGGTATTTTTTTTTTATTTTTAATTTTGTTAATTGTGGATTATTTATATTTAATTGTATTTATATTTAATTATTGATTGTATTATATTTTTATTGTTTGTTTTAGGATTTTGGCTAGCCTGGACCCATGTCAGACCCTAGTGGACCCATGTCCGACCCAGCCCACACCCTTGTGAGAATTATTTTGGGGCTTAGAATATTTATTTTATTTTTAGGAGGTTAGTTGGAGAGATTTGGAGTTAATTTGAGTGCTTTTGGAACCCGAAACCCAAAACCGAGTTACGGGAGGGCATTTTGGTCATTTGGACTTAGTGGAACCCCTTTATTAGCATGGCCGGCCCTATTTCCTACCCACATCCGACCAAACACAGCAGCTTCTCCCCTTCTTTTGCTTTACTCCTTCTTCTTCTTCACTTCTTCTTCTTCTCCACTACTTCTTCTTTTTCTTCATTTCTTCTTCACAAGTAAGTTTCTCCATTTTTTCTCCTTCCCTCTTCCATTTCTTTCATTTGTTTGAACCCTAACCCTACATTCTTCCCCAACCTAGGTGGGTAGAGCCTAGATTTGGAGTTGGAGCTAGATTTGGGAGCTTGGAAGCTTGATTTGGAGGATTTGGAGCATTTTGGAGATTTTGGCTTGGGATTCCAACTCCCAAGAGGTAAACCCTAATTTTCCTCTTGTAATTACTCTTTTATAGTGTAATTAATATTTTAGAACCTTCCTAGACCCTTAGGCTACCCGTGGGAGGAAGTTGGAACTAGTTTGGTTGGGTTTAGAGACTTTAACATTAGGTTTTGTGTCAATTTCGGGTGAAATCCAAATTTGGCCCAATTTTGGGTGATGTCCTAGGTTAGATGGACCTAGGTAGACGTTGTCGGGAGTCGTGAGGGTGAGTGCGTGTCTCCGTTCGGACACGGGAAGTCGTGTCGCGGAGAGACGGGCGTTTCGGGCGAATTTGGGGCTTTTCGTCGTCGCCGATTCTAAGTGCGTGTGCGTTTCCGCCACGGACTTAGAATCGACGCGGGAGCACATTTTCTAGGATCTAGACATCGTTTAGGACGCGTGGGTAAATTTTGGGCCGATTCCGAGTTCGTTTGGTGTGCGTTTCAGGAGGTTTTCCGAGCCGCGCACCACGTGTTCGTCGAAATGACCGAACGGCCATTTCGACTTGGTTTCCTCGTTTCGGGCTTGTGCGCGCGTTGGGTTAGTATCGGGGAGTGTGTGCTAGAGTTTTCGAGTTATATTTTATATATTTATAGGCGTTGGTGAGTGTCGGGGTCGTTGGGCGTGCGTAGGTGGGGCGTTGTGAGCGTTGTGTGCATCGTTGTGGTGGTGTTGTGTTTGTGTATATATGTCTCTATATATATATTTATTTGTGTATGTGTTCCTATATATATATATATATATATTTCTATTTATATAGATATGTGTGGTTATGTGTTTGTGAGTGTGTTAGTGAGTGCTTGTGTGAGTGTGTGCTAGTGTGTAGGTGAGTGTGTGTGAGTGTGAGTGAGTGCCTATATATATATATATATGAGTGTAGATATATATGTGTGTATATATATATAGATGTGTGTTTATATATGTATAGATATATGTGTGTGCTTATGTGTGTGTGTTGATAGTGTTGTGAGTGTGTGTGTGTGTATTAGTGTGCTAGTGTGTGTGTTGTGTAGATGAGTGTGAATATATATATTGATATCTAGTTATATATATATAGATGTATATATATGTATATGTATATATGTATATGTATATAGGAGTGTGTGTGTGTGTTTGAGAGAGGGGGGGTGCCTGGGACTGGAACCAGCAGCTGCAGCAGCAGAAATAGGCGCAGCAGCGGCAGTATTCAGCAGTAGCAGCAGCTCGCTCGAGCGAGGCAGCGTCGCGGCAGCAGCAGAAGCATCAGCAGCAGGCTGCAGCAGAGCGCGCGGGCGCAGCAGCGCCGCGGCAGCAGCTCGCTGCAGCGCGGCCTGCAGCAGCAGCAGCAGCAGCAGTTCCAGCGCCGCGGCAGCAGCTCGCTCGAGCGAGGCAGCGCCGCGGCAGCAGCAAGAGCATGAGCAGCAGCTGTAGCAAGTAGAAAATGCAGCAGCAACAGCAGTTTAAGGTAGCAGCAGCAGCAAGTTAAGGCAAGGGCAGCAGCAAATGCGAGGGAGAGGGAGAGATATATACATAGATATATATAGGTAGTTAGATTATTAGATAGATAGATGGTTAAATAGATAGGTAAATAGTTTGATGGATAGATAAGGTGAATGGATAGATAACTAGATCTATAGTTAGATGGGTATATAGATTGTTAGATAGATAGACACATAGATAGATGCATAGATAAATAGATAGATAGATAGATATATGGATAGGTAGATATATGAATAGCTAGGTTGATAGATAGATATAAAAATAGATAGATTAATACATAGATGGTTAGATAGATACATAGGTAACTAGATACCTAGGTAATTAGAGATAAATAGATAGATGCTATATAGATATTAGATGGATAGGTAAATAGTTTAATAGTTAGATACATAAATAAATAGCTAGTTAGATAGTTAGATAGATAACTAGATAGGTTGATACTAGATAGGTAGATGGATAGGTAGAGGGATAGCTAGATATATAGATCTATATATATAGATATATACATAGCTAGATAGATAGTTAGATATCTAGGTATAGATATATATATTTGAGGGTAAGGTAAGGTAAGGTAAGGTATTGGGTATAGATATATAGGTATATGCCTATATGTATTAGATATCTATATTTTAGCCTAGATTATAGCTAGATATATAGGTTTATGCATAGTAAGTTAGCTAGAGGGGTAGTCGGGCTGAGTTTAGAGCGGTATCTCAATACCTTGAGATACCGAGGTATCTCAATACCTTAAGATAACCAAGGTATTGGGTTTCGAGCGGGATTTTTGAGCAATAGCGTAGGAATAGTATTTGAGTGATTTTTATATGCTTATGTGTATATATTTACGCGTGCTAGCATAGGTTTTAGAGGGTATAGGCGGGGTATATAGCGTAGGTTGAGGTATCGGATACCGAGGGTATCCCGGTATCTCAAGGAGGCGAGTTTGTGAGTTTTCTAGCCTAATGACCTCGGTTTGACCTAGAATTTCAGGAGCACCCTAGTTTGACCCAGACTTGACCGTAGTTGACTCGGTTGACCGCCAAAGTCAACTTTTGACCTAGTTTTGACCAAGAGTTGACTTTTTGGACCCAGAGTTGACTTTTTGACCCAGATTTTACCGGTTTGATCCGTTTGACCTAGAACGACCCTAGAAGCCTATTTTTAATTATTTTATATCTGTTTAACTTATTAGAAACCCTGTTTAACCTTGCTTTTCGCATTAGGTCCTTGCGACACCGGTTCGGATCGCCAGTTGCTCAGGACGTCAGGCGAGTACATTCTCTGATAGTTTTTATTATTTGATGATTATTATGATTCAGCTTCTAGTATAGTATCATCTGATTATTCTGGCACAATACGGGACACTGATTGATATTTCTGGATTCATTTACTTGCGACACGTACATTTCATGTTTCTGGCCTCTATTCTGGAATCACTACTGGCATCACCTACAGGCATCATTCATGTTCAGGCTGGACTCATCTTGATTTGCGTGTCGGGTCTTGGATCCACTTGTATTAGTCGGGGCGGGGAAATACTCGAGTAGACATGTAAATATTCCTATCTGGCATCATCAGGAATCACTCCCTCTGGTCTAATCTGGAATGATAGCAGCCGCGCACCCAGTGCGCGGTGAGCCGTACTTACCCCTAGCCGTTTACATGTCGAAACAAGTATTTTAAAGACACCGAGTTCATTCTTTATAGTCTGGACTCTCATGCATTTCTTGACTTGTCTCACTTACATGTTTCTGGACTTGACTCACTACATGTTTTTCATGCTGGACTCACTACACGTTCATGTGCACGGACTTGATCTTAGCTTAGATTCTTGTATCTTACAGTTACTATCTTGTTTCTGATATTCCTGCATCTTTACCTTTATGCACCAGTGACTTATATATTTTTTGTTTCATACTTGCTTCATTCTTCTTGCTACTTGCTATAACTGTTTTATAGTTTTTATCATTTAAATGGAACTGCTGTTAGAGATGTACTTGCTCCAGTCCTGACTGGACATATTTTTTCCAGAGTATCCGGAGGATTGGTGTCCGACGTTCTATGGACCTGAGCCTGTCGATGGTGCAGACAGGGACCCTCTAGTTTAGGGGTGATTTCCGGGTTGGTAGCCGGGATCACTGGGACCTTGTTGTTGTTTTTATTAGCTTTTAGCACCGGATTTGTCTCCGGTTTGGATTGAGACCTTGTTTGTATATTATTTTTGGATGTTGTATTATTATTATTTGATGTTGTGGTTGTTGTAGTAGTCGTTGTTGGTTAGACTTTATAGTTGTTAGATCTCTGTGTTATCTTATCGTGCTTAGATTCGTGATTGAGTATATTGTGATTATCATTATGATATTTGCTCCTCCGTTTGGAGTTGAGATCTTGACAGGTTTATATTTTGATTGTGTGGTTGCCCTCCTTTTGGAGAGGCCATGCCCGATTTTTGTGTGAGATTATTATCTAGATAGTTGACCTAGACAGCGTTCTACCGCCGATGCTGCGGCGTAGGCTGGACGTACCCACGACTCATGCCCGATTTTCCGGGTGCGGGTCGTGACACTATTTACTCATTTAATGAGAAAAACCTAACTAAAATACTAAAACCCCAACCAGCTCAACCCCACAGCCGACCCTAACCAACCCACCCCGAGCTCCACCACCGCCACCAGCCTCCACCGACCGCCGCCATACCAACTTGACCACCCTCGCCTGTCCCCTCCCCACCTGCCACCTGAGTCTCCGGCCCCCAGGACGCCGGAGTAGCTCCCCCGACCGCCCGCACCGATCCCGGTTCCCACAGCCCGCACTGTGTAGCCGACCACCCCATCGCCTCGTACTCCTCCACCCCCGCACCTCCGACCACCATACTTCACCCAAGCCTCCCCCAGCCAGTCCTCTTCATCCCCACAAAATTTCAGCCGACGACGTCGACGCACCGGAGAGATCTCGAGCCCGCAGCGTCGATGAGTCTAGAACCGCGGCTGCTGCCCGCGACCCCCCCGAGCCTCGCCGGAGCGCCGCCCGGCCACCCCCGCTGGCGACGACCGACCAGCTCGACCCCCTCGACCTGTCGAACAATAAGGTATATTATTTTATGTGAAATTATTAAGATTTATACATGTAATTTCAGCTGCAAGTTTAAATATAGGTAAATGTCGTATTCTCCGTATTTTAAATACGTATACTATATTTTATACTGTATTTTAGATATTTAACAGTATATGTATTTATATTATTCCTATACAAATTCCATATTATATATTAAAATCATTTTGTTAATTTAATTTATATTGTGTATGTGTGTATGTATGTATGTATGTATGTATGTATGTATGTATGTATGTATGTATGTATGTATGTACGTATGTAAGTATGTATGTATGTATGTTATTTTGTTAAAATACATAGAATGTTAAATATCTACTTATTTATAGTATTAAATACATTTCTGGAAAAATCGAGTATTATTTTTGTATATACTGTATTTCTATTTTCTGGGTATATTTTGTAGATAACATAAATATATAAGTACGTTTTTTTTATAAATAAAAATGTATGTATATACATAGTATATATATATACATGAGTTTAAATACCCTATTTTTTATTTGAATAATATATGCATATATATTAATATATATGTATATAAATGTATATATTTCAAATTACCTTACCATATATGAGTATGTATAAATAATTGATGTTATGGATAATATCCATTATATACATATATATGTATTTATTTAATATTACATAATTTCCAGTGTATTGCTAAATAATACAAATATTATTTTTGTACTAATAAACAAATATATTATTTAATATAATTAAATATGTTTTAGTGTATATATAAATAATAGTGTTAGCTATATATACATACAACCCCGACCCTGTGTCAGTTGTAGATACGGACAGTGTGTCCTAGTCGTGCTATTGTAGCGACTAATTTTGGACATTACTACATCCTATATAGGATTGCTGGACACTACTGTCGAGGCATCAGGAGCAGGGCTTTGGATTTCGCAGCTACCCGGGGCAGGCAAGTATACCTTGCTGATTTACTGCTTTAAATTTAAATGTTAAATATTTCAAATATACATGAACTGTGCGCATCCGAGATTGACTCGGGTGTAGTCGACATTGCGTCGATGAGTAGTGTACTTGACCTAGTTGCTAGTCGACTCAACCACTACTGCGAGGGTATTCTGATATCTTCCTAGACCATGGCACTATACACGTACCATGATGGTACATTCATATTGGGATGCGGGTCCGCGTACTCGATTCGCTATCGGTACGTATGACGCACATCACGGACTAGCATGTATTCTAGAGTAACATAGTTAGTTGAGACTTGGCATCTAGATACGGTACACTCAAGTCGTATATTCGACTTGCGTATCTACATTGGGCGGGAAGGACAACTGACAGACGTATGGGATACCCCCATCGGACTCCGTGGTATCCAGAGGAACCACAGACCCGGTGACTCCCTATATTCAGACACCGCGCTCTTCGGAGTGTTACGGACGTATATACATTGCAGATACCACGTCCCTTAGAGTGTGGACGTTATATATATACAGATACCTCATTCTTCGGAATGATGGACGTTACAGATACCACACTCTAGAGGATGTTGGACGTTATGCCTACACCTACTTATACGTTCCTAGGTTGTCCTTATATTGCATTCACTTAGATGGTTAGCACACCCCCTCTTTTTTCAGTACTATATCCAGCATGCATATTGTATCTTGTTACGTCCCTCTGAGGACCTGGTTATCTTCCAGATCTGGACGAGGCCTTTTATCCCACAGTCTACGGGCCAGGCATAGAGACGAGGTTTGCTCTGGACGAGGAGCTAGAGTTTTTTTCCATCAGAGTACCCCTGATCAGATTGGTAGGCCTTCCGCCTATGACTGGAGCTCCTTACCTAGTTAGATGTTGTTCCAGTCTCTCCTTATCAGTACTTTCATTTCAGATATTCAGTACTTTATTTTAGACTATCAGTACATTTGTAGTGGATTTGTTCCCACCAGACTTATTTCAGTTGTACTATGTCAGTCGACTATGTTCTTATATTCCAGTCTTTCATTTTAGTTTTTACTTGTTATCTGTGGATGAGATTAGACATTGCCTGTTGTTGTTATTAGACTTTTTAGATTTAGGACAGCGTAGCATGCTTCGTCAGGATCCATTAAATTGGGATATCCTCGGAGTCGTGTCAGCTGGCCAATGCCACGTGGCCTGGTTCCATAATATTTTGGGACTGGGGCGTGACACTTGGTCTAAGACTGCTTATCAATAACGTCCCCGAATAAGAAAGCTGGTTTCTTATACTCAGTCCCATCTATGTATGTCAGGGGTTCCCCACTGATCATACTCAGCAACATTCGTTCTCCTTGGGCTGAGATCAGAGTTCCCCTTTCTTGAGGATACTCGTTTCCAGAGATGGAGAATGTCACATGGGACAAATCCTCCAGGTAGTTGAAATTCAGCATTCCAGCAGTAGAGCCCATCACTTCAGCCAGAGGGGGAATCTGTAGGTCCACTGCAAGAAGTAAGAAAACAAGTCAGTTTTACGCTAGACGCTACACTCTTGCAGTATACGCCAAAACTTGACAGTCTGAGCTTTTATGCCAGATTATAAAATTTGAGTTTTACGCTGGAATTTACATCCAGTGCGTAAAACGCAAGGTTTGCAGTATACGCTAAATTTTGACAGTCTGAGTTTTTACGCCAGACTGCAAAAATATAGAGTTTTACTCTGACACATTAGGAATGTGGGCATATTTTGCGCATACACGTACAACGTGTGCGAAGGATTTTTCTCGTCTCGAAGTCTTTACCTGTGATGCCCGGAGTGCAGCTAGACGCGGAGCACTTCGTTCAGAACGAGGCTCGCGTGGCCTAGTAGGAGTCGCTCGTGCTTGAGCAGAGGAGCGAGATGAGGCAGCGGCTTTCTTTTCCTTAGCCGCGGATGCCTATTTTGGTGCCATGGCGAATCTGAGTTCTCTGAAAGAGACGAAGACGAAGAGTTCTCAGAAAAAAGATGAAAGATTCTTAGAAAAAGACAAAGGGTTTTGCAAAGACAGATGAAGGATTTTTCTCGCTCATGACCCATGGCTATTTATAGAGTTCAGATAACTCTTCGAATCCTTAACCGAATCTGATCTTATCTGATCAGTTATGATTTGGGACCACGTCAGCCGATCATTTGAAAAGGAAGGCGAACAGTCATGCTGCGTAACAGATCTATGATTTTATGCTCAGAAGCTACAAATCTGCGATTTTACGCTCAGAAACTACAGATCTATGATTTTATACTCAGAAGATTTTACGCTCAGAATCTACAAATCTACGGTTTTACGCTCAGAAGCTACAGATCTATGATTTTACGCTCAGAATTTTTTATGCTCAGAAGCTACAAATCTACGGTTTTACGCTCAGAAGCTACAGATCTATGATTTTACGCTCATAAGCTTTTACGCTCAGAAGCTACAGATCTACGATTTTACGCTCAGAAGCTACAGATGCTACGGATCTATGACTTTTTGCATATCTTAAAATTGCGCAGGACAGGATACGCGTATATCTTGATAGTTTGGGTCTTATACTCGAGAAGGCCAATTACAAGGGTTTACGCAGAATCTGCTCCTTTCTGGTTACAAACATTGCAAGTGCCTGAAACACATAGATGTCAGTATTGAAGATGACTCTTCTTCTTGGGCCATTGGAAGTTTATTCGAAGTCTAGCCAGAATCCTTTACATCTAAGTTCAAGTATGGCCTGTTTGGAGGATATTTCAAGAAACCTTCGGGAAGCCATTCTTGAAGATGATGTTCTGAACAGAAATTCTTCGTATCAGAGAAGTGACAGTTCAGAATTCTATGTGACTCCTCATCCAAAAACAGCATGACAATTGGATTTTTAAGACAATTTAATGCTGAAGAGCTTTTTACGCATTTCCCGTTACGCGTAAAAGTGGAGACATGACGGGAAGCATATTTGTCAGAATCAGCGTAAAAAAATTACTCAGACATGCTGAAGCTGCGTATTATCAGACTTCCTCACAGCAATATAGCGGATCAATGATGCGTAAAAGAAGACAAGTTTATTAATCATGATTACATATGATGGAAATCCATTTTATAAAAGATTTTTTATTAATTTCAAGATCATGATTACATATGATGGAAATTTGTTTTACAAAGGATTTTTCATTAATATTCAAGATCATGATGGGAATCTATCACGCTAGGTTCTCATCTGACGGAGATCTTCAGTTCTTCTTCTACGGCACTTCATCGGCTTCTTTGGCCGATGAACAAGAAAATGGTTAATGGCGGGAGGATACAGAACTGGGCCTGTTTAAATTATTCAAGCCCCCCCCCCCCCATACGCCATGGCGGCCATGCCTAAAATTGTGTTAGAGATTCAGACCCAACACAATACTCGAAGACACAGCCAAGCTGCCCATCAGGGTCCAGCTTACAGCTAGCAAGCTGTGTGGTCTAATGCGACCCTTCCTCTCTCTTTGACGAATCGTCATATAAAATTATTGATTATCTCGAGCAAAGGAATCTATGATATCCTTCCATGATCCATCGTTGCAGAGGATATTTGCTCGAAGATGCCTCTTTTTACGGCTCCTTACATGCTGGAAGAGCATAATCTTTTTCCTTCTCAGTGCAGCCCAATAAATCTCAGCGGCCATCTTTGTGGTGAAGGAAGTATGGAAAAATAGGTTCACTCGTTTGCCTTTATATAGGCAGAAGAGAACATATATAATCCCAACAACTCTTTAAATATCGCCAAAATATCAGCCTCGAAGAACGAGTCAAATTTGACCACTTCATGCTTCATTCAAAATATTTCAAATTACAAGGAATTTGAAAACTTTGAAGGGGGTCTTATAGAAGCATAAAATATGCTGGGAAATTATACGCGTAAAACCCCCAACATACATGAAGTCTGCATAAAACAGAGCTTCAGCGCTGTGTGGCATAAAATATGACTTCAGAGCTGCCCGCGTAAAGCAGCGCTTCAAGGCTGTTTTGGCGTAAAAGGTTGCTACAACTCCCACCGACGTAAAATATGTTTGTTTTTAATGCAACGTAAAGTCATACGAGGAACTCTTCGTATTCCTCGAATGAATCTGTCAGACAGAACAGTGAACCTGACTCCTGACAAAAGTACTGCACGACGATCGAGAGGACGGCTATAATGATGATTCTGCATAGAGGTCCAGGCTGTCGTTTAGTGACATATCCTTGATACAAGTCATTTTTACGCATTCAAGGAATACGCTGCCTATTTTACACAGGCAGAGATAAGTTTTTATGCTCGATATGAGACGAAATCAGACGCCACGTCAAAAGCTGTCTCTCGTACAGAGCTCGAGGCATATTTCTGCATTTAATGCACGAGATGGAGGCAGATCTCTACATTTAATGCACGAGATTTTCTTCTATTTTTAATGACTGGGAGAGCTAAAACTGTGACTAATACGCTCACATCATCATCCTTGCGTTTTACGCCAACCAGGCTATTTTCAACTATAAGGGTACGCCGTATGCTATCTCCTCGAAATACGCTGTAATCCTCCTGATTTTTCAAAGAATTTTAAGTTGGATTTTTCTGCATTTTCTGGAATTTTCTTGGATTTTTCTGAAATTAAATTCAGGTTCTTTAATTATTAAAGAATTTTTTAAATGTTAATAAATAATATTAAAATATTATGAAAATAATATTTTATGGTGTAAAATAGAAAACCAGACATAGGGTAATTTTCCGGGAATTTATTAGACCCCGGATGGATTTTTAAAGCCCTAAATACTAATTAATTAATTAAACTAATTAAAACCAGATTTATTAATTAAACCCAATTTCCTATTGGGTCGGATCCGGGTTCATTTCAGACCCGACCCGCCTAAACCTACCCGACCCGTGCCCTATCCTAGTGGATCGGGTCGGATCCGCTTAGACCCGAACCCGACCCGAATCTCATCTCCCCAACCCGCACAGCCCCGACCCCTCGGTTCAACTCCCCGCCGCCAGAACGGCCGCCGCCGCCGCCCGTTCACCGCCCAGCGCAACTCCTCCGCTTTCTCTCCCTCACCGGACCCCGACCCCTCACCTCCGCCGGCCGCAACCGCCGCCGTTTCCTCTCCCCATCTCCCCTATATAAACCTCCAGCCTTCCCTCCGCCGGCTGATCCGCCTTCCCCGACCTCGCCGTCCCCGACGAAGCCCGGCCTCCCTCCGCCCTCTCTCCTCCTGCCTTCCTCCGCCCAGCCAGCACCGCCACCTTCCGAGCCCCATCCTCCCCGCCTCGACTCCGTTCCAGCGCCTCGCCGGAGGACCGTAGCAGCCGACCGCCTCGCCTCAATCCCCCAGCCGCCTACGGCCAGCATCGGCGAAGCGCCGCTCCGCCCTCCTCCGGCCCGCTCCGGCGAAGTCAGACACCGGAGCCCTAAACCTAACAGTGGACAGGGCTTGGACTCGGACACAGCAAGGATTCGACTCGGTTGGACACAGGACACGAGGACACGATTTGAACTCGGTTTTTCAACTCACTTCAGGTATTCATAACTTTGTGCTCGTAGCTCGGAATTCGATTCCGTAAATTGTATCGCGTAGCCTGTATGACCCTCTCGGTTCCCGGACAAACTTCTCGGGGCATCGCGTCCTGTGGTGATCGCACACCGCGATCCAAAAACAGGAAAAACTAGACCCTGTTTCACCCCGGAACCGGGTGCGCCCCGCCAAACGGGACGACTTGGTCGCGTGCGGTCTTCACCGATACGTGTGCGTCGTTGATACGGACGTGCGGGCTTTCGCAGAAGCTGATTCGGATGTGCGTGCACACCGAAATCAGTGCGTATCCGCGGACATCGCCCCGTATCCGTACTTTCTGTTTCTCGCTGTAACTTAGTGTACACACGTCGGATCGAGACAAAACTTGCGCCATCGGACTCGTAGCAATACGCTGGTCCTGTGAGCCAAGTTTGGTTCGATTCTGAGAACGTTGACAAAATCGTGTGTCGTGGGCCCCACAGGCTCCATCCGACGGGCGATTTTGAGAACGGCTCTTCGGAATCCAATTCTGGAAGTTCCGTTGGGTTCGTATCATCGTTCCTGACCTGTTGACACTAAGTTGGACTATTTTTGAGACCTTTGATCCTGACGCATTTTTTGGTGCAAAGCGGCCCACATCTGGACCCCACCTTGACCCGAAAATGACGTTTTTGCCCTTGTCTCCAAAGTGGACTCAAGGACAGGCGTTCCTAGCTGATTGATGTGTTCTGGACCTGATGGTGATGTCTATTTCAGCAACCGGAATACTGCTTGGAAATCCAGCTGAAGCCAGAGCAACATTTGGAACCGAAAATCCAGGCAAGTGTACCTTGCCATAAAATGCAGCATTTAATTTATTTTGATTCTCTTGTTTTAATTTCTATGACTGTTGAACTTGCCCTATCAAGTAAATTAAGCCCAGGACACCTGACACAAAGCATGATACAGAATCTTCCTGATTATTCAAGGGGGTTTGTATAAGATATAGATTTCATGACTTAAGCTTTATTTCCTTAGAACATGACTGACTGCATTAGTTTTAATCTTGCGTAACATGAACATTGAGAACTGTGACGTGAGATTACATTGGGTGGGGAGAGTATTACCATATCAAGGCTGAATAAATATTATATATTGTTATCTGGAAGTGTCCTAGTCTCTGACACAGAGCTTTGGCACCTGTACTGGCCCTTCGAGAAAACACTGCTATGGTTTCTTGTCACTGATCCTGTAGTAGTCTCAGCCTGAGTATGAATAATAACTCTCACTTGCATGATCACTTAGCTAGTTTAATTATTTACCCAGATTTGTTTGATAGCAACATCGGCATGCCACTGTCTTAGACTTATTAATTTCTGATGCTACTCTTGAGTTTAACATCTTGGTTGACTTGCATGTTCATTCACTGTATTATGGCTCGTATTCTTCTGTACCTTGTTACGTCCCTCTGAGGATCTGGTTTTGTTCTTCAGTTATAGCAGACGAGATCTACCCTGAGGTGTACGGAACAGGGGCACTACTCGGAGCAGTACCTGAACCTGAGGACGAGGTGATCGCTGAGGACTTCTCCTGAACAATTGCTTCGCCCTGCTCAGTATTATGGCAAATAGACTTTAATTCCTGTTAATTTAAACTCTTTATTTCCTGTCTTTGAGAACTTGTGTAAACAGACTTAATATCGGATTGTTCTCCGATTTTATTTACTTAGACTGTTGTTGTTTAATATTTCTTTTGATGACTTTGCTATCTTTATTTGTGGATGAGAATAGTAAAACCCTGACTGATGTAATACAGCTTAAGTATGCCCGATGGATCTATTAAATTGGGTTTGTCCATCGATGCATGCTGCTGGCCATTGCCACGTGTCTAGTCCCTCGATATTTTGGGACTGGGGCGTGACATACGCTAACTCGGGCTATATTTGCAAAGGTACGTGATAATGCTATTTAGCCCAGAATACGCTCAATACCTCAGTCGTGATGGATAATTGGCTATTTTTACGCTGGTTATCTATTATTCATGCAGCATCAAGTTTTACGCAGAATTTGGCTTTTACGCCACCAAGACAGCTATTTGGTTTTTATGCCAACAAGACAGTTATTTGGCTTTTATGGCAACCATCTTTATGCGAGGGGCAGTTGCCTACGTGGCTTGCATGCCATGATCTTCGAGGAGCGGTTATACACGTTACCTCATAATGGGACACGCGTCATACGCGAATTCAGGAGATCATTCAAACGTGGGTAGCAGTTATTATAACCGCCGCGTAAAGGGTGCAACTCTCTTCACAGTTTGGCTTCTACGCCGACTGGACAGTTATGATGACTAATCTCTATAAATAGAGACCTCCGGTCATAAGAGACAAGAAGAGGGAAAGAAAAGATCAATATCAAGGATCGAATCAAAAAAGGAGCAGAGAGCACAGACAGAGAGTGTCGATTGACAACTTCGACAACGAGAATTCAATTCCACTTGCAACCTTTGAAGCTTCTTCTTCTTCTACAGTACTTCTTCATCATCGTGTGGTCCAAGGGATAAAATGATCGACCGCAGATCAGACTCCTATAGTAATTTTTTCCCAGAATTATTTTTTATTGTACTTAACATCCCCGTACAGGATTAATTGTACTCTTTTTTCTTGTTTGTAAACAAAGAAAGGGTTTCGTATAAACCTAGTTTCATTTTTTGTTTATCATCAAACAGTTATATGAGGCCGCATTAATGACACTCGGACTTAGTGAAGTTCTCATGCGTTCAGCGAGTGAAACACATAGAGTTTCGTCGTTAAGACTTTCCCAAGTACTAAGCTCCAGAACGCATGTGTACAAATCAGTCATGCTTCCAACAAGATGGACGCATGCTGAAAGGAGTATGCGGCAAGAGTGGAAGCTGCATGACAATCTGCCATATGAGGTAACATGACAGGCCGTACGACAGCTTCTATCGCATGCTCTGTTGGCCGCATGAATACTTCGCCTTCTCTAACAGTAAGTTCAGCCAGGACCGAGAGCTAAAAAAACAAAATTTTGTTTCCTTCATAAAATTTTTATTTTAACTCCAAATCAAGTGAAACAAAAGCCAAATTACATGAAATGAAATGCTCTATCATAAAGAATAACAAGTTTTCAAAAACACTAAGTTTTAATAGATCAAAACCAAGAAAAACTCACGGAACCTATAAAAATCATAAACTTAAAACTCATATCTACACAAATCTATACATCAAAATCCAAAACTCCAAGAACTAAATATGACCAGCAACTCAAGAAGAATATTTTTTATCAAATACATTTTAAAAACAATATATATAAAAAATTAGAAAATCAAGGTTTATCGTGGAGCAAGATGAACTTGTCTCGGGTGGCTCCTAGTCTCTACCTCTCACGGTCCAAGTCACAGCAACTTCTTTCTAGGGTTAGGGTTTGTGTAGAGGGAGCTTGAGGGAGAGGAGGAAGAAGAAAGCAAGAAGAATTAAATGAGAAAATGAGTGAGGAGAGAAAAAATACTCATATATATACACTAAGAGGAGAGGAAGATGGTTTAGTCATGGGTTCGATCAAATAAACTGAGCCAGGTGTCCATTCTACATGCAGATCCTAAACCGAGTCTATGGTAATGCCAATGGATATTCTACTGGTCTCAGGTAGTCTCTCTCAATAACAGGAATACATTATCAGAAAAAATTAAATTCTAAAAATTCAAGAAATACTAAATCGGGTGTGACATCTCTACCCTCCTTAGAAAAATTCCATCCTCGAAATTTCACCAAGGCTAGTCGAGCTGGAACACACGAGAAAGCTCAAGAAATCACAAGTCACTAATCAAAGGATTATACTAAGCAAATAACTAAAAATAAAAAAGATAGCTGCATAAGTAACTAATGAATAAATGCACAAAAATAACACACAGGAAAAATAGAGGCATGTGGATACATATACTCCTGAGTCAGTCGAATAGGAACTCGTCATCGCTTGCCTATGCTAACTCACACAAATAGACAAGAGCCAAGCCTGGAGGTAAGTCGGTACCAACGACTATATTGATGACATGACTCTAATCTAGGACATACCTTCGCAGTCGGGACACATGATAGACATCATATACCATGAGATATAAAGGCAGAAGAGCGGGGCAAAAACTCACCTTTGCTCAACGAAAGGATCAAAACAACTATCGTATTTCGAATGGTTCAGAACACGAGATTGTTCGACAGAAATCCAAGAATAAGACAAGCTAAAGAGAGCTCGAAAATCTTACCCATAATTATAGCGCATTCAGCTATCAACTTCTCTAGGTTGCCAAATATTTCGTCAGGCCAACGTCTAGGGGTTGTGGCTCTAACTTGTTGCTGGTTCAATAATACTGGTTGGGCTTGTTGGACTATCGCATATTGCGTCGGACGTTGCTGCTGGAACTGATGAGTCTGCATTGGGAGAGGGCGCCAGGCTAGTGGTCGAACTGTTAATATTGGTCCTCGCGGGCCTTCAATCGCTGCCCTAGGCGTATATGGTAACTATCGAAGTGAAGAAGCCTCTGGATACAGAAGCGGGCATGAACCAATCATGTTGTAGGATGCCCCACATCTGAGACACTGGCTATTGTCCCTCCTACACTGATCTATGGTATACCCTGGCTTACCGCAGTGGCTGCATTCTGCTGATACAGACTGCCTGGTAGATTGTATTGAGGTTACTGTAGAGGTTGAAGATGCTGGCGGGCGAGGTATTATGACTGCTGGTGCTGGAGGTGATGACTGAATACTGACGCCTCTTATGGATGAGTGTGACCTCTTCTGGTCTTCGGTCCGTGCTACTAATCTCTGGCCGACAAGTTCTTGGGACCTAGGTGCCCTGAGTACTGCATCGTAGGTGGTATAATTATGACCCATAGTAAACTGTTGAAGCTCAAGATGTAACCCTTGCTCGAATCTTTTGGCTCGGCCCTCTTCGGAAGCTACCATATGGGGAGCAAACCGGCTAAGTCGATAAAACTCGGCCGTATACTGGTCGACCGATCTTGTGTTCTGGCGAAGGTTGATGGACTGTTGATGGAGCTGGAACTTGGCGGTGGTGTGGAAATACTTCTCCTGGAAATTCTCCTTGAACGTCTTCCAATCAATGGGCTTCAGAAGTGTCATTTCTTGTATTGTCCACCAATCTCGGGCAAGATCTGACAGTTACAACTTTACTACTGCTACCTTCTCATTATCTGGGGTCTTCGTTGTCCAGGATGGCCTCAAATTCCTGGAACCAAGAATATGCTGAAACTGCATATTTTGTGTCGAGGAACTTGGTTGGACGCATACGACTAACATTGGTTGCCGAGTTGTGAGTATAACGCCCACTGTTATCGAGTGCTACTATAACTTCCTGGCAAAGAATAGTGTTGGTATGTTCTTATCCTTGCTGAAACTGCTGACAGAGTTGGACCACTTGTTGTTGAAGCTGGAGTTGGTGGTGTTGTTGTTGCTATACCATCGTCATGGCTTGGATCATCTCTAATATGGCTGGCAAACCTGCCTGCCCTAGTTGTGCTGGAAGAACTGGTGGTATTGTCTAGGTTGGCAGAACTGGCTGAGATGGTATGAACGACGGAGTGGGCTGAACTGGCTGTTCCATCAAAACTGGTGGAGCTGATAGTATCGTTCGGACATGCGTGACTTACGGAGCTGGCCGATGAAGAGCTACTGATGTTTGCCCTTGGTTCAATGGCAAAATTTGGCCCTAGCCTACTATTGGATCTGCTGGAGTTATCGGTGCAACGAAACTCTTGGAAGGAGGAGCAGGTGGGGTGATCCTGAAGGATAAGGACACAAGGATATCAACAAGGGACGAGAATGGAACAATCATGTCAAGCAAGTTTGAAGTTCAAGGAAAGCTAGAGGTACATGTTGCAAGTGGAGTTCAATCAAAGATTATAGAGGATTGAGATTCTAACAAGATGAGTCCTCCCACAAGTCTGAAAAAAATAGACCTGCATGGGCCACATATAAAACCTTGTTACACCCCGCTTCCAGAATATTGGATAAATATGGGACTGACATGGCCAACCGCACCTTGCAGAATACCGAAGTAAGCCGCAATGTGTTAAGGTTGTCTAGAAGACAGATGGGTGGACTCTAGCATACTATGATGTCAGTCCTAAGGCTGACAAATTCTAGTATCTCAATCCAGCAACACGAGTACAAGAGTATATCATATATGAAAGTAAAAATGTGTTCCAAATTATATACCACATTTGATCATGAAGCTTGTGAATACAAAATGCTGCACTAGCAGAGTATAATTATACATGATCAAATATACAACCATGGTCTAATATATATATTATGCTGACCGTAGTCTCAAAAATATAAGGAGCTAACTATGCCCCTTGCTAAACACCACAAAATAAAGTAATCACGACGAATGGTGGAAGAAGAAAACCCACTCGTGAGCTTTGGCTGCAGTCCCACGAGTATGAGTCATCTTGTTGGAAGTACGATGGGTCCTGATTCTCTTCGGTGTAATATGTCCATGCAAAGCTAGTGGGGTCAGAACCCCAAGCAACAAGTACCATAAAGGAGCTCAAGGTGATAGACCAAACACATCACAACATAAGAAGAAAAAGACATAGAAGAAATAAATGCTGATCGAGACTTGTACGGTAACAATGTACTTGTCTCAAGAATAATACTGGAAAAACTGATAACAAGTGAAAAAAATAAAAGTAAGGCGACGAGCGGCAAGAGAGCATAGGAACTACGCGGGACCGGACCACAACCCTTAAACCAAACAAGGACTTACATGCAAAACTTATCTCGTGAACATACATGCAAAACTTGTCTGGTAACATAAACTTGTATCAACATAAGGAAGCACACAACAATAATCACTAAAGAAATTATTATATGGACATAATTAAAAGAAACACAAAATGTGCACAAGGATTACTGGCCGCAATGCGCCCATTGGCCGCATGGACTGCTTGCTGCATGAGGTCGCATGCCAATTTGTCGAATGAGGCAACATGACAACTTGCCATGTGAGGCCGGATGTCAATTTGTCATATGAGGCCGCATGAATGACTCTCGAACTTAGTGAAGTTCTCATTCGTTCAGTGAGTGAAACACAAGGAGTTCCATAGTTAAGACTTTCCTAAGTACTTAGCCCCAGAACGCATGTGTACAAATCAGTCATGCTTCCAACAAGATGGACGCATGCTGGAAGGAGTATGCGGCAAGAGTGCAGCCCGCATGACAATCTGCCATATGAGGCAACATGACAGACCGCATGAAAATTTATGCCGTATACTCTGTTGGCCGCATGAATACTTCACTTCTCCAACAGCAAGTTCAGCCATGGCCGAGAGCTAAAAAAAATAAAAATTTATTTCCTTCATAAAATCTTTATTTTAACTCCAAATCCAGTTAAACAAAAGCCAAATTGCAAGAAATAAAATGCTCTATCATAAAGAATAACTAGTTTTCGAAAACACTAAGTTTTAATAGATCAAAACCAAGAAAAACTCATAGAACCCATAAAAATCCTAAACTTAAAACTCAGATCTACAAAAATTTATACATCAAAATCCAAAACTCCAATAACTAAATATGATCAACAACTCAAGGAGAACATTTTTTATCAAATACATTTTTAAAACGACATATATACGAAAATTTTGAAAATCAAGGTTTATCATGGAGCAAGATGTACTTGCCTCGGGTGTCTCCTAGCCTCTACCTCTCACGGTCCAAGTCATAGCAACTTCTCCCTAAGGTTAGGATTTGGCTAGAGGGAGTTTGAGGGAGAGGAGGAAGAAGGAAGCAAGAGGAATAAAATGAGAAAATGGGTGAGGAGAGAGAAAATACCTATATATATATACTAAGAGAAGAGGAATATGGTTTAGTTATGGGTTCGATCAAATGAACCGAGCCAGGTGTCCATTCTACATGTAGATCATAAACCGGGTCTATGGCAATGCCAATGGGTATTCTACTGGTCTCGAGTAGTCTCTCTCAACAACAGCAGTTTGCATTCTCCATGGGAGGGCAGCAGCTCGGGATTGGTGTGGAAGAAGAAGTGAGGAGAGGAGAAGAAGTGGGGAAGAGAAGTGTTGGATAAGTGAAGAGGCTGCTCTCTAGGGTTTTTAGAAGAGAAATGAAGTGGAGGGAGGGTTTAAAATGGATTGATAGATGAATAAGTAGGTGGGAATCAAGGGCTATGAGTCAAGTGTGGGGAGTGGTTGATCAAGGGAAAAGGAGGCAATAGCCTTGACAGAATTGACACCATTTTAGGTGTGAAAACAAAGGGTAGAAGAGAAAGAAGTCTTGGGGTTTAGCTATATTTGGAGGGGTGGTTGATTAGGTTTCTAAGGAGGGGAAATAGGGGATTTTGTGTAGGGAAATGAGTGTTTGGTGTGTTGTAGAGAGGGGGATGAGAGAGTGGTGTTTTGTATGAGTCAAATGGGTGTGTGTGAGGGTTGGTGTTTGTTGTTTGAAATAGTTTGAGGAAATTTTGGTGTTTGGTGTTTGGTGTTTTGTATGGAGAGAAAATGTGTCATGGTGTTAGATGTTGTGTAGAAAGCATGAGGGGTTTATTTGGGTGTGATGCAAGTGTCATGGGTGTTGTGTAATTAAAATAGAGTATGTGAATGTGTGTTTATGAGTGACATATATGTCATGTGTGTAGATTGGCTTGTCTAGATCATGAATGTGCAATTTGTTGGAAGAAAAAGGCTAGTGTAGTGCTCAAAATATCAAAGCCACGGTAATGGATCTCAAATGATAAATAAAGAATCGATGTTGTTAACCACTGATTATTAATCTTAATTGGAACCTAATTAACCCTAATCTCTCACTGATCTAAGAAAAACCTAAAAAATTTAGAGGGGGTTTACAGTTTTTTTGTAACTCAATAGAGAAAAGCAAATGATAGCTAAACCAAATATTCAGCCAAATACCAAAGTCTGAATTTAGGGTATCACACCAGAATACCGTTGGCACCATATCAGTAGTATATCGAGTTGTCAACGTTTGAAACATTTTGTTATACATAGTTTTTTTTATCACAAGCGGCATAACGGCTGTATACCAGCCAGATGATCGTTGGACAGGAATTAATGTTGCAACGACTAGAAAACTAGTCATTTCTAGTCGTTAGTGGGCAGAGCAGTGTACTTCCTCCACAACAATTTTGCAGACTATTTTATCTTGGTATTTAATCCAAATGCATTCATTTGTTTCTCACTTATTAGATCCTTAACTTCCTATCTTCTATATACAAAATCTCCCTACATAAAAGAGCTTTCACTTGCGAAATCTATTTGAGATAGAGTTTTAATTGAGTTGTAAAGTGTGATCTTCAATTTATTATGAGAAGATCAAAATCATATCAAGTAAGAGGTTGAAGTCTGCAAGCCTTCGAATCAAAGCTCATGTGTAAGAAGTCGGCGAGACTTTGGATCAAAACTCGCAAGTGTTACTATTTGTTATAATAGTGTATTAACACTGGAGAGAATTTTGGGACTAGATTATCTCACGGAGAATACCAGGATATATCGGATGTCGGTATTTTTACCTCATTTCTAGCACTAAGTTTTAAATTTCTCATTAGCATTCATAATTGTGCTTGATTATTAACCCTACTCACCCCCAGGGTGCTTTCAGGTCGAGTGGGGAAACCTTTCGACATCTAATTAATTGGGACGAATGCATAGATAACCTTTCATATTCATGGATTGACTTCTGTTGGAATGAGTCTTAAATGCAGTGGATTGTGTCTTGGCGAACTAGCTCTATATAAGAGCTTCTTCCCATACTTTTTATTGTAGTTTTAGTTGGATGTTTTCGCTGATTGGTTTTGATGAATGTATTTTTTTTTTGTTTTCGATTATTGTATCTATTGCCTACTTTCATCAATTTATGCATTCATTTCTAAGAATTATGAGAGAAATGAATGATAGAAGAACCGCACTGATCCAATGTTGGTGTCATTGTAGGAGAATGCATAACTGGGTCTTGATTGTTGCAATGTGAGTCTTCTTCTCTCGACGAATTCTCTAATTGGTGGGTTATTCTATCCCTTCTTTCATTTCCTTCACACCTTAATAAAAGAGTTCTTTATTTTCTTGCGACGTCTTTAGATCGATGTTGCCTAGTAGAAATAATAGATAAAAGAAAGTCATATGTATATTGTAACACTGAGAAATTGGAACACTGAAACTGTAACTGTAAGTGCATTTATGCACGAGATTTATGTAGTAAGCATTTCGTATAGGAAGCGGTATAGGTGTGGTTTGGTACCACGGGACTTTGAGATGTGGTTTGGTTCCACAGGACTGTTGGGATGTGGTTTGGTACTAGGAATAGTCGAAATAGTTTGGGACCCATGGGTCGCCAATCGGAATAACACTAGAAGTAAATGAGATATCGTGAAACTAAATTGTTGTACAAACAGAGAATTTTATTCCTTTATTTCAGCTTTTGTACCATGTATATATTTTTATAGTCAGATTGTTCACGTATTTGCATGGTCATGGACAACTTGTGCACAAGATTTGGCTTTCCTCAAAACGGTATTCGGGACATTGGAATCGAATCGACCTAGAAAATTTTTTAGAATGTGCTACACGCACGAGGTATTACAGGACCTTCAGTAGAACTAGCTACCAGGATTGGAAAGGAGCGTGACAATACCATGTATAGTCCTTTATGGTGTTGGATTTACCAATGAGCGTCATATAGACAGGCTACATGCTAACAAATATCTTATGCAGGGACGATAAGTGTTAAACCTTATTTTACGTAAGGACGGACAATTCGACTGTTGGTAGGAAATAACTGTTAAGTAATGTGATTATATGTTTCTTCCTTTCACTTTACTATTGATTATGAATTGTAAATTGGCCCTAGTCCTTAATAGAACAATCATTTAATAAAATTACATGCTTCACATAATTGCAGTGTCAGTTTAGGTGAGTTGTGTTGGTTTTCGCTTGCCAGTGCATTCTCCAATGCAGTGACTCCCTCCTTCCTCCACAGGTTTTGGAAACAACGCGGGTGCACAAAGACAATAAGAGACCCGAAAAGCAACGTAAAGTTCTTCCTATTTCAAAATATTTTGAAACTATTTCTTTTGAAGGTATTTTGGGGGAACAACAATATTATTTCATTACAACTTGTTAGTCATTTTGTTTATTTCATGAATGTAAACCGACACGACATTTCAATGTATTGAGATCTTGTACTCCTTTGCAAACTATTAAATAAATATGTTATTTTCTTCATATGTTGGCCTTCAATTTTCTGTTGCTTTGTGGCTTCAAACTTATATTCAAATGAATTCTCACTCGTTCATATTAATGTCTTGTACAAGTATAATTTAGACTTGTACCATATTACTTACAGTAACTGATTTATCCAATTCCTCTTCACTACAGATTTCGGATTTGCTTTTAATATACAAAATTAATAATCTTCAGATAATATGATTATTGGGTTTGTATATTAAAAGCAAATCCACAATATGTAGTGAAGAGGAATTGGATAAATCGAAGATAAATTTGGATATGACCCCGTCAAATATAAAAATCCAATGTTAGTTTGCATGAATTAGTTCATTCATTCTTTGACAGAACAGAGTCATGAAATTGATTTCAAAAGGTATTTTACCCGATACAAGTTAATTGTATAAAACAATACTTTCAAAGAACTTAATATACAACCTTTCACTAACCAAATTTGTTATATTACATGAACCCAACACTACCAGTTGTCAGCTCAAATAGGAGAGAATATTGAAAATAAAGAAAGTAACGTACACAAACCATAAAAAAAATCATTGGTTCCACTAAAAAGCATAGATGGGCCAGAAGCAAATGACTAAAGTAACTAAATAAACAGAAAAATCAAGCGCTAGTTGTTGCTGATACAAGGGAGAAAATGTGAGAACTGGATGCCCATTGATAGCCTCAGCTAACTTTCATGGCTTTTAAGACCCCCTTGTCTGCCTATTATTAGTGTCTCAAGGGGGAGTTGACAACCGATCAGCAGGTTACACATTCACCTGATAAATGAATTCTTTAATCGCAATTCAAAACCAAAAATTAATGAACACCAAAGTATATGCACTCCAAATTACGTAAATTAATTTACAAAGTGAAGCAAAACATGTCAGCAGCTAAATTAGCACATTCCTAGTACTGGATCTTTTCGTTGTTGCCGAAATTAAGTGATTCGATGCCTTTGAGGGTGGATTCATAATTCTTAACAGATGGATGCCTTCCAGAGGAGGATATTTTAGGATCTCCAGATGCAGCAGGCGAGATTCTATGGGCGCTTGGCACTCTGTGAAAAGTTCCTGGGCTTGCTTCTGAAGTCCTAGGGCGAGATTGGTCCGCCTCACTGCCCAACATCACGTCTCTGCTACCAGAAACAGCAGCTCGTCTTGAGGAACTGTTGTACCGGCCCAAAAAAGTTGAACTGGATAGCTACATGGGACACATTTACACGGTCAGGAAATGCACACAGAACGAGTAATTTTGTGTACTCAAGATGTTTCTTGTACTTCTATCGAAGTGGTACCACAGAGTATAAGTAGAACTGTAGAATTTTAATGGAAACGTTATCTGATGGATGCAATTACATAAAATAATATTGCATTGTTGAGCTATTTAGTTATAAATTATCAAGCAGAATACTGAGCTGCTACTTGGATTCTAATTGATACAGCCAGCCGTCTTAGCAACCACTGCTTACGATACCACCCCATCTATCCTCCATTGAGGATTGAGAAAAGTATTCATACAGTAGATATTTGTCTAACGATTGAAGAAGAAAAGACACCCCTATGCATCATCCACTTGGTGCACTGGAGCATAAAACATAACACTATTATGTGTCATTTTGTTAGTGCCATATTGACATGCTAGATGTATCTAGACATAAAACAGCGGTGACATGTGAAGCACAGTACTTCAACCATTACCTTTGTCAGATTGCATATCACCTTAGATATTTGACTAGCGATTGAAGAAGAAAAAGAGACATCCCTAACCATCATCGCCTTGGTGCACTTAAACATAATACGTACACTATTATGTACATGTCATTTTGTCGTGTCATATTCATGCTAAATGTGTCTGGGCAAAAAATAGTGGTGACGAGTGAAACACAGTACTCCAACAATTACCTTTATCGGATGTATATCGGCACATTGGCAACACCCCCACCCCCACCCCCACCCCCACCCCCTCTCCTAGTTTTGTTTAAGATTGCTGTATCTTAGTGTCTGCATCACGTCAGATCATCAGTATGACCATATCCCTGCAACTTAGGAAGCTAAAGTGCCCTATTAGACATGGTGGTGCACATTTCTGGCAGTTAACTATTGCTATGAGTTTGTGGCTTACTCCATAATTCGTTACACAAGCAGAAAAACTATCCATAAAAAAAACTAATTTCTGAAATATAATCCACCATCCAAAAAAATCTATTTGCATACGAGGATCCTACCAGCCATCTCAGATATGATAATAAACAAAACTATAAAGGATAAAAAGTAAAGAGTAGCTCACCACAGCTTCTTTTGTAATAGATGCATCATTTGTCACTGGAGTCTTCTGCTTTGATAAGCTGCCTGCACTTACAGCTGGTGTTGAAACTCTCCTGCGGGAGGGGTCTGCTGCCGACCAACCACTAGGCCTTCCTTCTTCACCACCTGGAACAAAGTTTAAGATAATTACCCCCCGGAAATCAAAAAATGGAATTTAAAAATTCTTGAACAAAGGTCATGTTGATCTCAACAAAAAGAAGAAAGACGTGTTTCATGTATCAATTTGCTTCATCATCCTAACATGTAATGTAGGAAATTGACCATTGGCAAAAAGACTTAGAGACTAGTCACACACAGGGATAGATTGAACACATTGAGCAACGAGGGCAATCTTCAAAGATTCAAGTTTATGATTTCATCACAAAGTAGATAACTATGAAGCGAAAGCAAACAATACAACCCCATCGGAACAAGCCTAAATGCACCAATCCATTCCTTAAGGTCCCCACAATTGAAGGGAAAAAACATGAACTACAAATCATTGATAAGTTTCAAGAAGACTAATGAATCAAACCTATAAGATAACTTAAGCAAATCCCAGAACAGTATCATCATCAATCACAATCATCTCCAAAAAAATGAATCTATACCACCATATTCTTCATAATCAGCTTAGCTAAATCATTTCTCTCTTTACCTTATAGATAAACTGAATACATTGAGCAACAACGGATATCATCATTCATTTAGGAGACAAGATCATCATAGAGATAAAGAGTGAAACTAAAACAAGAGAACCATCACCACCACCAAAAATTTACTAATCCGCTTCATAAAATCCACCCTAGGGTTTAAAAAAACGAACCATAAAGTGTTGACAAGTTTCATTGTACAGGCTTCTCTCTCAAAAAAAAATGTTCTGCAGAAGACTAATAAATCAAAAACTATAAGTTAATAAAGACAAAGAAGTCCCCCAAAAAAGACATCATATGATCATAGCCATTTCTTCCAAACGGATCATTACTACCATTCTCATCATCTTTTTCATAGCTAAATTATTTTCTTCATCTTCTTCCCTTTCTTTCTTTATTGAAGCTTTCTTTCTGAAGCAGATGATTCAAGTTCTGTAATCCTACCAAGAGTGACAAATTAAATCATCAAAAATAGTATCATAGTTTTAGGAGCACATGATGCATGACCACATGCTCTTCAAATCTCTTAAATCTTTAGATCGCATAATATATTGGATGTTTAGATCACGATTAACGTTATGAATCGTCAACTTGCACAATTCACTATGTACTTATGCAAGTGTTATATATATATATATATATATATATATATATATATATATATAGAGAGAGAGAGAGGGGGGGGGGGGGGTGGAGGTGATCCTACAATCACGTGGCGCGTGTCGCTTTCTCGATTAATTCAACATAGCTTAAATGGGAAAATACATGTACCCAATGTGTTAGCTTAATCCAGAATGTGACATGTATCATATTAAGGTACTTTGGCAATAAATTGAGATAGAGAGGTGATCCTACAATGATGTTGCAAATGTTGCTTTCTCCATTAATTCAACATAGCTTTAAATGGGATCGCATGTGCCCCATGTGTCGCCTTAATTCAGAATGTGACCCATGTCATATTAAGGTACTTGACAATAATTTGAGATAAGTATATAGGAGAATGGAAGTATAAAACTATAAATGCCCCAATTTCTGTGCATCGATGTAAAGAAAATAAATGGACCACAAAGCTACTAAACTCCCAAATAGTTACCTGACTGCCTATCGGCATTAACAACAGGAGGGACAGTCCCAGAACTAGGTCCAACACCAGGTCCCTGAAAAATGAAGGAAGACCAGTTAATCAAATTAACATTACTATCAGGTCGGAAAAGTCTGATTATTCCATATATAACCCACAAGAGCACGAGGAGGAGCGCTTGCAATCTGTGACTGCTGATACTTCAAAATGGTCCAATCAAATACATAATCAAACTGAAAACCTGTAAATAAGAGAACATATAAATGAGCATACAACAAGTGCTATATGCATATGAGTACTTAGAACTCCCAATTAGGTCCACAGTTATATCCAACAGAGGTTCAAAGAAAAAGCAACTGACCTTCCCGAATAAAAAGGTCACGGAATATTCTCTTAAGATAAGCATAATCTGGCTTATCATCAAAACGTAAGGACCGACAGTAGTGAAAGTATGATGCAAATTCTGAAGGATAACCCCGGCATAATGCCTGAAAACACAATCCCTCAATCATCGTATCATTTAATTAACAAAACAGAAAACTGCATATACCGAAGCTTAAATATACACATACCTCAATAGATGTGGATACTTTTCTTTCACTAATTTTCTCATACTTCTGCTTTTTAGTTCCTGCTTTTAAGCCCTGCCATGGAAGGCTAAAAGAGAAAACCAGAAGTGGGGATAAAAGAGTGAAATTATTGCAGAAAATAGCATAATAAGATCATTATCACGGAAAGAAGGCACACCTTCCTCTTAAGAAATACATGAGAACGTATCCAAGAGATTCCAAATCATCCCTCCTGCTTTGTTCTTGCCATACAAACGAAACATCAGTCAGAAATTCACAAAGCATGATGGACTGGATCAGGCATTTATAGGTGGGCAAGTGCACTACACATACCAATGCCAAGATGTGTGTTCATGCTGGCATATCTTGCTGTCCCAGTCAAGTTCTTGTTCTCTCTGCAATAATAATGAATATGAACGAGTTAAGACTGAAAAGTATTTAGACAAGAGCTGCAGTATTAACTTTCAGTTAACAATGTCATTAAGCACTTGGTCCAAGGAAAGTTGTATCAATTACTCTAAGCAACCTCTTGATAACAAATCATTGATCGTACACCAATTCTACTTAATTAGCCAGCGCCATTTTAATCAGTCATTTAAACACTGATTAATCCACATTTTAGAAACCGGTCACAGGACATACTGTTCCTTAAATCGTCTATAGTACAAGGACGCAAGTGAAAGAAACACCAACAAGTTCTGCGACCACATATATTATGAAAGACATCAACAAACAAAGCTTCTTCTTAGTCCAGATACATGCTTTCAGTTCCTCATTTTTGTTGCATCCCTAACTTTAGTGAATACGTGAACAGTCTGAAAAATTCCTCTGTTCGCGAATTATAACCTTGATCTTTTCCAAATTTTCAAGGGGCTTATATGAAGTCTCTGCTCCTTTTTACAAGTCTGAAATCGGTGATTCTGGTGGACATGAACCAATAGTTATCATCAGGAAACAAAGAGGAATTGAAGTATTGAACACAATGATGAACTTCATGGTTGTTCTCCTGCTGCGCAGAAAGGGTGACAGTATTATTAGTGAGCAGAGGGAAAGAGGGTATAGACCTGGCGGTTCTACAATTAGGCTTTCGTGTCCACGTGTACTACCGTCAGTCCAAAAACTCTTGGCTTCAAGTTGAAGGATTACAAAACCCAACCAATGATTGTAGAGGGAGCCAATCTGAGTCCCGAAAAGGTACAGATGATCATGATGTTGCATCTGCAAAGGCTGCTTTTGGAGAATCGCATTTGAGAAGGTTGCAGACGGAGGCAGAGCAGGGAGAGAGAGAGAGAGAGAGAGAGAGAGAGAGAGAGAGAGAGAGAAGGTTATGAAAGAGATCAACAAAGTCAAAATAACTATGCTAATACGCGGCCAGAGAAATCCATCTGACCATGGAATAAATTGTGAAGGTTAGGGACATGAAGCTATGAGGCAGAAAGTTCAAGGAAAATGTTACCTATGCCATGGAGAGGTTCAATAAATCTAGCTCTCCTGGGATAAAGAGCTCTACTGCCATTGCTGCCCGCTTGCCCAACATGTGTTCCGCCAATTTTCTCAATCACACAATATTAATTTTTTCCATACACAAAGTGGTAATTAGTTGGCAATGATTTGCATCTATAGACACATAGGCAGTACATTTGTTAGAACTATACTTCTTTTGGATCTAATACAATAGACCCAGTGGGTACTAATTATGTTTCAGTAATACCTTTTGATTTGTGAATGGATTTTCTAGTTGCATATAAATAGACTGACCTTCTTTAAGCTCACAAGTGTTCCAAGAAGGACCGGCCCAGAACACATGGGAGCCCGAGACGAAGTTCCGAAATATGGCCCCCATACAAAATTTTGAGTTAAGGGCCGAAATATGGCCCCCATAAATTAACTAACTAAAAAAAAAATAAAAAAAAAAATTTGTTGCCACCAAGAATTGAACTAAGGACCTTAGTGTGCAAATCTAACATGATAATCACTACACCACAGCTATTTTGAGTTAAGGGCGGCCCATGGTACACCCTAGTTCTATTTTAGATACATCCATGTTGGTGTCCTTTTAGTTTTTGGGCCTGGGCCGTCGCCCAGCCTGCCATGGGCCAAGGCTACCCCTGGTTCCAAGTGTTGAGATATCCAAAATAGGATGTGGTTATTGGCTTCGATTTTCATTCGTTGAAGTAAATGAAACGAACTCTTAATTATGTTCTTTGTTTCAGATGCAGAAAGGTATGTGTCAAGTCTTGATTATATGAACTGCTAACCATGGTAAATAACTGAAACAGTTTTTATTTTTTGGACTAACTATACGTTAGATGTGAAACCCACATTTGTGGCCTGTGTATTTGGATGATGAAGAAATCTGATGCAGCATCAGCCTACATGAGGTAGCTAGACTGAGTGAAACCTCGCCACCCTTAGCATGAGCTATGTACGCGTAGAAACGGAAGCAACTTTCAAGTACTACTTCCCATTTGTGCCTTCTTGGTGGTGTTTTTTAACTTACAAAAAGCTCTATAAAACAACTTCAAGTCTAGGTACCAATGTCCCAACCTAGGATGTCAACTCGTGCCGCATCATGTATCAATTTGCTTGTGTATCGTGTATAATATGATACAGTAACTCTAGGAGTTTAGGTCTAGGCTTCTAAATTCGCAGAGGAACATGATTTAGTATATTTTTCTCATAATTTTATTTATTTATTTCACCTTTACATGTCTATCTAGTTCAAGAATCCAAAATCTTTTAAGTATACATTACACGACTCAAGTAAAAAATCGACCACCTATCAGACTATATGTATCGTATCAGATGATACGTAACAAAATGGTAGCATATCGTACCGTTTCGTAAGATACGAATCATGTATCGTAAGATACTAACAACACGGGTTCCAACATATATGTTAGGAGGACTTAAATGCAATGTAATAAATCAATTAAAGATTAGATAGAATTATTGGTTTTGTGGCTTCCTGATTCCCGTCTCTTCTTTCTCTGTCTCAGGTTATGTTTTGATTGTAGCCCTAACCCTAATCTTTCTCAGATTTCTGTTTAGCACGATTCCAGATAAGTCTAGAACACATTATCTACATAATCAAACATTTTCTCATAAATTAATGTCAAACTACATTCAGTAATGTACATAATTACTTGTTTGTTTTTTATATATTTTAAAAAAATTGAGTCTTAATAACAAGAAACCCAATCAAAACTCACAAAATTACAAGTCATAAAGAGCGAGCACTTTTTATGCCAATCCAAGCTTTCGAACGTCTAGAAAAAACTTGGTCAATTCTTTGGTGGTGGTATCTCTAATCATTCATTCATCAAAACCAACCTAGTTCAAGTGGAAGGCTATCAAATTTTGAATTCATAGCTAAGTAACAAGAGACTCTCTCTCAAATTTTTAGGGGTTGTCCAAACACAATTCATGCTCCTCCATTCTGCTCAGTTCCGACCACCTACTCTCAAACTCCAATGCGACTAATACGTTCAGTTCATTTCCTCTCAAACTACAATGTGACTGAGAAGCTCCTTAAATTCTGCTTAGTTACGGGTCATCTCCTCCCAAACAACCATTGAGTTCTTCCCATTTCATTGATCTCGATGAAATCACATGACAATCTTAAATAACTTCAATGATGATCTAAAGTGCTAAACTTTTTATATTATATTCTAATTTTAGTTCGCATGACTGAATAAAATAATGATTTGTGGATTTAGATATAGATCTATGAAATCAAGTCAATATGCATATTTTAATCAGGTTAGGAGTTATAAAGTAGTGGAGCTTTGAAATATATGGATCTAGTATGAATACATTGGTTTAGCTTTGAAAAAGAACAGCAATACCCAGATCAGTGTTTTAAAAAACGAGAAATTGGCCGAGTAACCAGCCAACGGCTTAATCCGATTAAGTGGCCAATCAGTCAAACTGACCACATAATTGGGAATAATGGGCCTCAGATTAACTGGTAACCTGTCATGAACCAAGCATAAAAACAGCTCGATATAGTGTTCTCCCAGATTAAGCAACTGTAGTGCCCCGCTCCTAACGGTTCACTAAATAAGGCTTGTGGCTCGATTGACTCAGTCGGAACTGCGTATTGGAAAAACCTTTCGTGATAATCGATCACGGACAAATGCAATGAACCTTTCCAATTAATGGATCGGTTTTTGTTGGAATGAGTCCAATAGATTTCGTTGGATTTGTTGGGTTTTCGCTGCTTGATTTTGATGGATGCGTCTTCGTGATAGTTTTCAATAATTGATTGTCTTGTCCATTTTTATCAATTTTATGCATTCATTCTAGATAACTCTGAAAGGAAGATAAGGATAGTAGTCTGATCAAATGTTGGTGCCAATGCAGGTAGACGTGTGACCGGAGCCTAGTCGTACAAGCGTTCTTCTCTCGGCATTCTCTATTTGGTGAGCGGATATGTTCCTTCTTCTCTACTCCTTTATGCCAATAATTATCAAGTTCTCTTGTAACCTTGCTAAGTCCAATGATCGATAAAGCCACTAATGCCACAAGTTTAATACCATTGTTGCATCTGATGCGACGCAAGTAGAGAACACCTTTATAACTATCAAGAGTATGCTATGTTATAAACAATCAATAAAGAAAAGCAGGTATGAACTGTTTAAGTCCCCATAAGAAAGGAAAGAAAGAAAGCAAGTATGGACTGTATAAGTCCTCAAGCGAGAAAAGTATGGACTAAGAAATCCCAGGAAAGAAATAATGTATGTTGTGATTACTTCATTACCTTACCATGCAATTCTACTTATAACTTAGTCATATATGCATTGCATGGTAATGGACAACTTGTGCACAGGGTAGTAAGTTTCCTCGATTGGGACACCGGGAACTGCTTCGACCTAGGAGAAGAAATTCGGACGTGCTTACAGACACGAGATATTGCGGAATTCTCAGTGGAGGATTGCTACATTCCTGAGATGATACACTGCATACCGTGGTAAAAGTCATATACGGTGAAACAACACCAATGACCCGAAGAGAGATTTCATGCTAACGATGTCTTGTGCAGGGACGGTAAGTATTATCCTGTAAATTATACAGGAACGGACATCGGTCGTGGCAAGATTACATATGTTCAATGAATTACATGTCTTGTTGCTTTAACTGTTGCCTATTAAACTGCTTGTCAATTAATTCAGAAGTGTTGGTTTAGGTGAGTGGACTAGTTCTGCTCACAAGTACATGTTAAGTACTGACCCACGTCTCTGTGGACAACCCAGATGATCGAGATACCGCGGGAGCTCAAGGGAGATAAAGCTTTTGCTGCAGTTCTTTTCAGAGCTTCTTCCTATTTTCAAAGTATTTCGAGATTTCAAGTTATTGTTTCCTAGTTTCAAGAATGTAATAAAGGAACATAATGTATGGAATAAGAACATTATTTCATGTCAGTCTATCAGTCTTTTGTTTTATATAGAGCTATGTAAGCCGTTCAGGCATTTTCATTCCAATACTGAGAAAAATGTACTTCATTACAATGAATAAATAAAAGAACTATTTCTTCCTATACTATGTGTTCAATAATCTGCTGCTGTGTTACTGAATTACTTTCAAAAGATTTTGACACTAGTGCATGTTCTTGCCTTGTACAAGTGCAACCCCAGACTCGTACGACATCATGCCCAGCGAGGACGATCGGTTTTGCGGAACCGGGACGTAATAAGTTGGTATCAGAACACGGTTAAATTTTCTCGGATTTTAAAATTGGTTTTCAATTGGCAGTTTTCAAACAATTTTCTCAGATGATTTGCTTTTCGATAGCGCTGCATGAAATAATGTTCCATACAATAAGCCCATAAATTTTATGAGTGCTAATGAAGTTATTTCTTTTGCATATGACAAAAGGGCATAGCTCTAAGGCGACATCGTCGTCTGACCCAATGGAGAAAATGATGAAGATGTTAGAGGCGCAAAAGAAGCAGAACAATGCTCATCACAAGATGATTGAGACCCAGCATCGTGAACTTCAAGCGCAGCTAACGACTCAGTTCCAGGCGCAATTTGATGCGCAACAGCAGCAAGTCGATAACTTGACTCAACTGGTCACTTACTAACCACGATGTAACCGCAGTGGCCGCAGCTAAAGAGACCGTGGTAGCAGAAGTAGAGGAAACCGAACAACCTAAACGGAAGAGATCGGCATTCAAGTTTTCTGAGTTCAAGAGCTACAATCCGTCTGAGTTTAATTGCAAAACGAAACCAGAGGAAGTAATGGGCTTCCTAAAGACCCTGGAAGGAATCTTCCGTATGTTGGATGTTCAAAGCACTAAGAGAGTGGACTATGCGGCGGTGCAACTTCGTCTTAAGGCAGAAGACTAGCGGGAATCCAAGAGAGATGTTTTTCGGTGCTAACCAAGAAAGCCAAAATCTCTTGAAAAATCTTCAAAGTGGCTTTTATCGCACAATTCATTCCACCAGCTGTCCGTCACAAGAAAGAGGAGTTTGTAGCGCTCGAACAGGACAATATATCCGTCGACGACTACGAAGCAGAATTCCTAAAGAAAGCCAAGTTTGGTGGCTACATGATATCGAACGATGAAGCGAAACGGCTACGGTTCATCGAGGGCCTGAACGAAGGCCTGCAGCGTTATGTGCTCAATCGGAAGTGTACAACCTACATGGAGGCCTATGAAACGGCTATCGAGATGGAGAAATTTCATACTCGAGGGCCGACACAGAGCGGTCGTGGGAACAACTATAAACGAACCATAGCAGCAAGCGGGTCTGATGTTTCCAAGCATCAGAACACAAATGACAACCGATGACCCTATCAGCAACTGTTTTGCTCTAAGTGCAATCGACATGGACACCGCACGGAGGAGTGTCGTTTGGGATGTTACAAGTGTGGCAAGGTGGGTCACAAGGCTTATGAATGCAGAAGTGGAGGGAGATATCCCAATCCTCCACGTTAGCAGCATTACAATCAGAATTGTGGGCAAGCGTCACGAGCTCCTCCGGCAGCACCTGTGAACGCTCAGAAACCTCGACCAGGAGCACAGGGTAGAGTGTATGCACTGACTCAAGAAGTGTTGCCTCAAACACTGTCATAACAGGTACAATATTTTACAGAGAAATACCTGCTCAGGTACTATTTGATTTGGGTGCTACTCATAGCTTCATATCACCTAAATTTGCTAATGAACACAAATTTTATAAGACTGTTAGATATGAATCTTAGTGTCAGCACTCCGTCCGGAGTAGATTTGCCTGCTAGTTCGATTTGCAGGGATGGTTATATTTGCATTGGGGGAAGATACGTTTCTTTGGATGCACTAGTCCTGGACATCGCAGACTACGACATCATCCTGGACATGGATTGGCTCGGGACTTGCAATGCGACAATCAATTATGTGGAGAAGAGAGTTTTGTTTCGCATTCCTGGCAAGATAGAGTTCTCTTATTCGTGCGGTCCGGCGACTAAGACAGTGACGGTAGTATCGGCAGTGATGGCAAAACGTATGCTATATTCGGGGTGTGAAGGGTACCTCACTTATGTTCGAGACACTCAGATGAAGAATGCGGGCTCGGGTCAAACCGAAGTCGTGACAGAATTTTTCGAGGTGTTTCCAGACGATATACCTAGAATATCTCCGGATCGAGAAATCGAATTCACAATTGGCACATTTTCGGATACTCGCCCGATATCAAAAGCACCGTACCGGATGGCACCTGCGGAATTAAAGGAACCGAAAGCACAATTACAAGAGTTACTGGACCGCGGTTATATTCGTCCAAGTGTTTCACCTTAGAGAGCTCCAGTATTGTTTGTGAAGAAGCATTGATTACCGATAACTGAACAAAGTGACCATATGGAACAAGTATCCTTTGTAGAGAATTAATGATTTGTTTGATCAGCTTCAGGGTGCGACAGTATTTCCAAAGATTGATCTTCGCTCAGGTTATCACCAGTTGAAGATTAAGCCCGAAGACGTCCCTAAGTCAGCATTTCGTACGAGACACGGACACTACGAGTTTTTGGTTATGCCTTTTAGTTTGACCAATGCTCCAACAGCTTTCATGGATATGATGAACAGAGTATTATCACCCTTCTCGGACAAATTTGTAGTCGTGTTCATCGATGATATCCTGATCTACTCAAGAGACAGAGAAACTCACACCGAACATTTAAGGACCGTGCTGCAGACACTTCGTAAACATCAGTTGTATGCGAAGTTGAGCAAGTGCGAGTTTTGGATGGATAGCATGTCTTTCCTTGAACATGTTATTTCAGCAAATGGTGTATCAGCTAACCCGAAGAAAATTGAGACATTGGTGGACTGGAAGCAGCCCATATCGGCTAGTGAGATCAAAAGTTTCCTTGGTTTGGCCGACTACTATCGGAGATTCGTAAAGAACTTTTCAAGGATTGCATCACCTCTAACTCGCCTCATCCAGAAAGGAGTTGTATTCGAGTAGACAGACGACTATAAGAGCAGTTTTCAAGAACTAGAGCAATGGCTCGTCTCGGCTCCAATTCTTACCCTTCCAGATGGACCCGAGGGATTTCAGATATACAGCGATGCATCAAGGCTCGAATTGAGATGTATTCTTATGCAGCATGGAAAAGTGATCACATTTGCCTCGAGACAGCTCAAGCAGCATGAAAAGAATTACATGACACATGACCTGGAACTTGTGGCAATTGTGTTTGCGTTAAAATTGTGACGACACTATCTCTATGGAGTGTCCTGCGAGACACTATCTCTATGGAGTGTCCTGCGAGATCTTCATGGATCACAAGAGCCTTAAGTACATATTCACCCAAAAAATATTAAATTTTCGGCAAAGGCGATGGCTAAAACTAATAAAGGATTATGACTTGTCAATCGCTTACACTCCAGGAAAGGAAAACGTGGTGGCTGATGCATTGAGTCAAAATTTTATCGGATCATTATTCGTGTCAAATAGGCCACTTCGAGAGTTGGAAGAAATGGGCATCGAATACAGAGTTCGTACCCAGGGACCGCAGCTAGCTCAACTGCAGCTAGAGTCGAGCTTGCTAGAAAAGATCAAGTCCGCGCAAAAGGATAACATATTCCTGTAGAAGATACGTGAGTTGATTTTAGCAGGGAAGACAACCGATTTTGCGGAAGATAAAGACGGAACGTTGCGGGTTACAGGAAGATTATGCGTACCAAAGGATGTTGAACTCAGAAAAAAAATACTGACCGAGGTTCATTATGCTAAGTACACCATGCATCCGGGGAGCACCAAAATGTACAAGGATCTGCGCACAATATTTTAGTGGCATGGCATGAAGAAATATCTACATTAGCTACATTTTTTAGCAGCATTTGCTTGGTCGCTTCGCTCCCTTGCGAGACGCAGGGCAGGGATGTCAGGACCTTCCGCTATGTGCCTGGCATAGCCGGTGGGAAGTTCGTTCGGCTTTTAGCTCTTCACTCATCGTCTTCGATGATCCCCTACTTCACTCGTTTCCTCGTTCGTGGCCAGATGCTTTGGTGTACATGAGTCCGTTTTTTAGGGCTAGAAGGTTTTGTTCTTTGATATTATACTGTAAGGGGTTCAACCATTCTTTTGGCTTTGAAAGGAAAGGGAGGCGCTGTTAAGCCCCCTGGAGGGGATGGTTCCCCCCCCCCCCGACCCCCCTTCCCTTTTTAGCCGCTCGCTCGGAGCTCGCGGCGCCTAACCCAACTCGATGAAAAAGTTCGTTAAGCCTCTGGATACTACTTCCTCATTGACCATCCTACTATGCTTAAACGATATAATTTGGGCATTGTTTGTATCATAGTTCTTAGATTGTCAACGTGTTAAAGCAGAACATCAGAGGCCCGGTGGAGAATTGCAAAACCTCGTCATTCCACAATGGAAGTGGGAGAATATCTTAATAGATTTCACAGTCGGATTACTGAAGACACAACGGGGTAATGATGTGATTTGGGTCGTAGTGGATAGACTAACAAAGTCGGCTCATTTCATCGCAATTAAAATTTCGTAGGGCGTTGACCGGTCGGCTCAGATTTACATGGATCAGATTGTCCGTCTATATGGAGTGCCAGTTTCAATTGTGTCGGATTGGGATGGACGGTTCTTGTCTCGATTCTGGAATAGCCTTCAGTCAACAATAGACACCAAGTTGCATTTCAGCTCGACATATCATCCGCAGACTGAGGGGCAGACCGAGAGAGTAAACCAGATTCTTGAAGACATGTTGCGACTGTGTGTACTGGATTTGAAGACAAATTGGGATACCTACCTATCGCTGGCAGAGTTCGCTTATAATAATAGTTATCAAGCGAGTACTCGGATGGCCCTGTATGAGGCACTTTATAGACGCAAGTGTCAATCGCCGATATGTTGGGAGAAAGTCGACGAACGACAAGTGCTCAGACCGGAACTTGTAGAGCAGGCCGTCGAAAAAATTCGCATGGTTCGAGAAGCTTCGAGTCGCTCAAAGCCGTCAAAAGAGTTATGTGGATGTACATCGGCGACCCTTGAAATTCATGGAGGATGATCATGTGTTCCTAAAGGTGACACCTATGCGAGGCGTGATGCGGTTCAGTGTTAAGGGAAAGCTGAGTCCGTAATTTGTTAGACCCTTCGAAATCCTACAGAGGGTGGCGACAGTGGCTTATTGACCTGTACTACCTTCGGCTTTGGCTGAAGTGCACGATGTCTTCCATATTTCTCAACTAAGAAGATAAGTGCATGATCCAAGTCACGTAGTGCACTTCGATCAGCTTAAGCTGAGTGCCGACCTATCCTATGCAGAAGAACCTATTCATATCCTGATCAGGAAAGAGGAACACTTACGGAATCGATCAGTGGCTTTGGTTCGTGTGTTGTGATGGAATCATGCAGTCGAGGAATCGACTTGGGAACTCGAGGATGAGATGAGGAAGCAGCACCCTTCCTTATTCGATCTAGAGGTATAACCTTTGTTTTAAGTTTCAAGAACGAAACTTTTTCTTAGTTGTATATTATGTAGTGCCCGCTCCTAGCGGCTCACTATATAAGGCTTGTGGTTCGATTGACTCAGTCGGAACTGAATATTGGAAAAACCTTTCGGCATAATCGTTCACGGATAAATGCAATGAACATTTCCAATTAATGGATCGATTTCTGTTGGAATGAGTCCAGTAGTTTTTGTTACATTTCCTTCGATTTGTAGTTTTCGCTGCTTGGTTTTGATGGATGCGTCTTCGTGATGGTTTCGATGATTGATTGCCTTGTCCATTTTTATCGATTTCATGCCTTTATTCTAGAGAACTATGAGAGAAAGAAAGATAAGGATGATAGTCTGATCAAATGTTTGTGCCAATGCAGGTAGACGCGTGACCGGAGCCTAGTTGTACAAGCGTTCTCCTTCTCTCTGTATTCTCTATTTGGTGAGCGAATATGTCCCTTCTTCTCTACTTCATGCCAATAATTATCAAGTTCTATTGTAACCTTGCTAAGTATAATTATCAATAAATCCACTAATGGCACAAGTTTAATACCACTGTTGCATCTGATGCGACGCAAGTAGAAAACACCTTCATAACTATCAAGAGTATGTTATGCTGTAAACAATCAATAAAGAAAGGTAGATATGAACTATTTAAGTCCCCATAAAGAAAGAAAAGAAAGCAAGTATGGACTGTATAAATCCTCAAGCGAGAAAAGTATGGACAAAGAAGTCCCAGGAAATAAATAATGTTGGTCTGTTGTGATTACTTCATTACCTTACCATGCAATTCTGCTTATAAGACATTCGGACGTGCTTACAGGCACGAGATATAACTGGATTCTCAGTGGAAGCTAGCTACCTTCCTGAGGAGATGCACTGCATATCGTGGTAAAAGTCATATACGGTGAAACACCAATGACCCTAAGAGAAATTTTATGCTAATGATATCTTGTGCAGTGGCGGTAAGTATTATCCTGTAAATTATACATGGACGGCCATCAGCCATGGCAAGATTACATATGTTCAATGAATTATGTCTCACTGCTTTAACTGTTGCCTATTAAACTGCTTGTCAATTAATTCAGAAGTGTTGGTTTAGGTGAGTGGGTCAGTTCTGCTCACCAGTAGATGTTAAGTACTGACCTACGTCTCTGTGGACAAACCAAGTGATCGAGGTACCGAGGGAGCTCAAGGGAGATAAAGCTTTTGCTGCAGTTCTTTTCAAAGTTTCTTCCTATTTTTAAAGTATTCCGAGATTTCAAGTTGTTTCCTAGTTTCAAGAATGTAATAAAGGAACAATTATGGGATAAGAACATTATTTCATGTCAGCCTATCAGTCTTTTGTTTTATACAAAGCTATGTAAACCGTTCAGACATTTTCATTTCAGTATTGAGAAAATTGTACTTCGTTACAATGAATAAATAAAAAAGCTATTTTCTTCCTATAGTGTGTGTTCAATATTCAGCTGATGTGTTACTGAATTACTTTCAAAAGATTGACACTAGTGCATGTTCTTGTCTTGTACAAGTGCAACCTCAGACTTGTACGACATCATGTCCAGCGAGAACGAACGATTTTGCGAACCGAATGTGAGGACGATACATTCTGCAGAACCGGGACGTGACAACAACTACCATCAGATAAGTAGTTTTCAATATGCAACCAATGGCACTTTGAAGCATATAACATAATGAAAAAAATAGAATTTGCACAAGCCACAAGAAAGATCTTCATTTATTGACTACTTTTTACTTTCCACAGCTTACCTATATGGGATGTGTTGGTGGTTTGAAGTGTCCCGGTACTTCTTGGCAAGACCAAAATCAATAATATACACCTAGATGGCAGTATCACAAATGACGATCAGAAAAATGAGAAGAAAAAATGATAGAAGCAATGAGATAAAGCTAATCAGCACACCTGATTTGCTCGCCTTCCCAAACCCATAAGAAAATTATCTGGTTTGATATCTCTATGCAGAAAAGATTTGGCGTGAACAAATTCCACTCGGTTTATCTGAAAAGAGTTAGCAAGACCAAATTCAACTTGGTTTGATTCGACAACAATGTAATGACAGTTTAATAGTAATCCACAAAAAACACCAAGAAAACAACTTAACAAACATAAGTATACCATCTGATCAGCAAGCATAAGAACAGTCTTCAAAGAAAGCTTTCTACTGCAAAAGGTGAACAGATCTTCAAGACTTGGTCCCAGTAAATCCATCACCAACACATTGTAGTCACCTTCCACACCAAACCATCTTACATTTGGGATTCCAGCTGCCATGAACTCAAAGATTAAAAAAGGTCTAAGTAACCAAAATAGAAAGACAAATAAGGGCTTGAATGTAACAATTCCTGCCCTTACTTCCTCCTTGTAAAATCCTATATAGCTTTGATTCGTATAGCAATTGAGGATGCTTTGTCTTGACATTTTCCTGATAAAAAGAGACTTTGGTCATAAAAGAGCAAAAATAAATATTCAAGGGAATTAGTATCTAGTTCAGATCAAAAACAACTTTGGAGAAGTAAAGGTTTTCAACAAATTAAAATCACGCAGAAACATTGTTTGCAAATCTAGCATCAACGAAAATAACAATTATGCGTCAGCGCTAAAGTTACGACATTATCCTTCTTGTCCTGTTAATTTCATGCTGTAATATAATAGACAATATGAAACCAAACTTGGTCCAATCATTTTCTAATAACTTGCACCACGTTTCCACATTTACTCTCTCTAGGAAAATTATCTCAATCCATTGAGGGTGTATTTCCTTATTATAACTTACTCCAACACATAGCTACTGTGTTCCTAGTATACCCTAGAAAATGTGTGTGGATCACAGCATTGTGCGACCCTGCATGCGGAGAGATCCAGATTAAGATAGCCAAAAGTGGAAACTGGCAATTCGAATTTTAAAGAAGAAATTCAACAAAGATGTCAATTAAATGGCAATAAAAAAAAAGAAACAAAAAAAATCAATTAATTGCCAAAATAAGCATATGGGAGACTAATCGTCTTGGAAGCACAGACACTCCAAAAATGAGGTCGTGTCGTGTCACATCTCGTACACTCCATGGAAACACATCGGACACTCCACGGTCACTCCAAAATACACTAGGAAGCAAGATAGGTGTCACGTCCATGTCGCTGTGTCGTGTCGCATTTGTATCCGTGGAACAAAGTCGGTCGTAATAGGATTCGAAATGAATTCTCCCCTATCGCATGCATATATATACACACCTATGTTGCACTGTTTAAGAGAAATGGTGTTCAAATCTATGTTGTTAGTATCTTACGTATACGATAAGATACTACCATTTTGTTATGTATAATGATTCAATACGATACATATAGGCTAATAGGTAGTATTGATTTTTTACTTGAGTCATGTAATGTATACATAAGAATTTGAATTTTGGGACAAGATGGAACTGTAAATATAAAACAAATAAAAAATTATGAGAAAATTATATTAAATCATGTTCCTATATGATGTTCCTATATGGATTTGGAAGTATAGACCTAAGCTCCTAGAGTTTATGTATCATATAATACATGTATATTATATTAGGTAGGTCTATACTTAACTCATAGATCATGTTCCTAAAATAGACCTAAGCTCCCGATGATGTTCCTAAAATATAAAATATAACTCATAGCTTAGGTCTATATCATATAATACATGTATATTATATGGATCATGTTCCTAAAATTATATTAAATCATGTTCCTATATGATGTTCCTATATGTGATATGTTAAGCGTTATATTAGGTAGTGGGCTTTAGTCCCACATCGGGTAGAATAATAGAGAGAAGGGTCAGTCTCTCCAATATATATGTAGTCTTTCTCATCTATGAAAATTATTCCATTATTCTAATTCTACATGGTATCAGAGCCATACCCCCCTTCTCTTTTTCCACAAAAAAAAAACTGTCGCCCACCCCCCTCTGCGTGCCATCGTCGCCCCACTGAGCCCCCCCCCCCCCGCCAGGCCTGCCCCCCCCCCCCCCTCCCGCCCCGCCATCCCTCCAGTCCGCTATGAAACCCAAAACCCTAACACACCTCAGCGGCCACCTCCCCTACTTCCTATGTAAACCATAATTCAAAAACAAAAAAATAAAAAAATAAAATGAAAACAAAACAAAACAAATAAGTCGTATATCGAAGCAAGAGGGTAGACATTAATTTGTTGGCACAACCTTTGTTCCTAGATTACGACTTCAGGAGCGCATATCGAAGCCAGATGATAGACAATGATTTGTTTGCACAACCTTTGTTCCTAGATTACGACTTCAGGAGTTAACAAAGAGTAAACAAGTTGATTATTTACGTGGATCTTTGTTTCCTTCCTACCCCAATATCCGCATCAGGATCTATATAGAAAGTTACTTGGATTACTTCTGTCTCCTGACGTGTGTGATTTCCATACGATCTTTCCATGCGCGTGCCGGTTCTGGCCACGTTGATAGCGCACTGGAGAAGTTGATGTGATTATTGAGGTTGGAAAGAATCAGCGACGGTCGAATCAAGACCTTTATGACAACCTCTGAGGCGGCTAACAGTAATACCGGTGTCGGAAACGCATTGGCAGGACCAACAAGCACTGGCAAGGCGATCTCTTCAATTCGACTCGTCGATCGCCGGTTGGACGGACCTGACGGATACTCCACATGACGGAAGAAGGTTGAGAAGACACTTCGGGGTATGCGGTTGTCCAAGCATCTGACTGACAACCCTACGAAGACCACTGATCCCACATTTGAGCAGTGGAAGACGGATGATAGTCGACTGTTTACCCATTTGATGAACTCCATGTAACCATCGGTAGAGGACATGGTTCAAAACACGGACACAGTAAAGGAGCTTTGGGAGGTCCTAGCGACGACGTTTGATGGAAAACAGGACTTGTCTCGTATCTACGACTTGGTTGTAGGCGTCTACCGGACAGAACAGGACGACAAGTCTCATAAGGACCACTCCCGAGCTTTTAAGACTGGTCGATGAAGTTGACCGTATATTACCTCTGACGACGGATATCAATGAAACGAGAGCTCAACGTGAGCAGCTTCATGTGATGGCATATCTTGCCTCTCCCCGTCAATGCCGTCATGATGCAGACTCAGCTCACTCTCAGATCATTGCTGGAGTTGAGGTTCCATCTCTAATGGAAGTTCATTTTCTTGTCCTACGGACTGCAAAAGTCGTGGAGACCTCTCCAAGCGATGCTCTTGTTGATCGATCGGCTCTTGGTGCCACTCGTACTGGATTTCGTGATGGTCGTGGTGGACGACGTGGTGGACGACGTGGTGGCCGAAATGGTGGCCGTGATGGTAGACGAGACATTGGCGGTCGTGATGGAGGTCGACTGCGCACATGCTTCAACTGTGGCCTACAGGGTCATTTCTAGTGGCAATGTACTAAAGCTCCTGCCGCCAACGTTACCTCAGATATTCCTGTTCTTGGCGGCCGATCCGTCCAAATGACTGATAAAGCATATGCAGACTTTGTTGAGTTTCAAGCTCAACATCGAGGTGAAGCTTCTACTTCTGAGTCCACCGCAGGGTACTCAGCGGCATGTGTGGTACAGTCGAAACAGTGGGTCATTGATTCCGGTGCATCTGCTCACTTGACAGGCGACGCAGATATGATACGAAACTATGTACCGGTTGGTCGTATGTCTAATATTACATGTGCCAATGGTGGTTCGCTGACAGTCCGTAAAAAATAATTTGCCCGTCTTTCTTCGGGACTGTTACTACATTATGTATTACATACCCCTGTAAACCCATTCAGCTTACTCTCAATTAGTCGGATTACTCGCGATATGCACTGCTCGGTAACATTCTTTCCTGATGGTTGTGTTTTCAGGACCTAACGACTGGACGGACTATTGGTAGGGGGCATGTGGCAGAAGGCTTGTACCTGTTTGATGAACCTTCCTCTGTTGCCTGTGTTGGTGTGAAACTTGATCCTTTTGAGTTACACTGTCAGTTAGTACATCCATCTGTCCAAGCACTCCAGAAAATGTACCCATCTTTGGATGTTTCTTTTCATTGTGAGTCATGTAGCTTGGCAAAGCATCACCGAGTTTTCTATCCCATAAAATTGCTTCCGCTCGCTTCTAGTTAGTACATTCCAATATACGGGGACCTTGTCCGGTTGAATCTGTGATGGGATTCAAGTACTTTGTTACCTTTGTTGATGATTACTCACGTGTCACTTTTGTTTACCTCATGAAAAATCGCTCTGAATTATTTAACATTTTGTGCAATTTTCATGCGAAAATCAGAACACAATTTGGTGTTCCGATTAAATGTGTTTGAAGTGACAATGGTCGTGAGTATATGTATCGTGAGTTTGTCCCATTTGTCTCAGAATGGTATCATTCACCAAACTTCATATCCTTACACACCACAACAGAATGGTGTGACTGAACGCAAAAATCATCTCTTAGAAACAACACGTGCTCTTATGTTCCAAGCACGTACTCCAAAAAAAATTTGGTCAAATGCCGTTCTTACGGCTTGCTATCTCATTAATCGCATGACGTCGTCTGTCCTCAATGGTGATACTCCCTTCTCTCGATTATATCCCAAACGAGAGACATTTCCTCTACCTCTCCGAATCTTTAGTTGTTTGTGTTATGTTAGGGATACCCGACCAACTCTTTCTAAAATAGATACCAAGGCTATCCAATGTATTTTCCTAGGATATCATAAGGATCAGAAAGGGTATCGGTGTTTTTCTCCTGTCTTGAAGAGGTATTTTTTCTTTCGGGATGTTACCTTTTGTTGAAACCGAGTTTCCTCCACTTCCACAAACTACAGGACCAGTGCCCCAAGTTTACCCAGAAGATGACTTCTTGTTGCTCTTGGTTCAAGCACAACAGCCCACTGCTAGGCTGCCCTCCTCTATCGACCGACACCGATTCAGTCAGCACCGTCGTCGCCCGATCGCATGTCGCAGATACTGCCCATGGTAACAGACTCAGCACCGTCAGCGCCCGATCGATCGTCGCAGATAATGCCCATGGTCACAGAGTCATCCTCCTCTGGCTCGCCTGATTAGTCTCCGCCTTCGGCTCCGCATGTTCCACCAGCTCGACCTCGTCGTGCCTGTCGTGATCATCCCTTGTATGTTGAAAACTACAAAGGGCTTGCGAACCACACTCGGTCCTTAATAGCTACTATTGATGGGATTAGGATTCTCAATTCTGCCGAGGAGAGTCTCAAACATCCCGGTTGGTGTGCTGCTATGGAAGATGAGATAATTGCACTTTAGGAGAACCATACTTGGGACTCGGTAAATTTGCCGTCTGGTAAACAGGATGTCGGTTGCAAATAGGTGTTCACGATCAAAGTGAAACCAGATGGCACCCTTGATCGATTAAAGGCTCGTCTGGTGGCTAAAGGATATTTCCAGACTTATGGTGAGGATTATTTTGAGACATTCTCCGCAGTTGCCAGGATGACCTATGTACGCGTACTCTTGGCCTTAGTTGTTCGCTATGACTGGCCGCTACTCCAGCTGGATATCAAGAATGCCTTCCTCCACGGGGACCTAGATGAAGAGGTATATGTGGTACAACCTTCTGAATTTGTTGCAAGGGAGGGTAAAGTGTGTCATCTGAGGAAGGCCATGTATGGTCTCAAACAATCACCTCGTGCATGGTTTGGTCGGTTTACAGATGTGGTCACTCAGTTTGGCATGAGTCAATCGAAGAAGGATCACTCAGTATTTTATCGACAAACATCGGCGGGAAGGATTCTACTTGATCTTTATGTTGATGACATTGTGATCACAGGAGACGACAGTCAGGGCATTGCGGGGCTGAAGAAGTTTCTGGGAGAATAGTTTCAGACCAAAGATATGGGATCATTAAACTACTTCTTGGGTATTAAATTTGTACGGGAAAGAAGCACATTGTCATGTCACAGAGGAAGTATGTGCTAGACATACTGAATGATGTAGGAATGGTGCAAGCCAAAGGTGCAACGTCGCCAATGGACCCAGGAGAAAAGTTACTCCACGACGAGGGGGTCCTGATGACGAATCCGGATCAATATTGTCGAGTGATTGGAAAACTCAACTACCTGACAGTTATGACTCATCCAGATATATTTTTTGCCGTCAGTGTTGCGAGTAGATTTATGTCTTCTCCACAAGTTTCACATTGGAAGACAGTTCCCAGAATTTTGCGCTATTTAGTCCAGAATTCTGGAAAAAAATCCGTATGGAGAACCAGAAACATACAAATGTTGTGTTTTACTGATGCTGACTGGGTGCCAGTCTGACAGACGATCTACGTCCGGTTACTCGGTATTTATTGGCAGAAACTTGGTAACGTGGAAGATTAAGAAGCAGAGTGTGATCGCACGATCAAGTTCTGAAGCAGAATATCGAGCCATTGCCCATGGCACACAAGTGTTATATCTGCAGCATCTTCTACCAGAGCTGGGAGAAGAAGCGGGATCTAAAGCAGCAGATATGTGGTGTGATAATCAATCTGCTATGCATATTCCTGTATTTCATGAAAGGACGAAGCACATTGAAATTGATGTCCATTTCGTCCGTGATGAGTATAAAAAGGGAATGATAAGGTTCCATCACGTGAGGACCGGTGATCAGATAGCCGATATTTTCACGAAATCTCTTTTAGGTCCTCGGGTACAATTTTTGTGTAACAAGCTGGGCATGATTGATATATATGCTCCAGCTTGAGGGAGGGTGTTAAGTGTTATATTAGGTAGTGGGCTTTAGTCCCACATCGGGTAGAATAATAGAGAGAGGGGTCAGCCTCTCCTATATATACGTAGTCTTTCTCATCTATGAAAATTATTCTATTATTCTAATTCTACATGATACACATACACGATAAACAAGAAATCGATACACGATACGATATGCGTTGACAACCTAGGTTCATATGTATCGTGTCCGTGACCACATTTGTCTCTCTATCATGCAACATCGGCAGCTACTTATTGTACCTGACTGAAAATGTTTGTATAGATTCCTTGTATGAATATGTATCACTAATCATAGATATACACAATGGAGTCCGGACAAATTCTTAAGCGAACCACAAACTCAAATAGCATATTGGTTAAGCCTAACCCCTTATACCGCATATCAGGAAAATTAAGTACCAAGAAATCATGCATGCATGTGTATCAAATCAAACTGTGACACTGGTTGCATTGCTCTAACCTCAGCATTCTTATTTCTTATTAAAGTGAACTCAATTTATGACTGCATTATCTCACCCAAGTGATGTAGGTAAAATTTATCTATGCTCAGAAGGAACCCAAGGACAGCAAACCAAGTGAGGAATTGCCAAAGAGTGAGAATTTGCCTTGTACAGGTAGGCCCTACAGCGTGCTTGCACCATCAACCAAGGTTCGCAGTATCGGTAACGAAATCGAAATCGGACCATTACTATGAGTATCGGGATCGGTGGTACGAAAATATATTTAGGCATAATTTTAAGTATTTTCGTTGTTGTTTCTTAGCAGTTTTGAAATTGAATGAAACAATTGACACCCTTAGATAAGTTTTCTTCTTTTACATGCTTTTACAACCTTACTGTGCTTTTACACCCTTGTTATTGGTCTTTTTCGTTCAATTTTCTTTACCGAATTGACCGAAAAAAGATGTTGGTATCGGTCAGCATCGGGTATCGGTCGATATCGGATCGGAACATGCCAAATTGTATCGTTATCGGACGTATCGGATCGGTATTGGCCGATATTGCAAACTATGCCATCAACATTCTTAATCTATCAATGTGGAGGACCACCAAACCAGTAATATACACATCCAAATTCATACAGAATTACACTATTCTACTATGAATATCTTACTAAGTCGACAAAGATGCAATTTACATAGAAATGCCTGCTACTATTTGTCATTTGAACATACATTAGATGCGGATGTATGTAAGAGTCCATTCTGATGTTCATTTTCTCTAACCACTCATCAATACTAACATGGGCAGAGAATCCTGATCAATTTATTTCACCAATACTTCTTGGTTTATTATCAGAATCACTTGAAGTATTCATTGTTTCCAATGTAAACTACTTAAAATTAATAATATAAAGTAATATTACACTATCAAGGGCAAGTATCATAAACTCTAAGGACTACTAAGGCCTATCATCACCACTGGTGATCAAAATTTTAAATTTTGTAAGAAGAAGCAACAGTTTAATGTTTTGGCATGAGATTTCTGTTTGCTATATTATTGGCTCATTGTGTACATTCTCGTCTAAACCTTCAATTATTATTTCTTGTGTGTCCGGCACAATTGTATATGCAATTAACCTTGTATCAAATTAGCTTCTACAAGTGCATGATATGGATACCCAACATCGAAAAGAAGAATGCAGATATGCTGAATATTGAGCAGCTCTCGTGATTGACACTCGGAATTATAGAATCAATAGAACTAAATCACCCGGAACTATAGTAACACTGGGAACTATAGTAACAAACAATATTTGATCAATTGCATTTACATGGATCCACAAACTAACAAGCTCAAATTCAGCTAGATAATAGATGATAGGAGAATAGCGACACCATCCTGTTGTCTATCACTCATTCATCCAAGCCAATAACTTATCGACAACTTTATATGAATAAAATATTGGACACAACACAGATACTCCAAATTACACTAGGGCACGTCAAAATATGTGTCCTGTTCATATTATTAACATTACTTCTAGCACAGATCAGAAATTGTCAAGCATTATTTGAACCTAATCAAATAGCGAAAACTAAATCCACAAAATCCAAACTTTACTCACGAGCTTGATCGCGACTTCTTCGTTGGTCTGAATATTGGTACCTGCAAATACAAAACAAAGCAATCAACAATCTCGAAAATCCCAATTATGCCAAAAAGATCATAGCTTTTCTGACCAAAATCAACGCACCTAGATAGATCTCCCCAAAGGATCCGCTGCCGATCTTCCGGCCGAGCCGAAACTTATTCCCCACGCGCGGCTCCATTATTGCAACAACAACAAAAAACCTCTAAGCCCCAAATTTCAAGCCCTAACCCTAACTAGAAGCGAATCAAGCGGACCAACAACGCAAATTCAATTTTGGAAGGAATTGAGAGAGAGAGAGAGAGAGAGAAGAGGGGGGGGGGGGGGGGGGGGGACTGGAAAATTAGGGTTTTATCGGGAAAAAGATGGGATTTTTACAAGGAGGAAGGAGAGGGACTCATGATGGCAAAACCCCACGCTTTTGATCGGATCGAGGAAAATCTATGATTATGAGCCCAAACTGACTCTCTCTCACTAACTTTTTTTTTTCTTTTGTTTATTTCTCTCTCCGTCTTTTTTTCCTTTCTTTTTGGGTAATTATAAGGGCACTACACATTTTACTCGGGGCTACTAGCCCATTGAAAATTTAGAAAAAATTACAAGTTTGCCATCATGAAAGTTACTTGGGGCTAGCCCACTCTTATAATCAGGACTGTCAAAATTTTGACAGTCCTACCACTTGAAAGGACTGTCAAAATTTTGACAGTCCTACAAATTGTTAGGACTGTCAAAATTTTGACAGTTTCATTTCCCAAAATTACAAGTTTTCCAAAGTTACTTGGGGCTAGCCCAAATTGTTATAATCAGGACTGTCAAAATTTTGACAGTCCTACCACTTGGAAGGACTGTCAAAATTTTGACAGTCCCACAAGCTGTGTGGACTGTCAAAATTTTGACAGTCCTAATTTTAACCTACTGAAAATTTTATATAAAACTAGGACTGTCAGGATTTTGACAGTCCCACAAACAATGAGGACTGTCAAAATTTTGACAGTCCTCATTTTAATTGTCAGGATTTTTTTTTAAGTTTATTTCTATTTAGTTAGTTTTGGATTTTGATTTTTTTATTTAGTTTAACATCCAAAATAAAATATGTTATCATTGAACAAAAAAAAATAATCTACCGTACGAATATTACGTCTGCCGTCGATCAGACTTCAAACGGCCATAACTATTTATTTTCAAATCGTTTTTCGTCACACAATAGGTCTATTTGTATGTTTTCGACGAGAGTAACATAATTCATGTAGAGAGAATTTTCATCCGAAGTAAGACGTACATATTACAGGCAAAAATATAAAATATAAAACTTTAAAGTATCATAACTTTTGACTGGGAGATCGAAACAAGCTCCAGTTTGAGCCAAAATGACCGTATGAAAAAGTACTTCGGGATAAACCGTTTCACCGTTTGACGGACTTCCCAAATTTTTAGAATCGCAAAAAAATGATGTTTCGACCTCCAAATTTTACTTTTGGTAAAAAAAAATTTTTACAAAATATTTATGTACCAATAATAAATTTACTATTTTAAATAACAGAATACTTTAACAAATTTTAAGGATAGAAATTTTAAGGATATTTTAAAATTGGCCCCCCCAACAATTAACAAAAATAAATTAACAGAAAAAAAAATTAGGACTGTCAAAATTTTGACAGTCCTAAAAATTCAACATACATTTTTAGGACTGTCAAAATTTTGACAGTCCTTCCAATTGGTAGGACTGTCAAAAGTTTGACAGTCCTAAAAATATATGTTGAATTTTTAGGACTGTCAAAATTTTGACAGTACTTCCAATTGGTAGGACTGTCAAAATTTTGACAGTCCTAAAAATCAACATATATGTCAAATTTTGACAGTTCTTCTATTTTTTCATTTTCTTTTTTGGTTTTGACGGCGACGACGACGGGAGGCGCGGCGACGGGAGGACAAAATTATATTTACAAAAGATAATGAATTAGAAAAGTCTTTTCCAATACAAATGTATTGAGAAGACAATAAAAAGTATTGTTTTCCAACTTCCAACACAACTTCTCTTCTTCCTTTTTTTATAAATACTAGTAAATGCATGTGTGCGTTGCACGTAAAATAAAATTTTCTAATATTATTATAAAATAGTCTAAATATTTTAATATATTTTAATTATAATTTATTATAGATATATTTCTACTCTTTATAAAAGTTTTGAAACAGGTTGTCGTCTAAACTGTACGCATATACTGACGTAATTTAAAATTTAAATTTTATAATTAAGTAAATTTTAACTAATTATTTAACTACATAATATTATATAACTATAATCAAACACTCTTCTAGCTCATCTAGTTAATGTGGGAGATCTTCTTCTTGGTTGGTCAAGTTTGATTCCTCATGATGTTATTCACAACAAATTAATTTTTTCCAATAATTTTCTTTTACGTAATATTAATTTTTTAAATAAATAGTTGGGTATTTACAAACGGCTTAGATGGCTCACTTTTGAGCCGTTTTGAAGCCTTATTATAAAAGTAGAGATTTTTATTCATAATTGATGATGTGGAGGTAAAGTCATTGTCAAGTGCATTGTCTAGAACTAGACAACCAACTTCACAATATCTTTGCCATGTCATGCGATGTTACCTTCATGATTTATTTGACATTTGCATTGGAAAAGAACTTTTTAAATGAAAATTCATATGTGGCAACAATTTTTTGTCCAAACTCACAATAGGGTTGGAGAGAGTAAGACTTTTATACATATGGTTGTATCAAAGTTTTGATACAGCACATGTATGACAAGTGGGCCCCAACTCAAAATTTATATATATATATATATATATATATATATATATATATATATATATATATATATATATATATTAGAGCAAGATAAAATATGTTGATAGAACTAAAGAGAGGACTCCATGTAACTGGGAGTCTACACATAATCTGAGTATATGTGGTATGGCGCGAATATGGGTGTTGTGGGACATCCGGGTATAGAAGGGATAGGTCAGACTTGCCACGGAGCAATTGATAGTTGTGGATCATCACAATAAAGGGGGCTAAAAGTGTCCATAGGCGCGGTATATGGCCATAATGACCGACGACGAAGATACCAGCTGTGGGAAGACATCATTAAAGTATCGAGGAGCATAGAAGATACATTACCCCTTATTATATTTGGCGACTTCAATGCCATGTTGTCAGCAGCAGAGAAGTAGGGAGGACGTCAAGTACCAGATGAGATACTAGCCGATTTTCAAAATTGTTTATTAGTGTCAGGTATGCGATGCTTATCCAGGGAGGGTCATATTTGGTCGTGGAATAATAGCTCCACAGATCACAGGTTACGCCAATTGGACCGTGCAATAAACAATACCAAGTGGATGGAGGTATTTTTTCTTGTTCGAGTTGAAGGATTGCCTAGCGGGACTAGTGATCATACACCAATTCTTATCAAGATGTGTAACACCCCATTCCGCTCAAGCGGACTGTCGTTTTAATCGGCAATCGTGCAGCTGTCCCGACCCGCTTTGCCTCAAAGGAGAAGCAAAGGATATCCAGACTTGCCCCTACAGGAATCCGGCTTGGACTTTCAGAGGCTCGCTCAGACGTATCGCTCTACCAAGGCGAATCATCGCTAAGGTGGGTGGCTACGGTGAACTTGTCTTTGCTTAGACAGCACACATAAAATCTGGAATATTTATGCTAGTCGCTAGGTGATAACCCCCTGCATGCTAATAAATCCAACGCACCTAGCTAAGGGAATAATCCCAACTTGTATTGCTTGCTAGAACATGGAAATGAAATGCTGCTTATAATCAGACCCTCGCATGCTAAGTCCTTAACGGTTTTACTCCTCGGCTTACCTTCGGGTCCGAGCAACGTGCCTGCTTACGTTCCTTAGAAACGCATGCTTGTCTTCTTGAATGTTGCCTTGTTTTCATCCAAACCCCGGAAGAATACTAAGTAGTCGTTCCGTGCGTGATTGACCCTGCAAGTATCCTGGACCGTTAGGTTACCAAGCAGCCCCGAACCAGGGGAATGCATCAAGGCAAGTTATTGACTGTACAGAATCATGATTCAAGTATCTCTTGTACTCGTATTCTTGTGTGCACTCGTGTTCTCTTGTTCTAGTGCACTCTTGTTCTCGTGTATCTTGTGATAATTGGAAAGACCCAACGATTGTATGTCACGGACAACTCGGAAACGAGGTATAGTTCCACGGACGGTCACCGGGGCACCGGGACAGATCCGATCCGGATGGAACTCACGTTATTGTACAGTCCATTGTGCTGGACGGGATGGCATGTAGCGCCCCTTGTTCTTTCGCTGCATACATTCTCTCCAGTGACTGAACCGTATTGTATAGTCCATTGTGCTGGACGGAATGGCATGTAGCGCCCCTTGTACTATTGCTGCATACCATTACCGCCAGTGACTATTGTCCTTTATGGCTATGCCAGCGACTCATGTTCATATAGATAAGTCATCCTCGCTTAGCGGCTATCCGCGTGCGAGTCACTGCATCGCATCGACTGAACACCTGAACGATCACGTTAATACGACCCTCGTGTTTGCATATGCTTGCCTCCTGAATGCTTATACTTGCCCGTGCTTGAATTAACATGTTGCCTCAATGTTTGCCTTGGACAGGGAAGGAGATGGTAAGTTGGTAAGTCTCGCCGTGTTTCCTCAAACATCGCACGTCGCACTGCCCGACACGTTAGGCTATTCAACATTTGCATGAAACTGATCCTAAGGCAACTAGAAAGACAACTTAATAGTTGTGCACGGAACCTGTATTACGTGTTTGGATTTGTCGAGCGGGCGAGTAGCTTCCCCACCAGTGCATTCAATGTACTGATAATCCACCAGTTTGTATACAGGGTGCGGGAGAACCTCGTTCGGTGCGGATGCCTCCTTCGTGCGTGCTAAGGCCAGGAGTTCCATCTGAAGCCTTGCAACGGTGCGTCCGGGACTGAAGCGCATATACAAGACATAATGTTGTGAACATCGCCTGACCATCGCCTGTACAATCATTCCACTGTTGTAGCCACTTGGCACGTTTTTACTGTTTCAGAGAGAGAGGCTTGAGCGACTTGTAATCTCGGCTATATGCTGCCTGTAACACAAGTTTATATCAATAAAAGAGCTTGCTTTACTTCAACTTGTGTTTCTATGCTTCCGCTATATTTGTCGACTCAGTGAACCTGTTACCGAATCGCTATGCGTTCCTAAACTCCGCTGCACTCGAACAATCTGTGCGACTCTGTGGCTTAGAACTCTTGCCGCCAGCCAATGAACCATGGCCTTGCACGGGCGTGGCTCACGCTCGTGCGGCATCACGCCCGGATGGGTTAAGCGATCGTTCTGCGGGAGCGCTGGCGAGGGTGATTCCCGCCTAGCGGGAACGGCCGATTTGCCTGCGGGAGATCGGGGCGTGACAAGATGGACACTCCCACTCCTTCGCAGATACGACCGTTCCAATTCAATATTTTTTGTCCGAAAGCTCCGGGGTATTATGAGGCAGTGTGCAGAGGACTGGACGTACGGAGAATGGGAAATCCTCAATTCCGCTTCATACAGTTGCTGAAAGCAGTCAAGAGGGAGTTGCGGGATTGGAATAAGCACCGACCAGTCAATAGCCTTGAGACTAAAGAACAAATCCTGAGGGAAGTCCAAGACATTTTTCAGACGCTTTCAGTAGATGTGGCATATGCAGAACAAGAGAATCAATTGCAGGAGGAAGTACGAGTGCTTCGATTCCAAGAGGAAGTCCATTTAAAGCAGCGGGCAAAATGCTCATGGTTAAACGACGGAGATCAATGCTCAAAATTCTTTTACGCCACCATACGAGCCCGCCAACAAGGTAACAGGGTCTCAGCGGTACTTGACACAGGAGGAAAAACTCTAACAGACGTAGTCCATATACACGAGGAAGCTGTGAAGTACTATAAGAACTATACAATCAAACGGACTACATGTCAAGATTCCCATACATTGTCTGTTAGAGGATCGTCACGGAGGAGGGCAACACTCTATTAAGGAGAAGGGTTACCATGGAGGAGGTTGAAAATATAGTGAAGACGGCTGACCCGAATAAATGGCCAGGGCCAGATGGTTTCAATGCGATGTTTTATCAAAAACATTGGGAACAACTTAAGGACCAAGTTCATCAGGTGGTGCATAACTTTTTTTACAACAGGAAGGTTACTAAAGGAAGTCAACCACACATTCCTCACGTTAATACCCAAAAAAAGAAGGAGTAGTGGATTTGGGTGATTTTAGACCAATTGTTTGCTGTAATTTTAGTTATAAAATCATAACCCATCTGATCTGTACACGAATGCAGAAAATTATGCAAGGCCTCATCTCGCCAAACCAGACTGCTTTTATTACAGGTCGATCGATAGCTGAAAATTGCTTGCTAGCTCATGAGCTAGTAAGGGAATTCAATCGTCCAGGCGGGAGTCGAGGATGTCTCAAGCTAGACCTGAGGAAGGCCTATGACACGGTGAACAGAAAGTTTGCTTGTGAAATTATGTGAAGCATGGGGTTTGATGATTGGTGGATCCAGCAATATCGCGTGAGTGAAGAAGGGCAATGCCGCTTGTAAACTCTTTCGTCGAGTGCGAGATCATGACATGACTCGAGGAAGAAGCCCCGGCTAACTCCGTATTGAGGAGTGCATCACGTCCCCGTCGTTTTTCGTCCTTAAACGGTCAGCCGTACGAGAAGTTTGGTAGCAGCCGAGGATTGCGCCAAGGAGACCCACTATCACTATACTTGTTCACTTTGGTGATGGAGTATTTTACGTGCATAATGGATATGTCGGTATATAGACTGCATATTACGCCTCTCTTCAGGCAGGTTACACCCCACGTGTCTTACCTTATTTATGCAGACGGCTTACTTGTATTCATGCAACCGACGGAGAGAGGAATTGAATATCTAAAACGGGTACTTAATGAGTTCGGGAGCGTGGCGGGGCTGAGGCTGAATAAGGAGAAGTCAAGGGTGTATTTTAGCCGTAGCAGTATTATGCAAGAGCAATGGGCGACAATGCTTGGTATAGAGAAAGGCCAACTCCAAGTTCGTTACCTTGGGCTTCCACTATCGAGCACATATGTGAGGGATACCGATTGTGTGGGACTGGTTCAGTATGTTCAAAACAGATTAGAAGGGTGGCAATCGCAACTCCTGTCGTTCGGAGGAAGAGTGGAACTTGTAAGGTCTACTATATGGGCGATAACGGCATACTGGATGCAAGCGATTATTATTCTGAAGACCACAGTTTGAATAATAGAGAAACTTTGTGCAAACTTTGTTTGGAAAAGGGGTAGGCACACAATAGCTTGGGAGGAGCTATGTAGAACACAGGAGGAGGGCGGCATAGGACTGGTGTCGCTCCAAACAATTCGGGAAGTTGCCGAGCTTAAACTAGCTTGGCGATTCATCGAAGGCCAATCGTTGTGGGCGCATTGGACAACTAGTAGGTATGTGCAGGGTAAGAATTTTTGGGGGATGAACTCAAATAACAACTATTTTATGACGTTTAAGAAAATTCTATAGCAGCGAGGTCGCCTCAAGCAGAATATCGCCCGGGTTATAGTGGACGGGAGCCTAACAAGCACATGGATAGATCCCTGGATAAATAAGTCAAGTATACTTGACAGATTTGGATGGTCGGCCTATGAGATGGTGGGAAGTGATGTGAGAGTCAATCAACTAATACACAATGGAGAATGGAACATAACTGATATGTTCATCTGTCAACGCCTAAAGGATGAAATAGAACAAATACTGATCAATAAGGTCGGTGGGAGGGACCAATGGATCTATGAAGGAGAGGAGAATGGGAAGTTCAACTATAGCAAAGCCTATGCATACCTGAGACCGAAACATCCTATGGTAGATTGGGATCAACTGATATGGTTAAAAGGAGAGGCCAAAAAGCTGGAACTATGCATGTACAAGGCAATTCATGACCGATTGCTTACAAAGGAGAGGCTAGATCGCTTCAGAATTCAGACTCCAAATGTGAGATGTGTTTTATGCGGCACAGAGATTGAAACTCGAGATCATATATTCTTCAAGTGTGTATTCTCTGAGCGAATTTGGCATCATTTGAGGAGGCTAGCACAAATCACCAATACGAACTCGGTTGGATTATTAGGGGCATGCGAAGAAGTGCAAGCACTAAGGAGTAAAGCAGGAAAGGCCTACTGTCAGGCAAGGCTCAGACTTCTATTGGCAGTGTCGCATGTCTAGAGGGAAAGAAACCGCCTCATCTTTGAGGGTAAGGCTACAACCATATCTGGAGTTCTTTACAATATAGAAAGTGATTTTAAATGTATGGAGGGAAGATTATAAAGTGGGGGAGGTAGTGAAACCTACATGATGTAAGATCTGTATTTTATTTCTCATTAATAAAGTACATTTTTCTTATATATATATATATATATATATATATATATATATATATATATATATATATATATATATATATATATATATCACTCTCCGTTCCCAATATACGTATTTGGAGCGTAATTATTTTTTTGTTAGCGTAGTTATATGTTGTAGAGAGACTAGACTCATTCTTTGGTTCACTTGGCTTTTGTTTTATTTGTTTGGTTTGATTTTATCATGAGTTGAACCTATGATCCAAATCTCAAACCCTCCATATATAACCCAACTTCACTCTCTCTCTCCTCTTATTTTTTCTCTTCCATTCTCTTTCTCAGGTTTTTCTCTCCCCCTCCATATGCAAGTACATCTTGCAATAAATGGAGAAACCCTATATATTTTTGTTCCAATATGTTTCTTATATGATTTTCTATGCATTTTAAACTTTGTATTTTTGGATTTGGTGGATGGATTAGTGTAGATCTAAGTTTTAAGTTTTAGGATTTTCTATGTGTTCTTGAATGTTCTTGGATTTTGATCTCTTAAAACTTAATATTTTCGAAAACTTATTGTTTTATGTTGATGAGCACTTGACTGTGAGTAGTTTAGAACTTTACTTTGCTGGATTTGGACTTTGTTTGAGGTTTCTGTAGAAGAAACAAGGTTTGGATTTTAGAGCTTTTTTGTGGCCAAACTTGCTGGATGGGACAAAGGAGCTCCATGTTCCCAGCAGATTGCATGCGACCTGGACTTCTCGCCCAAGAGATTTCATGCAGCCATCTTGTTGGACGCATGGAATGAATTTCTGCACATGCGTCCCTTGGCGAAATGCTTGAAACTTGAACGAATGAAAATTTCTCTAAGTCCCAAAAGATTTCATGCGGCCCAGAGGAGCATGTGGCTTAGTCGACCACGTGGCCAGGAGTTATGCGTCTCTCTTCTTCTGGACGCATAACTACTGACTGACTCGGCACAACTTTTCCTACTTTTATCTTTTCTTCTGTCACTTTTATCACATGTCACATCAGTTACTTTTTTGACTTGACTTGCATTTATTGTTTATCATATCACACGTTTCCCGAATAGTGGACTTGACTCTGCTCGTGCAGCCTTGACCTCATGTGGCCTTGAACTCATGTAGTCTGTTGGTTCATGCGACCCGTTTGGTCATGCGGCCAACTGTCACGCCCCAGTCCCAAATACGTAGGACTAGGAACACGTAAGCATGCCAGCCGCATGGATATGGCAACTCCAATATATGGAAACCATAACCCATACGTACGCTGTAATATGAATATAAACTCACATGTGGTATATACTATAAACCCCCTGATTTTTAAGTAAATTTTAATTTGGATTTTTATAATTTATCTGGAATTTTCTGGAATTATCTTGGATTTTTCTGTAATTAAATTCTTGTATTTTAATTATTAAAGGATTTTTAAATGATAATAAATAATATTAAAATATTATGAAAATAATATTTTATGGTGTAAAATAGAAAATCAGACATATGGTAATTTTTCGGGAATTTATTGGACCCCGGATGGATTTTTAAAGCCCTAGAAACTAATTAATTATTAAACTAATTTTAAACCCAAATAAACCGGGTTTATTTAACTGAACCGAACCAAATCAAACTGAACCGGACCGGGTTTATTTTTTAAACCCAATTCCTTATTGGGTCGGATCCGGGTCCAACCTAGACCCGTCCACCCGTTAACCCGCAACCCGATAACTTCTCCTCCCCCTCTCGAACGTTTCCCGACCCCTGACCTACCTCCGCCGCCGGCGACCCTTCGGCTCCCTGCGAATGCCCGCCGCCACCGCTCTCCATCTTCCCCGACCTCTCCGCTCCGGCTCCTCCTCACCGGACGACCGATGGCCTCCCTCCACCTCCCTATAAAAACCCCCTTCCTTCCTTCTCCAGCCCGCACCTCCCCGCTCCGCCGCTGCCCTCTTCCCTCCGTCGTGCCGCAGCCGACGCCATCCTCCGCAGAACCCTTATCTCCGCCCTAGACCCCGCCATGAGCCGCCCAGCCACCTCGACCAAGCCCTCAACCCGCAGCCGAGCCCGACGCCGCCGAGCAGCCACCGCACTCCAGCCAGCCGCTCCGCCGCAGATCTGAACGGCCCGCCTGTCGTTCCCTTCCGCAGCCGGCCGGCCCTGAGCTCAGCCGCCTCTGTCAGCGCTCCTCCGGCGAAGCATCGGCTCCCTGTGTCCGAAACCCTAACCCTAGTGAACAGTACTCGGACACAGGGTATCGCGTGTCGGACACGATTTAGGATTCGGTTTTTCAGATCCACTCCAGGTATTCATAACTTTTTGCTCGTAGCTCGGAATTCGATTCCGTAAATTGTATCGCGTAGACTGTATGACCCTCTCGGTGCCCGGACAAACCGCTCGGGGCATCGCATCCTGTGGTGATCGTACACCGCGATCCAAAAACAGGAAAAAACTAAGCCCTGTTTCACCCCGGAATCGAGTACGCCCCGCCAAACGGGACGACTTGGTCGCGTGCGGTCTTCACAGATATGTGCGCGTCGTTGATACGGACGTGCGGGATTTTGCAGAAGCTGATTTGGATGTGCGTGCACACCGGGATCAGTGCGTATCCGCGGACATCGTCCCGTATTCGTACTTTCTGTTTCTCGCTGTAACTTAGTGTACACAAGTCAGATCGAGACGAAACTTACGCCATTGGACTCGTAGCAATACGCTGGTCCTGTGAGCCAAGTTTGGTTCGATTCTGAGAACGTTGACAAAATCGTGTGTCGTGGGCCCCACAGGCTCCACCCAACGGGCGATTTTGAGAACGGCTCATCGGAATCCAATTCTGGAAGTTCCGTTGGGTTCGTATCATCGTTCCTGACCTGTTGATACTAAGTTGGACTATTTTTGAGACCTTTGACCCTGGCGCATTTTCGGTGCAAAGCGGCCCACAATTGGACCCCGCTTTGACCAGAAAATGACGTTTTTGTCCTTGTCTCCAAATTGGACTCAAGGACAGGCGTTCCTAGCTGATTGAAGTGTTCTGGACCTGATGGTGATGTCTATTTCAGCAACCGGAGTACTGTTTGGAAATCCAGCTGAGGCCAGAGCAACATTTGGAGCCGAAAACCCAGGCAAGTGTACCTTGCCATAAATGCAGTTTAATGATTTATTTTCTTCAGATTTAGTTTCCTGTGACTGTTGTACTTGCTCAACCCTAGGGCCGTGTGACTTGCTTAGCGTTCGATCATAGTCGGGTGCCAACACCGTACGCGGGGTTTGTGTAAAGTCACTTAGAGTTGGTTATCGTGACACTTATATTTCTCGTACTTGCCATATCAAGTACTTTATACCCAGGACACTTGACACAGAGCATGAGACAGAATCTTCCTGATTATTCAAAGTGGTTCTGTATAGGATATAGATGTCATGACTTGAGCTTTAATTTCTTAGATTTTAATAAATGACTGATTGCATTAGTTTAATCTTGCGTAACATGAACATTGAGAACTGTGACGTGAGATTACATTGGGTGGGGAGAGACACACAGGCTAAAGGCTGATTATATATATAATTCATAGTAAACACATAGTATAATTCATAGTATAACTGCTACCGGCTCCCCGACACAGAGCTTGTAGTGGTATCAGCCTAAGTTCTAGTGATGCTCTCAACTTGCATTTCACATAGAAGATTATATAGTTGACCCTATTGTTCCATTATTTACTTTACTGCATTTATTTTGGCTTGTGTTTTCTGTACCTTGCTATGTCCCCTGAGGACCTGGATCCGAACTATATTCCTAGGAGTTGCAGACGAGGTTTATCCAGAGGTCTACGAAACAGGTGCTCTTCACGAAACAGTACCCGTAGCTGAGGACGAGGTGACCGCTGAGGACTTCTCCTGAACAATTGCTCCATCATGCTCAGATATTATGGCAATTAGATTTTCTTTCCTGTCTAATTAAACTCTTTATTCCTGTCTTTGAGAACTTGTGTAACAGACTTAATATCGGATTATTCTCCGATTTATTTACTTTGTCTGGTTGAAGTTTAATATTTCTTTTGCTGATGTTGCTATCTTATATCTGTGGATGAGAATAGTAAAATCCTGACTGATGTAATACAGCTTAAGTATGTCCGATGGATCCATTAAATTGGGTTTGTCCAGCGGTACATGCTGCTGGCCATTGCCACGTGTCCAGTCCCTCGGTATTTTGGGACTGGGGCGCGCTCCGTTTGGTGGGGCGCGCTCCGTTTTCCAACTTTTGGAAAACTGGAAAAAGTGGGTGCGCGCAGTTTTGTGACGAATATCATTATGTCCATAGCAACTAATAGCATAGGGCTATTTAACAGAAAATAAACTAGGTCAGGTATTCTACAGGTATCAAAAAGAATCACCGAATTCGGATCTCGGTGGTGGGAGATACGAACTCGGCAATATGGGTGGTCATTCTGGAATTCCGCGATTTCAGAATTCTGTCTGCTCGCCCAACTTGGGCGCTATTTTTCACCTAGGGGTACACGTTTTCCGAGGTTGGCTATAAAATAAATATTGGAGAGGGTTAAGGGATGATCATACCTATGAAGACGGAACAGAGTTTGGTTGAGCGAGTCGACGGAAAATTGCGCCGGAGCAAAGGTGCCTCGAGTGGGAATCTGCAGGGTGCGAGGTCGGAGTCGTCGGGATGGTTGGATGGCTTGGCGGGGCTTCTCTGGCTGCGGTGACGGCTCTATATGGGAAGAGGAGGTCTGGAAATTTAGGTTAGGGTTTTTGTGAAATAACTATATATATATATATATTATATGATAGGGAAAGAGAGAGGGAGCGGATGGGTTCCGTGTGAAGGGTCGGGTTGAAGGGAATTAATGCTAAGATGCTGCGGGTCTGGCAAGTTGGCTGAAGTGGGCTGGGAATAAGCAAATGCTAAGTTACTTGCTACTTGCTGTGAAATGTTAGCATTTGCTAAGGAATGAAAGTAATGCTTAAGGGATGGTGGGATGTTATTATTATTATTATTATATTATTATATTAGTAACTTCTTTTCTTTTCCTTTATAAAATATATACATACATATATATATATATTTGTATATATAATATATATATATATATACTCATAAGAAAATTTATAGGTTAGGGTAATGCACACTGTTAGGCTAGCAACAGCTTAAGGGGTCTCCTACATGGAATAAATTCCTAAAAATTCCTGATGGTCCCATAAGTCATCTAAGTGCCCGAACACCTAACATAAAAATTATTAAAAATCTATTTCTCCTATTTAGACCTAATTACTATAATTTAATTAATAATTAATAAATAAAGGGTGTATACGATTTTTCTAGGAAGGGGGTTTTACACCAACTGACTCATGCGTTAGTTGTTTCCATGCGTCCACTTTGACACATGTTTGGTTTAATATTTTTATTTGATTAAATGATTGTGATGCTATGTGTTAACTTAGAAATGAATTATTTGACCTAGATGTGACCACGTGCTAAATGATTATGCACCTGGCCTGAGCCTATAGATATGGCATTACATGTACTTACTTACTTACTTACTGATTAGGCTACTTTTCCTAG